>JADLZK010004723.1:0-236852 GCA_015847255.1 Hyparrhenia diplandra
AGTGGCAATTGCCTTCACCTGGCGCGCACACGAGAGGACACGACTCACACGATTCACGAGGGATGCTCGCTCACACTCTTGTCTCTCGCCATTTCCTCCTAAAATCCCCCAATCCTCGAATCCACCATTAAACCCTAAGCGCCATGGCGGATTGGCGGGTACCGGGTAGCGAGCGACTACTCCTGCCGCCTGCCGGCGCGCCCTCGCCACCTCTGAGCGACCTCCCCACCCCGGAAGCCGCCGCGGCCATCACTGGGAGCGTGGGTCGGAGTGCAGAGCCGCCGCAGGGGCTGCTGGGGCGCCGGGTCACCGGGACGACGGGACCGTGTGGCCGCAATCCCACAACCGCGATGTCTCAGTCTCCGGGAGCACGGGAAGGTATGCATGTGTAGCACGCACGATGTTGCTTTTGATCGGAAACCGATGTGTGTTCGGGGGTTTTTTTGGGGGGCGTTTAGATCGTTGAGCTTTGGCAAATGCAGAACCGTAGACCGATTGATTCGAGGTCTGTGTGTCCGGGATAGGTACCCGACTGTCTCAGAGCCACCGATTCTTCTCATCTCTGTTTCTTCTACAAGAAGCGGTTCCTCCGTGCAAACGTGCTGTTGCGGGTGCAGTGCAGGGTCTATGATCCTATCGCTTTCTCTCTTTGTGTATGTATGTATGTATGTATCTATGTAGTCATCATCAGGAATCGAGGCAGGGCTAAGATTGGATTGTTATTCCTCCCCTTTCATGTCCCATGTATGCTGTAAGGTTGAAGAAATCTGTTTATTAGTTCAGAGAGCCTGCTAGAGTTTCATCTGTCGTGTGTTAACTTCATGATACTTTGCCTGTGAATTAGGGGATTCTATCCATTATCCACATATGTCGGAAAAGAATTGCCACTGATATCTGCTTCTAGATGGATGCCCTGGCAACTCTTGAATATGTATTTCTCTGTTTGATGTTGCAGACAGTTTCTAGGATTTGTAAGAATGGAATCTGCTTGGTCTGAAATTGGTGGAATAGAGATTACCATGTGTTTGTTTTATGCGCGTGTTTGTTCGACTGAATTTTATTTAGCTGCATTGGGCAAAAAAAAAAAAAAAAAGATTGTGGTGGTTGGTTTTGTTACTGCAAATTGTAGGGAATGCAATGATGCCTTGTATTTCATTTCAAGTACTGAAATGAATGTAGCAATACTGTAAGCTATTGGATACATTTTACACCACTAGGACATTGCCAACAAAAAGTCTGTTGTATTTACAACTTATTATAATGCCTGCTCTTCTCTTTGTGAAATGGAAAATTGGCAGAATTTGTACTTAGATTGATGGTGCTTGTCATAGAATACAATAAACGATCAGCACACTCACTACTTGCATATTCAATAGTTTTTCTTGACCTTTCTCTACTATGACATGATGTGTTTTTCTCCGAGGAAACCAGAGGGGTTGTCCCCTATTGTAAGTCTTTGTGTGCATGGAAAAACAAATGCTCCTGTCATACTGATATGAAACCAACTTAACTTTATGTGTTTGCAGGCATCTATTACAGCAGGCAGAGGAAACCTTCTGAGTGCAATAGCAGTGTATTTAAACCTATAGCTGCAATGTATTCCAGTGGTTATGCACTTCCTGATGCAAATGGGAACCGCAGTTTGGTATGTGGCAGTACGAAAAAGGAATGGGACAGCATTCGTCACCGCAAGGTTCAATTGGTCAACTTCCTTGCTAGTCTGGAACATGCCTCTGAAAATTCTGCGATAGTTAGCAAAATCGAAGGTGGCAAATTGACCAATTATTCTGTGGACCCAACTGAACAAAAAGAAAAGGGTGACATAATAGTTCTTGATTCAGATGATGAGGATGGAAGCAATTCAGAATACAATAAGTTGGCATCTGAAGTGAGCAAAGATCTCAGAACATTTGAAGTGACTAGTAATATCACAGAAAGGATGGTGTATAATAAGGGTCAAGCAATTGAAACAATGCATGCTTATGGAGACAAGAACACGCAGATTGTTCCATATGGTGAAGGTGCTGCTTTAGTGAATCAGTTACCTTTGCAACCCCGCTGGCAACCATCTGTTCAGTTTGAGAAAGTTGTGTTGCAGAAAAAGGCCTGAAGAGCAGCGAATGCAAGATCTTGTGGTATGACCTTCCAATTCCAGTTTGTTTAATTAATATTATATTCTTTTACTTCATAATAAAATGATGTGCAGCTCTCCTACGTGTTCGAGGAAAAAAACTAATATTAACTTCTATAGATCTTTTGTTGGGCTTATTCTACTATATGTGTACCACAATGAAAGACTCTGCATTCCAACTCTTAACCGTGTTTCTCATTCTAGGCTGCAAGCGTAGCGCAGAAGAGAGCAGAAACACAAATCTTCCTTACACTTCCAATGGAGAAAAAGCGAAAGAGATCAGACCTCAGTTTGCTGATGCTCGACTCATTTGTCCCTAAACAAAGAAGAATAGGTGACACAGGTCTAGCAGCAGCTGATTTGTCATTGGATTTACAACAAACTGCTGCATCACCAGAACCTGACATGGCTATAGAGGAAGAAGAGACACATAAAAAGGAAAGTGATGGTCTTGAGGATTATTGGAAAGACTATGCATTGGCTGTTGAAAGCACAAAGGTATGAGTGTCAACCACAGAATTTGATTTATATTGCAGCACCACATGAAAATCTTTAATTTTTTTCCCAGTTGACTGCTTGTTCTGCTTGTGAGTACATGTTGTATCATATTTTTTCGAAGTCTGAACACTGATACCATGTGTGGAGCATTTTTTTTTTGAAAGTCACCGGGGGGGAGGCGTTCCCCACCTGAATATATTATGATTGGCCCATAAAAGGCAAGTAAACAAAGTACGCTTTACAACATTTACAAAAAGGCAATCCAATCACACAGGTTGTGATGTGCCTGTGAATGAAAACATCCTCGTTTGGCCTTTAAGCCGTGCTTGCCGATTCTAACATCAGGCACCACTGATCAACAATGTGTTTTTTCTTTTTCTTGAATCTTGCACGCCAAGAGGAGGCTGTGGCTTTGCATGCGCCGATGACCTGCTGCACAGTGTGTGTTTCCCCCTGGAACACCTTTGCATTTCGTGCCTTCCAGAGCTGCCAGCAACACAAGGCTATGAAAGCCGACAGCTCCTGGGAGGGCACTTGTCCCTGCGAGGACAGAGTGTGTAGGGTCCTGACATCCTTTCCAATGATCTCCTGCATGTTGATTGTCTCCGAGAAAGCTTTGGCCAGAGCACATCCCCAAACAATATGTTCCGGTGATTCATCATCGATGAGGCAGACCTCACAAGTGGTGCTCTGTAGGACGTGCTTCTTAGCTAGGGCAGTGCGGCACTGGATCCTCCTCTGAGTAAGAAGCCACATGAACATCTGCACTCTCGGAGGAGCTGAATTCTGCCACACAAAGTCTGCTCTGTCATCTTTCTGAACTCCTTGCGCCTTGAGCATGTAGTAAACCGCCCCACTGTCTAGGTTGTTGTTTGCTTTGATGAACGGGGAGGCTCGACAATCCGGCGTCTGTGTCAGCTGAGTTGCAGAGACAATACTCTCGACGACGGTGGCTTCATGCGCTGCCCGCGGGGAGAGACGCGGTACCAGGTTGTCAGTCAGTCCGGTGGCCAGCATCTCACTGACAGTTGCATCTTGACTGGTGCAGTGGCTGAACAGGGCCGGATATAGGTCCGCCAGGGCCTCGTCTCCCACCCAAACATCTCTCCAGAAGGAGCAGGACTGTCCGTCGCCGAGGTGGACTGAAGTTATGGCCTGGTATAGTGGGACAAGCGATCGGAGTACTTCCCAGTGTTCGCCGTGGATGTCACCCTTGAGGGAGGGGTCCGACGCCCTTGCCCGAACCCACTGAACCCACGCCGAAGAGTTGTTGCAGTGCAGTCTGTGCAGCAGCTTTAGAAGAAGACAAATGTTTTGGACCCCCAAATCCTTCATGCCTAGTCCACCGAGTCCCTTTGGAACACATACCGAAGGCCAAGCCACGAGGCAAGATGCCGGCGACGCCTTGCCGGACTTGTTGGCTGACCACAGAAACGCTCGTCTCCTCCGATCCACCTGATGGATGACTGTTGGGGGCAAAGGAAGAGAGCTCATGAAGTATACCAGCTGACTGTCCATAACAAAACTGACGAGTACTGCTCTTCCCATGGGATTCAGTAGCTGTGCCTGCCATGACGCTAGGTAGCGGTCGGTCTTTTGGATGTAAGGGTCGAAGGCCGAGAGCGGGAGTTTGTGCACGGACAGAGGCAATCCAAGGTGCGGTTGGGGGAAGCCCTCCCTTCTACAGCCCATCACCTGAACACATTGCTGCACCACTGACTCCTCCATGTGGATCGGCACAAGAGTGCTTTTGTCGTAGTTGATTTGTAGTCCTGTAGCCGAAGCAAACTGCTCGAGGATGCACTTAAGGCTGGACACTGCTGACGAGTCACCCTTGAGCACAATCAGGGTGTCGTCCGCATACTGAAGCACGGCGCAAGGTTGGTTCTCTTCCGTGGGGTGTCTGATGTTGTGCGAAGCTTTGATCATGCACTGAAGAGTTTCGGCCACCAGGAGAAATAAGTATGGGGAGATTGGGTCCCCCTGCCTCAGTCCCCGCTTGCATGTGATCCAGGGCCCCGGGCAACCGTTGACAAGGACTGCAGAGCGGGAGGATTGCAGGATGTCACGCATCCAAGAGATCCAAGTTTCACTGAAGCACCTTGCCCTGAGGACGCTGAACATCCCTTCCCAATTGACTGTGTCGAAAGCTTTAGCGAAGTCAAGCTTTAACACAAGAGCTCGCTTTTTCCTTCGTTGCACACCTGGACCAGTTCAGCCGCCTAGATGAAAGTGTCGGTGATCGATCTCCCACGGATGAAGCCTGTCTGGTTAATATCAATCAGACTTGGTATATCTGCCTGTAGCCTTGTAGTCAGCACTTTCGCAAGTATCTTGAGGCTGCAATTCTGTAGGCAGATGGGCCGGAAGGCACCAACGTCCACCGCTCCTGTTTTCTTTGGAATCAGTACCATGTGGGAGCGGTTGATACAATCCAGTTGTGCTGCGCCGCTGTGGAACTCATTGAGGAACTGCATGATGTGTCCTTTGACGGTCGGCCAAGCCGACTTGTAGAAGGCCGGGCCAAAACCATCAGGGCTGGGGAGCTGTTTCTGTTCATGGACCAAAGGGCGGCCTTCGCTTCTGCCTCCAAGAACGGCGCGGTGAGAGTGTTGCTGGGGTGCTCTCTGCCTGAGTACAGCCCGTCAAGATCGATGGCTGAGGTGCCAGGGACCCCAATAATTCCCTTGAAGTAATCTGTGATTGCCTTTGTCTTCCCTTCATGGTTGACGATGTCGACTCCGTTCACGCGCACCATCCGGATGAAGTTGCGGCACATTCGTTGAGTTGCGTTTGCATGGTGGAACGCAGTGTTGGAGTCACCTTCCCGGATCGCCCGGTGCTTGCTTCTTTGCTTCCAGTAGGTAGCTCTATCTTTGATGGCTTGTCTGAGAGTGCTCTTTGCTGAATCACGGACCTGAAATTCTTGCAGCGATAGGGGCCGCACTTCCTCGAAGTAGTCAAATAAATGGATTATGAATTGACAGTTGTGTATGAGTTGTGTGGGTGCCCTGATACACCGTGACCAAACCTTTACAGCCGCACGCGTCGCCTTGATGCAAGTGGCGAGCTGACTTACCGCGCCGCGCCGTTCCGGAGCCTGCTGCCAAGCCGAGGATGCCAAGGGGAGGAAGGAGGGATCATGCAGCCAGAAATTTTCGAGTCTGAAGAAGCTGGACTTAGGGATGTTGGAGGAGAGGGAGAGGAGGAGGGGCGCGTGGTCAGAGGTTGGGCGGTGTAGGGAGGTGAGGGAGATTAAGGGGAAAGCCGAGTTGAGGGCGTTGCAAGTAAACACCGGTCCAGCTTGGCCAAGACCGGGTTAATACATCATATTTTTTCCTGCTTGCTGGCAAGAAATACACTCGATTTTTAGACCCTGTTAGGCTGATCTAGTCTGGGCTCAAATCGGCTGAATTTTGTACAGTAGCAAGCTTCTGCCAACAGTACACCTAACAGCCAACAACAGCCAGCCACTTTAAATAAAAAAAATGCCAACAACAGCCAGCCACTTTAAATAAAAACATGGTGCCAACTGCAACAGTTTCTACATTTCAAATTCAAACAATAAGAACCAGCAGATTCACCCTGTCCATTACAACATTACAGCAATTCCAACTAATCATTACCACTAATGACCCCATCCTTAAGGTCTCTACAGTTCGCTAATGACAAAATTTGTAGCCCTCGTGAGCCACTAATGACACAGCTACAAGTCTCACAGCTGCATCCATCTCCTAGACAAATTGCCACTGCATTAGTTAATAAATTCACCTAAACAACTAATTTAAAGTACTTCATAATAGTAAGCAGCCAAATTCGTGAAGCTCCAAAAGCCATCTTCGACCCTCCATGCCCAGGTAGTCCCTCATCCCCATGTGCCCAGCCTCTTAATTCATTCATGAAAATCCTCATCCTCCATGTCCTCCAAGTCACTGCATGTTTATAAATACTTAATTAGTACCAACTTTGGTGGTTGACCAAATATTAATCAATGAAGACATGTGTTTCAATTAATCTAACAAGTTTCACGTACTTGTTCCCAAAGAGTCCAAGTCCCAGCATAATTCACTCTCGGACTTCTTCTATAGGTGCATCATCAGGCCTTAAAGCCATAGAGGCCAGTTGACTCAATCCGCCTAGTCCACCACCTAGCTTACCCTCCATGCCCAGGTAGTCCCTCATCCCAAGAACTTTTTGACTGTTCGTATTATTGTAATTTTCATGCACGACCGTAACAATGACTTCACCTTGATTACAATTGTGACTTGTATTGTGAAATAATAATTCCCAAGAATTGGGGTGTATCTCATTATACAAGAGCTATGTGTTTAAATAATACACTGAGATTCATTAGCTGATGTTCAAGAATGCATTCCTTACTGTTCAGTTCAATTTCCTCCATGTCCTCCAAGTCACTGCATGTTTATAAATACTTAATTAGTACCAACTTTGGTGGTTGACCAAATATTAATCAATGAAGACATGTGTTTCAATTAATCTAACAAGTTTCACGTACTTGTTCCCAAAGAGTCCAAGTCCCAGCATAATTCACTCTCGGACTTCTTCTATAGGTGCATCATCAGGCCTTAAAGCCATAGAGGCCAGTTGACTCAATCCGCCTAGTCCACCACCTAGCTTACCCTCCATGCCCAGGTAGTCCCTCATCCCAAGAACTTTTGACTGTTCAGATATTGTAATTTTCATGCACGACCGTAACAATGACTTCACCTTGATTACAATTGTGACTTGTATTGTGAAATAATAATTCCCAAGAATTGGGGTGTATCTCATTATACAAGAGCTATGTGTTTAAATAATACACTGAGATTCATTAGCTGAAGTGTTCAAGAATGCATTCCTTACTGTTCAGTTCAATTTTTGGTAACCAGTTTGTACTATTTGTGATTTGGTTTGGTCCAGCTTGATGAAGTTGACGAGGCGGCAAATGAAAAGGAGGACAATGGAATGATGGACGACATCGACTGTAACCATGACATTAGGATTCATGAAGATTTGGGCCATGTATGCCGTGTGTGTGGTATGATTGTGAGAAGAGCCGATTCAATAATTGATTATCAGTGGAAAAAAGGTTTGTGATTTGTTTAAGATATGCATGACTTTTCCAGCTCTAGTTCATTTTTGCAATATTTTTTTTATACATGCATGCGGTTTTTGCCATGTGAAAAATTCTAAGCACAGTCACCGAAGTTGTGTTCATTTTCTGGCAAAATGTTTGGTAGTTAATTTTAATTCTTTTGTTCTACTTCATGCACCTTGTAGTTCCATACTCATTCACATTGGTCCTTGCACATACTCTTTACAGTTCTAACTTTTGAACACTTTGTTAGCTTCCTATTCTACTTGATATGCGCAAGTTCTATAGTCTATTAGTCTGCCTTGATAATTTGGTTATCGTCACCTTGTATGCACATGGAAAGCTTGTGAATATAACTATCGGGAATGTCAAAATCATTATCGTCAGCAATGCCAAACAATAGAAAATAGAAAACTACTGTGATTTAACTCTAAAAAAATCTGTATTTTTTTCATAGTTTTTAAATAAATGTTTGCTTGCAGATTAACCTTGAAATTGGAATTTTGCTGCAAGCCTGAGACTACAGGAGGGCTTTTGTTTTTTATTTTTCTCCCTAAATAACTTTGCTAACTTAAGGGTGCGCGTTTTTCTGTTATCTCTTTGATTTGGTTATTACTACGGGATATTTTAACCCTTTGTCTCTTGTTTGAGTAATGGTTGTCAGTTGTCACTGTGTATGATATAATAGCTGTCCTTTTGTCGATGTTATGGCTTTACTGTCAAGCTGTACCTGAGTTATGTCATAATATACAACATGCTAGTATGAGCTCAGGAGCAACTATTTGGCAGCATCATAAATAACTTCAATTTTGTATTATAACCATGAAGTTCAAACTTCAAGCGTGTATAGTCTGAATAGAATTGAGAAAGCAAGTGATTTTCATGACTACTTTTTCCCCAGGCTTCAAGGAGAAGAACAAATGTCTATGGAGGAAATTCAAAGGATGCTGCTGAAGAGATAGACTGTGGTACTGTTAAACTGTCTGAAGATTTCATTATCGCAGATGTTGCTATTCATCCTAGACATGCTCAGACAATGAAACCGCATCAGTTGGAAGGTTTCAACTTTTTGGTTAAGAATTTGATTGGAGACAAGCCTGGAGGTTGCATTCTTGCTCATGCGCCAGGTTCAGGGAAAACATTTATGCTTATAAGCTTCATTCAGAGCTTCATGGCAAAGTATCCATCTGCAAGGCCCCTTGTTGTGCTTCCCAAAGGGATACTAGGTACATGGAAGAAAGAAATTCAACGATGGCAAGTGCAGGATATACCACTGTATGATTTCTACTCTGTTAAGGCTGAGAAAAGAGTTGAACAATTGCAAATCCTCAAATCTTGGGAAGAGAAGATGAGTATACTGTTTCTGGGATACAAGCAGTTCTCCACAATCATCACTGATGATGGGGACAGCAACGTCTCAGCTGCATGTCAGGACAGGCTGCTTAAGGTTCCCAACCTTCTGATACTTGACGAGGGCCATACAGCTAGAACTGAGGATACTGATGTACTAGAATCGCTAAATAGAGTGGAAACACCACGCAAAGTGGTTCTTTTTTCAGGTACACTTTTCCAGAACAACGCTATGGAGGTCTTTAATATCTTGAATCTTGTTCGCCCAAAGTTTCTCAGGATGGAATCATCCCGCCCCTATTGTCAGGCATTATAAGGAGTCAAGTTGAAATATTTGGTAGAAATTTAAAAGTGTCTGATGGAGCTTTCACTGAGGCAGTTGAAGCAACCTTGTTGAATGATGAAAACTTCAACAGAAAAGCACATGTTATTAGAAGTCTTAGAGAACTAACAAAGGATGTGCTTCACTATTACAAGGGTGATATCTTAGATGAACTGCCTGGCTTAGTAGACTTCAGTGTGTTTTTGAAGCTCACACCCAAGCAGAAAGACATTATTCACAACAAGTTGGAAACGCGTGTTATGTTCAAGAGAAGTGCAGTAGGGAGTGCACTGTACATTCATCCTTGTCTTTCAGAATTTTCAGAGGCTAATTCATCCTTGAGAGATGATTTAGTTGATAGTCTGCTGGATTCTATCAATGAGAAAAATGTGAAAGATGGTGTGAAGGCCAATTTTTTCATGAATATCCTATCACTTGCTAATTCTGCAGGAGAGAAAGTACTTGCTTTCAGTCAATATATCCTTCCCATGAAATTTTTTGAAAGGCTGCTGGTTAAGATGAAGGGCTGGCATGTGGGGAAAGAGATTTTTATGATCTCTGGTGCTACTAGTCAAGAAGAAAGAGAAATTGCAGTGGACCATTTTAACAGCTCTCCTGATGCAAAAGTTCTGTTTGGTTCTATCAAGGCATGTGGAGAGGGCATCTCCCTCGTCGGTGCATCGAGAGTTATCATTCTTGATGTACACCTGAACCCATCTGTCACCCGTCAAGCGATTGGGCGTGCATTCAGGCCTGGACAGCAGAAGAAAGTGTTTGTATACAGGCTTGTAGCTGCTGACTCTGATGAGGAAAAGGTCCATCAGACAGCATTCAAGAAAGAAGTCATTCCAAAGCTGTGGTTTGAATGGAGTGAGCACTGTACTGCAGAAGACTTCAAGCTTGATCAAGTTGATATTGATGACTCTGGGGACGAACTATTGGACACTAAAGCAATCCGCCAGGATATCAAAGCTCTGTACAGAAGGTAAACCCCCTCCCTCTCTCAATCACAATATTGTTTTGAATGCTAGCAGCCTCTCATCTAGTGTCTTTTTAGGTAGGTAACAAGCTTTGTGGCCACTGGACACCATGTAAATATTGCAGTGCCGGTTGTTGACCTGACCCTTGTCCTGAAGTAAGAGTTTTTCCTGTACAATCGCGCATTAAATCACATCATGAAGACAATGCTCCCTGTTCCATTTCATTCCATGATAGCAGTGTTTTCCTTAACAGATAGTGTTCTCTGTACAGGGTGTTACAGTGAGTGGCTACGTCGCACCGTGACAGATCTGAGTTTGCTCTAAACTAGGACTTTCTTGTACTGTCATTTCAAGCTGTCTGTGGAATGGCTTCTTTTCTTTGTGGTATGTGCCAACTTGGGTCAGCAGTCAGCTGATCCTTGGCTCATTTCTTGACTCTTGGGCCAAGTTTCTCAGGATTAACTGCTATGGTGTTGAGCCTTTAGTAAATATTTCTTTGGTAATAATAACATCCCAGTAAAACCTTATTCGTCTTTTGCGCGGTTGCATTGGTTGCTGTTGAGCGTTGGAATTTACCTGGTGTGCTAAATGATATGCTAGATGATGTGCAGATGTCGCTCTTGATCTGTTTGCATATAGAACGGAGAAATGCTGCACTCTGCAATGCTCAGAGTTTTTCTTTTCTCCCTGTGTGGCATGTTTGTTCACCTCTTATTACTACGGAGTAGTTACTAGTTTCGCGGTATTCGTTTTGGTCAAACATTGGGTCTAGGGTATTATAAATCTCTTTCTTTGTTTATGTTCATGCAAACATTGGCCAAACCACGGTGTTTGTCCATGGCCTTTACCATGTCCATGGCCAAACCCAGGCGAATCGGTAGTGGCTTTTTTCCCAGCTAAGTTAGGATGAGCTTGCAACATTTGGAAAACCAATATATTGTTTATATAAATTTTTGTTCTTTGTGGATTAGTATGTGTTGCTCTTGATGTTACAACGCTTTTTTTTTGGTAAATCATATTATTGTGATGTTTTCTATGGAAGGGACCTGAGAGATGTGTGTAATAGTTGCATTACACTTTCAAATTTTAAAGATTAAAGTTATTAGCTGTTAGCTCATATGATTAAGTGCCATACATGTACCAAGAGTAACCATGTACAGGAACGTGCAGTGGTACAGAAGTCGCGTGTACTTGCTTACACGAGTCATGCATCCACGTGGCATTGTCTACTACTGTACTGTACTGTATTATATATATGGCCCTGTTTGGTACCGCTTCACGATCGGCTTCGTGAGCAGCTTCACAGCTTCACCTGCCAAACGCCCCGCTCTCTCAGCAGCTCCTAGAATCGCGCTGAGAGAAGCTACGATTCGCAGCTCCCTCCCGCTCTCTCGGTCTCCCCTAAAATCCCGCGACGCTGAGAGAAGCGCCGCCGCCGCCGGGGGCGGCTGCCGCCACAACCACCATGGCTGCGCCGCCGCTGCTAGTTCGCGGCGGCCGTGGTGGCCAACCCCATTGCGGTCCAACTCCACGCGCTGTCCATCTCGTGTCGGTGTGGAATCCCGGCGCCCCTCCCATCCAAGATCCGCCCTTCTCCGGCGCCGTCCGTCACAGGGCCGGATCTTGCTGCCTGTTCCGGTCCAGGGCGCCGCTCCCCGGTTCCCCCTCCAAATCCCGTCGGTCCTGAGCTGCCAGTGCCTCCAGCGCCGCGCCGTCTTTCAGTCGTCTTTCGCCGAGGTGACTCAGTGACTTCACTCTGCGACTCACACTCTGATTCAAAGTATGATGTTTTCAAACATGCTATTCAGTTTGTTTATTTGTGAATCATTTTCATGTCTGAATTCTGAATGTCTTGTTATTGTGACTGAGAGATAAGTACTTGTATGCTTTTTAAGCTGAAGGAACAAGTCTACCACTTTTCCCTGTTGCAAAACACTTTATTGAAATGTGTAAACTGAAATTTGTGACATCAAATTTTGCCCGATTGATGTGGTTACATGATACAGCTAGTTTCTAGAATACATCCTGTATGCTGCTATACAATAGCTGAAGCTGGCAATAAGAGATTCTGGATTTCGGAAAGGCACAAAAAACAGCTTGCTTGTCCATGCTGATTGTTTCCATCTTTGGTATAGCAGTCTATAGTTGAGCTAGTTCTTTCGTAATAAACTTATGGAGGTGCGTAATAAAAATGGAAGTGAAGGGGGCTTTTTTTTCTTCTATCCTGATTGTAATAGCTCGCCCTGCGCAGTACAAGTTACTGTCAAAAGTATTGCACAACATATTTAATTTAGTTTCTGAATTAAGGCATCTTGACTGTTTTTATATCAAGACATGTTCTTATTAGCTATACCCTCTAGGTTTTTTTTTTTTTCCTCAAGGATTGCTACCTGCTGCCTGTCTTTGTTGGCCTGTGCACTTACTTACTTAACACTCTCTCCCTTACTCACTCAATGAAAGGAGAGGAACCAATGGATCTTTAACAACATGAACTTTATTCACTCAAAGGTTACATACACAATGACAACTCACTATTAGCTAGTTGATCCACTCTACACACCATGCATCCGCGACTTCACTAGACTTTGGCGCACATCGTCAAGCCAGTGAGCATCTACGGACTGCCGGCATGCACTCTAATCAAACTAACTTACTTCGATGTGACCACGAACTTGATCTTTCAAACATGCTATTCAGTTTGTTTCATGCTGAATCATTTTCATGTCTGAATTCTGAATGTCTTGTTATTGTGACTGATATAGAGACTTTGCAAACTTGTATGCTTTTTAAGCTGAAGGAACAAGTCTACCACTTTTCCCTGTTGCAAACACTTTTATTGGAAATGCCTGTAAACTGAAATTTGGCGGACCTCAAATTTTGCTAGCTATTGATGTGGTTACATGATACAGCTAGTTTCTAGAATACATCCTGTATGCTGCATATACAATAGCTGAAGCTGGCAATAAGAGATTCTGGATTTTGAAAGGCACAAAAACAACTCACTTTGTCCATGCTGATTGTTTCCATCTTTTGGTATAGCAGTCTATAGTTGAGCTAGTTCTTTCAACCAATAACTTCATGGAGGTGCGTAATAAAAATGGAAGTGAAGGGGGCTTTTTTTCTCGTTCTATCCTGATTGTAATAATAAAATGGAAGTGAAGCAGTACAACACAACTCATCTCAGCGTTGTTACTGTCAAAAGTATTGCACAACATATTTAATTTAGTTTCTGAATTAAGGCATCTTGACTGTTTTTATATCAAGACATGTTCTTATTAGCTATACCCTCTAGGATTTTTTTTCCTCAAGGATTGCTACCATGCTGCCTGTCTGTCATGTCAACTGTTAAGATCTGGTCTAAAATATATCTGGTCTAATAATATATCAAGACATGTTCTTATTAGTAATTACGATGACCATATTGTATCTATGATGGCTTGGGCCACTTGAGCTGAATGACCTGAATATTGACTGCCGCGGTAGCAGTGTAGCAATTCCTCTTTGCTCTGCTTATCTGCCATTTACTGATGTGTATGTCGTGACTGCTACTGGTGGGTACTGGTTGTGGCTTGGCTGCTGCACTTGTGTTTTCTGCACTTGTGTATCTGGACTAATGTATTTCAGTGTTACATATAGTGTCTACATGTACTTGGCATCTTGACTGTTTTAATTACTCACAAAAGCACTCTCCTATGGTGCATATAACATGCTTGCTGAAGTGTGATATTAAAGGACATATTTCTTTACTGTGTGCTTTCTGGAGAATCTATATCATAGTGCATATGTACTACTGTCTCTGCATTTGGTGAAACACATGTTGCTGATAGTAGAAAAGCAGTTAATTAGTAATCACTTAGTTAATATGGATTTCACCTATAACCCAATACACAAATTTGATGTTGTTCTCAAGTGTAGTGTATGGGCTGACGAAAAACATGATTATCTGTAGCAATGGTTCAGTAATTGGACACTAAATACTTGATCAATGTAGCTCTGCCAGTTGCTTTTCAGTTAAACTGACTGAACTGAATCTGAACTTGAGTTTCATTTAAACTAACAGAACTTTGGAGCACCTCTATCTATTAAACTGTGAGGAATCATACCTTGTGTCAAATGTGTTTATATCTCTTTCTTTGTGTTGGCTGCTGTGGTCAGGTTTGTTTGTTACTGACATAGCAATTACCATATAGATATAGCTATCTAATGGAATAACAATGATGATGGTTTTGTTGCTGCAATGGCAAAGCTAATGCATGAAAATTTACATCTTTATATTTTGTTTGTCGACTGTGCTGCTGCATTTTCTTTATGGTAGACATCACTGTCAGCTATATACTGGTTGCTAGTAATTAACCATTGCCAGCATTAGCTATATCCTGAATTAACCATTTTTTTAACATCACTGTCCTACTGCTACTGCTTGTGATCTGTGATGGTTCTTTAATTTGCTGCCATTAGACTTAGGACACTTGCTAGCACTACCACTTGATCTGTGATGGCTTATGTCAACTTTCCTGGACCTTTTCGGATTGTTGGCGATCAGTGGGACTACTACTTGATTACTGAAGTGGCTGTAGTGTGTAACCAAATGTTAGCTTATTCTCTTAGCCATTAAGACTCTGTTCTTCAAACTAAATAGAAAGTGCTACTTGCTGGCATAACTGAAACAATTGAGTTTTGGTAAGAAATTGCTAATTCATGCTTTAATAGCAGTAACCAAATGTATCCAGTGATTTGTTTACCTCACCTCAGCCTTTAGATCTCTATAATGGTCAGAGAAGTGACCAGTTATTGTGTTGCCCTTCCCAGCTCACACTCTACACTATGAGATGGACCAGATGTTACAGCAGACCACGTTCTGTTGCTGCAGCAGTGCACTCTCAACTCAATCTATGCATGTAACTAGTTACTAGCCTCAAGAACTTGTTTAGGCTGCAAATATGATAAACCATAGGACAAGCCTCATTAATTCTTTTTGTAGTGCTCTGTTTTTTGTCATACGTCTGATGATCTAAATATTGGGGGTTTGACTAGTGCATGTGGACGTTTGACTAGTGCAGTGCTGCTGATGGCTGGGTTGTTGTTGAAGTTGTTTTGCCAAACACTAGTCTCAAAACAGCTCAGCTTCATTAGTTAAGTTGTTGTTGAAGTTTTTTTTGCCAAACACTAATCTGAAACAGCACAGATTCATTAATTAAGCTGTTAGTGAAGTTGTTTTGTACAAAAACAGCTTAGCTAATGAAGCCCCTATATATACTTCTACGTACGTACTCATCACCCACTTACCTTACACATGAGTAGGCCTAACTAACACGTGAGTTTGCTGTTCGTCTCCATTGAGCAGCTGATTGCATTGCATGGTCACGGACTAGACTAGCTAGAAAACAACATAAATTTTCGGTGACCAAACAAAAAGAAATTTTTTTCACGAGAAGGAACACACAAAAAGGGTGTTCCCGGCCCTTCTATCTTGAAAAGGATATACGGTACTCCCTAGTTCTCAAACGACAGTGCTATAGGCCCAACGATCCGAAGTTTAACCAAATTTCTCTCATTTGATTTTTTTTTCATGAAATATTTTTATTATATACTTATATTAGTATGATAATATTTTTTTTTGCAAAATATGATAATATTTAAAGGTAAGATAGATTTAAAATAGTTTGACTTTGATCAGATATTAATTGTATTTTCTTAAAGACATACTCCATTCGTTCCTCACTTCTCACTTGCGTTTCGTGAGAAACAAATTTAATAAATTATATATTAAAAATATTAATATTTGTGATACATAATTAGTATCACTAAAAAGATCTTTGAATCTAGTTTTTAAATAAATTTATTTGAGATACATACGTTGCATGTATTTTATACAAATCGAGTCAAATTTGCGGCAAGACAAAAACCAAAAACGACCTGTCATTTTTTTTAGGACAGAGGGAGTGGACAGTATATCTAAGAAGCTTGCTCATATATTGCAAGTCCATTTTCCTTGTCATTCTGATCGACTGCAGCCAATTCTACGTATTTTCATTATTATCTTTTTAGCGTTGTTTGTTATTAAAAATTATCAAAACATTTAACAATGCATTTTAGAAATATGCATGCTTTTTTTTGTTAAACTTTATGTTATTAAAAGCAGGTGTACAGTATTGCCTTTTGGGATAATTGCTAAGTTGCCCATGTTTTGAAGTTCAATTGTTCGTTTGCCTTTCTTTAAAAAAAACTTTGCATGTTTGCCTCTTTTTTTTGTTCCAATTGCATAATTGTCCCTGTTTCTCCTGTTTTGAGCTCAAATTGCACATTTTGAGATCATCCAGATATATAGAGCCGGGCAATAAAAAAATATTTGTTAAAATGAGTGAATATCTAAAATAGTAAATTGAAATGGACTGGATTTGTAGGTAGGTACATTACTTAGAAGAATCCGGTAATCAAACTATATACATTTTCGTTCCACGATAGGCATGGGATGTTGTTCTTTTCTTAGACCAAGAAGAACAAGGGCAGTTTGGTCATTTCAGTTGTAGTGCCAAGCGCACGTCTCGAAGCCGGAAAGCAAGCGGGTGCGCTTTTCCTTGTGGGTTGCTGCTTTAACACACTTCAGCGGGATTTTAGCTTTGGCTTTAAATAAATGTTCGTGTACGATTATGCCCTGTAGTATGTGTGTGTATGCAGGCTAGGTGGTATTCCACATCATTAAACATTTATTTACATGAAATTTAACCTGTACTTGATCCGCTCTAGAATAAATAAACTTCTATGTTTTTTTTTTTAAAAAAAAAATAATCGTACAAAGACATCGACACATTCATTGATTTCTATATACATGCACTGATGCACACACACATTCTATCTCCATATTTATAACCTCGGAAAGACCAATCTATTAGATCTTAAGATTAACAAAGTCACCATGTCATCTCACTATTGAGCATTGATAGGCATGTATCGTTGTCACTAGAAGAATAGCGACATGTGTTAAATTTAAAAAATAAATTCAGAAAATTGCAAGCACCTATTAAGGTGAGAACTTGAACCTAGATGAATATCATATGTTTCTCACCCACAAGAAACCTAATCTTTGAAAGTGCTCGTAAGGGTGGGATGTTTGTGTGCATGCCTTGATAAAGGATATACATGTGGGTCCTAGTAGGGTCAAGATTTGTTAGACGAGCTTAGGCCTCGGAAGTGCTCATCCCCCTGAGATCCCCCCTTTGAGAGTGTTGCTCGGGAAGCGTGTTTGTGAGGAGCCAACTTATTACCTTCATTTTTTTAACGACACTGATTAAAATGGACGGAGGGAGTAAGTCATAGTGGTAGCATGTGTATAACGTGAGTGTATATGAGCATTCATGTCCACTAGATTTTAAAAGAGAAAAGCTTAAGGTTTATTCATACTATTTAAGAAAAGGACTTTTTTGCATTAGTTGTTATTCAACTTAAAGCAGCTAGCAGTGTTCATGGGAATTTATCGTACTAAGATGTACTCCCTACACTAATCTATTACTAATAGATTGTGCATACTAATGTACTATGAAATATATCGGCACTGTCCCGTACATCAGTACAATACATGATTAGCTTCCATTTCTGGTGTCTGGGCGCAGGGAAGAAGAAAAGAAGGGGGCAGTTTGGTCATTTTAGTAGCAGTGCGGAGCGCACGTCTCGAAGCCGGAAAGGGTGTTTCATGCTTTTCTTCAGTGGTTGCTGCTTTGACACATTTCAGCAGTAGCTTTAACTTTGGCCTAACTAAATTTTTCGAACACGATTTATGGGCCCTAGGGTATGCACACTACATGGTGTTTGGCACATACTAGATGTTCATGAAGACCATTCTTTTATGTAAAACTTCGATATTTATTATATATAATAGATGGTGTGCTAAATAATACTTATTATGACTTGTTTGGATTCTAATTAAACTATATATACTAGTAATATTTTAATAATATATAGACAGTTTGGATCCCTTTGAAGAGATTATAGGATTATTAAAAATCTAATGGTTGGACTGTAATAACAATCTAGGGTGTGTTCACTTCATGAAAAGTGAACCCAAAAAGTCTTCTGATCCGTCCACATCAAATCTTTTAATGTATAAATGGAGTATTAAATATAGTTAAACAAAAATTAATTGCACAGTTTAACTAAAAAGTGCGAGACAAATCTTTTGAGCCTAATTCTATGGTTGGACAATAATTAACAAATACAAATAAAAAGTGCTACTGATGGCCTAACCCAAAATATTGCACCAATTAAACACCCCTAATCCATAATCTGAGATGTCCTTTTAATTTTTGTGGACCTACTAAAATTGTTTGATAGTAGAAATGGTTCATCAGCAAGCCAACCTCCCTCCCTAAGCCAACTTCCCTTTCCCTTCGTCCGCCTAGGGTCCATCTCCGCCCATTCCGTCCATGGCTGCCGGTTGTCATCTTTGCCATCCCCATTCCGTTTGGGGTTGAGGATAATTTGTGTGTTCGGATCTCACGGATTGAACCCCCCTTTGGGTGGATCTAGTCCGTGGGGCTGCCGCACAGCTCCTCCTTGCCCCGGTCGAGTCATCCGTCCTCTCCGTCTCCGCCCGTCCGCTCGTTTCCATCCCCTGGCAGCAACCGTCAGTCCTTCCAAGGTGGCACCTCTTCGGGTGTTGGTTCGTCGATTCGGCCTCCACATGGGATCCTGGTCCTAGCTTCCTCTTCAATTGCCGGTGACGACTTCAACAGGATCTTTCGGTCGCCGGTGTGCTACTCCACCGTTGGCTTAACCGGCCCAACTACAACCTACGCTTTGCGAGGCCAATCCATCCGGGTGTACGCGTCCATAACGCCCCCTACGGCTCCCCCACCTTTTGAATTGTCTACACCATCGCCGTCGACTTTGCTTCCTATCATTCCTATAGTAGGACTTTGATGTAATTTGGTTCTCTTCGGAGGACCTCCTTGTAAAAGGTTGTTGTTTTAATATAATATATTGTTGCTGTTGTCAAAAAAAAAAAATTGTTTGATACACTTCTCTTATATCTCACGCCTGGTTGGCAACATGGATGTATTTTTTTTTTATTCCTGGTGCATATTATCATCGACATTACCTTGAACTCTTACCTTCCAATCATTCTTTTTTTCTTTGCTATTGCAAGAGCCAATAGTGAAACTCTGATCTTTCCTCAAAACCCAACAAAAACTGATTGGTAGTATTAATAAAAACAAACCCTAGAGCCAGAAAAGCAGAATTTGGCTTGCCCGCACTAATAATCTCTCTTTTCCTTGCATCGTCTAGGTTTGATCATACATCTTTTGGTTTATTCCAAAAATTTCAATTGGATGTATTCTTTCCCCAAGGTCTTTTGTTTAAAATTAGGAGAATTGTTATCCTAACAGACAAGAACGTATGCTCTCCATTTATTTTAGGCCAATTAATCAAGATTTGGATTGACAAAACCTATAATATTTTACCTATGTATCTAATAATTTGTAGATCGTGGAATACGATTTTATTTTTATTTTTAAAGCTCTTTGCATTGGTTTTGCTCTTCTTTTTGCAAACCATTACTTTTGCTCTTATATATAGTCATCAATCTTGCAATGTGAGAGATTTTGAGGATCAAAATATGACCATGGGAGAATTTTACAAGTTAAAACTACACCATATATTTAAAAACAAAAAATACTATTATTATTTATAATCTTAAAATATTCCTTTTGGATTTTCTATACAATAAATATTTTTTTGGTCCCTTATTTGGCATAATCAAACATTCAATGAACTTTTGAAATTTTGTGTAGTGCATTTACCAAACTACCCTCAGTACCACCACTATAACCTTTTTCTCTTTTTTCAGCCTTTGTGTTTTCCAATGTTTGCTTTATTCCCAAATCAACAAATAGGAAGTTACACTCCACTTTGTAATCAAAAAGTCGTCGTCATCGTCTTTCCCTCGCCTCCTCTCTCGAAACCCACGTGAAGGAGACGAGAGCACCGAGGCCGGCCTCCCCTCCCCTCCCCTCGACCCACCGATCCCGCTCCAATCCATCCATCCCGCATTCCTGCCACGGAATCGGGATCCGCGGCGAGCCCGGCCGGATTCGCCCGCCCGCCCCATGGTTCCGTCTCCGGCCGCATTTGGGTAAGAGCCTTTGCTTTGCTCCGGCGGGCGTTTCTTGCCCTGCCCCGGATTCGGTTCTGATCTGCTGCGTGCGGTTCCTTGTTCGTTCCTCTGGTCGAGGAAAATTCTCTTCTTCGGGTTGTTATCTAGCTGCTGGACCGCGCTCTTTTTACTGCTATATTTGTGGGTTTAGGATTTGTTCCTTGCTTGAGCTTTTGATTGCCTATATATTGTTCTCTGATTGCTTTTTTTTTCTTTCTTTTGCTCAAATTATTGGTGTTATGATGGTTATTAGTGTCAGAAGAGTCCTAGATTCTTCAGCGAAGGGTAAAGGGGACACTTTTGCATTTGGCGTTGGCGATTTTAGTGTTTGTGGACAACCGTAATATATGTAATTTTTTATGTAAGTTCATCTATTCTGATGATGTGAAAGCTGTGAGATTTTAGTACCATATTTTGGTCTTTTCAGTTGAAAGTTTCATTGTAACAAAGGAAGCAGTTTTGATTTGTGCGTTCCTCGCATTTAAGGAAGATGGAGAATTTTTGATGTGCTTGCTCTAGAAGCCCGATTTGGTATTTGGGTGGCATTAGAGTCTAGGTAGTGGTTCATCTGAAAAACAATTGTCTCACTTAAGGTTTGACGAATAAGGAAAGCGATGTCTCACTTTGGATGTTTGTTTGTTCACCAAATATATCCAACTCGTCTCTGTCCAGCAGGTTCAACTTTGATTTTTGTACTAGACAAGTCCCATCACTGTGGTTATCATTTTTCACTTCTGACGTGATATGAGCTGAGATGGCAAAGTTTGACCAAATGTTGCTGCAACTCTTTTCTTTTTATCTATAATATCAAATATTGGTTTAACTTGCAGTGCATCCATGTCCTTGCACACCCACCTAACGAACAGAGCCACACGTTCTCACAATTCAAGGCTTCCAACCTGCTCACTATTCTTCGTTGTACTTCCCGGCAGGACATATAGATGTTGCTCTTCTTCCTTGGTGGAGTGTCCATGAGGTGGAAGCAGCATCCGTAGTGCTTGGATCTGGCGACTGTGTGGCGAGAATGAAAGGAGTATCCGAAGGTCTGATCATCGGAATCACGGTTGGGGTGGTGATAGGTGTGTTGCTGGCTCTTGGGATACTGTTTTGCTTGAGGTATCGGCGTTCCCAGACACAGATAAGGAGTAGCAGCTCGAGGAGGGCATCGACAGTCCCCATCCGCACCAATGGTGTCAATACTTGTGCCATGCTCTCCAACTCGACTACAGGACAGGAGTCTCCGAGGGAGCTTGAAGACCGTGCGAATGCTCTGTGGATCGAAGGGCCTGGTAGAAAGAGCATGATTTCTGCTTCGGGGATACCCAAATATGCATACAAGTATGTTTCGTGAATTTTTATATATTCTTATTGTTTGATTAATTTGCTTAGCAAATGATCGGTTTTGTTTTCATGAGTCAGTTACTTCATCCTTTGTAAAAATTTACTTTATAACTGCTGAAACATTTGACAATGACTTCATCAAAGTTGTTTCCATCAGAATGTTTGATGTGTAGAAACTAACAGATTTATCTCTAGTTAAACAACAGTGATGGATGGGAGCATGGGTCATAACTTAAATAAAATAATGTTATATCTCAAAGTAAAACATTCATGTGGATGTAGATCTCACGAGGTCAAATCCAACTTGGTTGAACTGCATACATGTAGGGCATGTGCTTCTGTGTTGACTAAAGAATCCAGCCACATGTGGATGTTTAGGTGAATCAAACTGCAGTGGCAATGGCAAGAACCAAAATTACAACCTTTGAAAAATATCAGTTTTCCACCTAACACAATATGGTCAAAAGTTTTGGTATGAGTCGTATGACTTCATTCATTAGTCTGATTTTAAGTATATAGTGTTTTTGTTTTCAAAAAGTATTATTATTGATTTTTATTCCAAAATATAATAGAATACAAATTGTGTGCAAATACTCATCATAACATTATGTTTTAGAGGGTCCATAGTCAATACACTGTAATGACATTTTCCTGAATTGACTCCCAAATTCCTTCCCTGTGGATAGGACAGAAGAGTTACTCCTAGGGGCAACCGATCAATGGATCATATCACATTCCATGTTTTCAATGAGAATTCAGTATTCAATCATTTCAACATTACTGCTACAAATTTAGTTGCTTGTGCATGATGTATTTTACATAACTGTCGACTGCTCACATATTCTTTTGGCACTTGAATGTTTGATTTAGAATCGTACATACTGTTGCTGAACTCCATGATTTCGTCTCATTTCTAGGGAACTACAGAAAGCTACCAGCAATTTCACAACATTATTAGGTCAAGGAGCCTTCGGTCCTGTTTATAGAGCAGAAATGTCTTCTGGTGAGATATTGGCTGTTAAAGTTCTTTCGAACAATTCAAAGCAAGGTGAAAAGGAGTTTCAAAATGAGGTAAGCTAATATCTGTACACCTGTATCGTTTGATTTGGATCCAGTCCTCACTAGAAATTTGGCATGCTTAGTGTTTGATTAATTCTTGACTTCAGGTCTTGCTTCTTGGGCGATTGCATCATAGGAATCTGGTGAATTTGGTTGGCTATTGTGCTGATAAAGGGCAACATATGTTATTGTATGCATACATGCCCAATGGGAGCCTTGCATCACACTTATATGGCATGTCTTCTCTTTTATATGATCCTGTGTTTTCTCTCATGATAGTAATTATTATGGCATATCCTTGTTTGTTTAGGGGTAACCTTTGTGATATGACTAAAGAAATTCAGTAATGGTGAATTTTAAAATAATCCGTAGGGATAGCTCATAGCTGGATTGATTATCTTCTGAGAGAAGATAATTGGATATTCTTAAATTACAACTAAGATTTTTATCAGGCATGTATAATGCCTTAGTGTGTCAAATTTGAGGCTTTATATCTTGATGAACCATGGAAATGCTAGGTTACTGATAAACATAACTACCACCATTCCAGCTGCTTTTATCTGAATATCCACATGATCTCATTATTCTTGTATCAACTAAGCCCACGAATGCTGTTTTTAGTCATTGATGTTTAGTCAGCACACCGATTCTTGAAAAAAAAAAAAAAAGGAATGAATATACTCATCAAAGTGCCTTATGTAAAAGTTTGTTATTTGAAGTCAACATCTAACACCTTACCTGTACAATAGTGAATCCTTCTTTTAGCTAACTGAACATTCTTTTTGTTGTCAGGTGAAAACAATGCACCACTGAAGTGGGATTTAAGAGTGAACATAGCTCTGGATGTTGCTAGGGGTTTGGAGTACTTGCATGATGGGGTAGGCTCCTGTACTGCAGAATTCGTAGCATGGCACATAATGCAAACATAGTGCTTGATCTGGTTTTACGTATATGCAGGCTGTTCCTCCAGTAGTCCACCGTGACATCAAATCTCCTAACATTTTGCTGGACCAGGCAATGCATGCTAGGGTATGTTAATCATCTCTCTGATACTTTATCATTGAACATATCCTTCCTTCCTGTCCAGTATTGTTAGGACCCATTTTAGTTTTAGAAGAAAGAAAAGGAAAGGAAAAACCACTGTGTGTCTGTTGCACTTTGACTAAAAGTTCTGCTCTCAGCTGTAAATAACCTTTTTCTGGCCAGGTTGCTGACTTTGGATTATCTAGAGAGGAAATGGTTACTCGCAATGGAGCCAATATACGAGGAACTTATGGATATCTTGATCCAGAGTATGTATCCACACGATCATTCACAAAGAAGAGTGACGTGTATAGCTACGGTGTTCTGCTATTCGAACTGATTGCTGGCAGAAACCCACAACAGGGTCTAATGGAATATGTCGAGCTTGTAAGCCGCCTTGCCCCCTTACTCTAAGTAGGTTCTGGTTTGAGGATATTAGCTTTTCCTGATGCTGACTACATTCCTTTCCACCACAGGCTGCAATCAACGCTGATGGGAAAACTGGGTGGGAAGAAATTGCCGATTCTCGGTTAGAAGGTGCATTTGACGTGGAGGAGCTCAATGACATGTCTGCTGTTGCCTACAGATGCGTAAGCCGTGTGTCTCGCAAGCGCCCAGTGATGCGAGATGTCGTCCAGGCTCTGACCCGTGTGTTGAAGCGCAGCCGCAGCAGGAAGCATCACAGCAACAGGCACGCACAGGCAAGGGCAGATGATGAATCTGTCGACCTGGAGGGGTCCGAGGTTCAGTCGTCCTTCTCTGGCCTTCAGAGAGAGGAGTCAGTTGGCAGCATTTCGGATTTGCCAGATGTCTGACCGAAGTTAACTGAATTCTCCAGTTCTTGGCTCACGTTGCTTGGCCTGAGCAATTTTTTTGTTTTGTTGATATAAAAATTCACAATGATCAATGGTCGATTATTGGATAGAGATGCAGTTTTGAGTAGTAAGGGTGGGTAACTTGGTGTGAGGTCAATTGTAAGTGTGTTGTATAGAATGCGTTGAGACTACTTGATTATATAGAAGCTGATTGTTACCATCTCCTTTGCCATTTTGCCTTCCAAAGTTGGGAGATCAGGAGGCGCACAGCACAATTGTAGGTTCCTTGCAATTTTGATTTGTTAATTTTTAATTCGACAGGGTCCTAAGTCCCAACTAGATTTGTCCATCAACTTAATGCAGATTTCGTTTTATTTATTTATGTTTAAGTACTCCCGAACTGTGATTTGCATATTACCCATGGGGGCTGCTGTAACCCCGTCTGAAACATAATAGTGATGTTAACCTTGGGAATCAGGGTTTGCTTGCTTTATTTTGTAATGATTTAAAATCTGGCAGCTGACATGTGGGCCCATGAAGAAGTTAGACATTTGAAGGCTCTGGTGTCTGACTGGTGGGTCCAATAAATTCAGCAACCGAAGAACAGGAGCAGCTCAGCTGTGCATAAAGAATGACAGGTGACAGCCATCCATTCTTAAGGCAAAATGCTGAAGAAGCCCACAGAAAAAATCCTTTTTTTAGCATAGAAAAAATGTTTTTGTTAAGTGCAAAAACTGGATAATGATGTCTCGATGTTCTGGTATATGATATACTTGTATAAAACTTTCGAACATACAACGTAAATTACTGTGGTACATTGACATAACTTTCACATGTTTTTCTCAGCAATAGCAACAAATCAAACAAGCATATTTTTTCCTTTTCGTTTGCTCTGGTACAAGACAACCGAATGCTTGTAAAAGCCAAATCACAAGCAGAAAAGCACGAAGCAGCTGAAATAAGAAAAGAATAGTGATGATCTCTTGGGCAAAAGCATTATATTATGCCGCTCGATTAAGGAACTTCATGCGCTGCAGCATTGGCAGTGACGTAGTAGGCGACAGTGATCCCGCCGTGGACAAAGCACATGATCCCTCCAAGGCCCAAAGTGTGGCCTTGAGTGAGTCTGCATGATGTCTCGGACTTGGAGTTGGACATGGCACCAGCGAGCAGCAGTGAGAATCCAGCAATCAGGGCAATCCTATCAAGTTACAGAGCAATTGCAATTAGCACTGATGAATAAATTTCGTGTTAAGCTAGGACAGCAGGGTTGTTTCTTGAGCAGCATTTGCACGTCTTGACAGTCACCAAGATTTGGCTCAAATCAGATAGGGTGTTATTAAATATTCCTCTAGTAGGTCCATCTTGCTGATTTGAAAAGGAATTTTATAGACAAGTGAAGTTACCATGAGAGAATTATGGTAGTGGCTGCCAGTTTCCTGTTAATGGATGCCTTGATGAACTCCAGCTGAGAGCAGATACAGGCACAGCCACCAAAGAAGCTGGCTATCGCGTGGGCAACTACCAGGAACACTGCAGCTGCAAGGCCAAGTTGGTATGCTCTGTAATTTGGTTTCTCGCATTCGATGAAGAGAACTCTCACCTTTTTAACCTGTAGAAATAGTGTCAAATACAATACCAACAACATCAGTCATCAGTTATATAATCACAGACCATCAAGCTAAAATGCCAACCACACATGACGAAGCAAAATCATACATTTTCAAAATCCCTCTGTGATTTGGGTAAAGAAAATACCAATATCATGAAAGATTACCTTGTTTTGAGCAGCCTGTGCCTCAATTCCTAGTATGCCAGCTGTGATATCCAAGGCTAAAACCACTATGCAGACCAGAATAGCAGCTCCCATCTTCGCCATTGTAGCGTGCTCTCAGACTTCTGCCAGCTGAGAAGGTTATTGGAGGAAGATCACCTGCTTACACTGGTGTTGTGAGCTGCGACCTGTTTTATGGCTGATTGGTGAATAAATAGAGGCAAAAGTACAGCAAGGTATTTGTTCTCCAACTAGGATGCAGTTATGAAGCAAGAAGAGACTAGCTGTCCCAAGATGCTCAAAGTATTATACTTCCCTTTGATCCTTTGTTACATCAGAGCTTTATTCCTTCCTTACAGGACACAATTAAAGATTGGTATCTCCAATGCGAAAGCAACACAACACATATTCAGCCTACTTTTAAAGATCTGCTTTTACACAAGGGTTGTAAAGCTAGTGAAAACGCAGGAAAAAAAACAATATATCTGAATGTGCTAAAAAACATTTCTACTGAACACATCACAACAGCCATCTTTTCTACAGAGATAAAGGCACACAAGATGGTGCTTATCAAAATAAAGGCACAAAAATTTGCCGACAGTTAGAGGGAAAAAGAAAAGGGGCGAATGGACACATCCATGTGAATGAAACTTGTAGATTACTCTTTCAACATCTTAAGAAATAAATAACTCCAAACTTACCAAGCGTCTGCATGTAGCACAGACACTGAAGCATCTTGGTTAACCAATCTGCTTTATCCTCATTAATCAACGTAATTTTCCAGAGAATTGGCTTGAAACATCTGGAGTCATTAGCTGTCAGAAAAATATGCATTAGCTTCTGCAGCACATGCACCTTTTTTCCATGTGCTAAACAAAGCATATTTGTTCAGAAAAGAAACTAGGTCACATTCTGGATGAAACATATACTGTTTCACATCTGGTAATCCGTAAAGTGAAAAAAGGACACCACTGCTGATCAATCTCATAATCCTTTCTTGGTTAAAGTGCCAGAAAATAAAAACCATTAGTTAGTTGGACATACCCAATTACCAGTAGTCACCACAAGAGCAGATCCCGAGTTTGAAGTGGTGGAACCTGCTACCATCCCTTACAACAATTTCCCTCTTGGTAACTTTTGTCACAAACTTAATTACCTTGTGGCAGTCACTACACAAACGATGGCTTTGAGTAATCCTCAAGGGAGTATATGGAGATGCGCTGATAAGGCCGAAAACAATTGCCAGTCTTTCACTGTGGTAACCTCTCGATATCTTTTGCTCTTCGGGGTGAATATCCGGGAGCAACTCATTCTCCTCAGCAACATAGCCAGCTTCTCGTACATCCTTCATTAATGTATCCAGCCTCCTGTGTATTTCAGCACTCTGTGGATGCAAAGTATCTTTAAAGAAAAACCTGTGATCCGTTTTCTTGACTGTGATCCAGCTACAAGCATTACGAATATATAAACCTTTCCTCTTCAATGTTTCAACTACCTTGCAGGCATCGTTCTGTCTACCAGAGCTAACATACATGTTGAGGAGCACAACATAGCTGTTTATCTTATCAGGTTCCATAATCAATAGTTGCTCGGCAGCTAATTTCGCAAGATGCATGTTCTTATGAATCCTGCTAGCAGTAAGCAAGGCCCCCCACATGTTTGCAGTTGGGGAGAACGGTGCTCTTCTTATCATTGAATAGGCTTCATCAAGTAAGCCCTCTCTACCAAAAAGCTCAATAACACAAGCATAATGCATAGCCCGTGGTTTCATCCTCAGATTTTCAGTCATCAACTGGAAAGTCCTCTTCCCTTTGTCAACAAGACCTGAAAACCTACACGCATTCAGCACTGCCAGAAACGTCACATGGTTTGGCACAACACCCTCAGCTATCAGCCTCTCAAACATCTCGACGCCTTATCCCCCATGCCATGGTAACCGTATCCAGAAATCAGAGCGTTCCATGAGATCAAGTTCCTCCTAGGCATCCTCTCAAAGACATTCCTCGCGTCCTCCATCCTTCCCCATTTGCAATACAAGTCCACAAGTGCCGTGTTCCCAACAATGTCCAGTGGCAATCCTCTCTGGATCAAGCCAGCGTGCGCCTGCTTCAAGCGTGCTCCAGCAGCCCCAGCCTAGAGAACACCCCAAGCATGGTCGAGAAGGTGAACTGGTCCATGGCGACCACGACTCCTGCACATTTCCTGGTACAGCTCCAGCGCCTCCTCACAGCGGCCATGGAGCACATACGCCGCCAACATGGAGTTCCACGCCACGACGCTCGTCCGATGAGGCCGTGGCAGCCCGTCAAACACCCGTCTCGCCTCATCAATCAAGCCACACTTGCTGTACATGTCAAGCAGCGCGCATGCCAAGTACTGATCAGCAACGTCATCACACAGCCCCGCCTTGACAACGCAACAGTGCAGCTGCCTCCCAGCTCGCACCGACCCCGAGGCCGTAGCGGCGCGGACAGCCACCACCAGGGACCTCGGCGGCGGCGGCGCGTCCCCACCCACCTCCTGCTCAGCCCGCATCTCCCTGAACATCGCCAGCGCGGCGCGGGAGTGTCCCCGGTCGACGAGGCCGCGCATCATGATCCCCACGTAAGGCCGTTCCGGTCAGGCATCCCGTCGAACGCCTGTCGCGCCTCGGCGAGCATCCCGCACTCGAGGTAGGTCCGAAGGACGTGGTTGTGCGTGTACAGGTCGAGGTCGAACCCGGAGCTCTCGAGGTGCCAGGCCACCGCCGCGGCCGCGCCGGGCTCCCGCAGCGCGGCGGCGGCGAGCAGCAGCGCGTGGTAGGTCCGCGCCGGGAGCGGCGTGAAGGAAGCACACGCGCGGGCGAGGCGGAACAGGTCGAGCGCCTCGGCGTGGCGGCCCGCCGCCGCGTGACGCTCGATGGCGGCGCAGAGGGCGGGGAGGCTGGCGGGGTTGGGCCTGGGCCGGGGGGCGCGGCGGGGCTCTGGCGCGGGAGGCGCGGGCGGGGCTTGAGGGGCTCCGTGGACGAGGAGCAGGAGGTGGAGGGCGCAGCAGTGGCGGTGGAGGTGGAGGCGGAGATGGGCTTGGGGCGGTTGGCGACGAGCCGGAGGTTGGCGAGGGGCGGTGGCGCGAGCTGCAGGTCCATGGCGATGGCGAGCCTGCTGCTGGGGTTTCCCTTGGGTTTTGCGGATTAGGCTCCGCTGGAGAGGATGGACGAGCAGTCAACCAGTCAATACAGTTTCCTGACATATTGGGCCCACTTCACAGGGACTCTTTCAAGGTTGGTTGACGAGGACCGCTGCTGTGGTTTGTTAATATCAAGAGATTTTGAACTAAATTGGAGGAAGATTGTACTCTACATAGGTAATACAAAAATATAGAATATCTATGTAGGCTACAATGATTAGGATCCTATAATCACAACCTTGTAATAAATTTGTAAAATTAATACTCCGCTAAATTATAAGATGTTTTGGTTTTCAAGGTAAATAGATTTTTAGGTTTAGATTTACACTATAATGAATACTCTGTTTAGTTTAAATCACACCGTTGAACACGCTCTTACTTTTACGACTTACGTTTTGCACGCCTTCAACTTGGAGTTAGTTGGGTTTGAGGCCATCCCCTCGAATTCAAGAGATGAGTGTGACCTCGAAACTAGATGAATATTCATCGTCCATTCTAAATAAGGCAAAATTGGCTAGTCCCATACCGCTTATGGTTGTCCCACTAACCAAACACATGCTCAGTGTTAGGCGAAATATCCGTCTACGGTGACTTATCAATTAACATTGAAAATTGTTGTTCTAGTCTCTTGAAGATGATCACAAAGATAGGGTCTACGTGAATATGCTCGTAGGGATGAATATGCATGCAGAATTTGTATATGAGTAGTACAAGGTATGTTGCTACAGTGTAAATCTCTACTCTCACAAAGATTTATTCATTGTGTTTGGAATGTTGTCGCCCTATCCCATATCATGTATATGACCTAATTCATGGTTCACACTCATATTACTTAGGTCAACTCGTGTCTCGCAATTATGCGGAATTAAATTCGAAGACGTATTGGATTTCTCTAGTTATAAAAGAAGGCTAGACACTACGACTTTGGACAGTGACTTTCACTTGTGATAATCACTTTATCTTTTGTTGTGCAAAACGTCATCTAATTATGACCTGAGACAGTATATAATAGAAAATATTCATCTAGAGCTATCAATTTGTCTCTCTAAGCGTCTGTTTCAGCCTTGAGGTAACCTGACCAATCAAGGGATCATGGTCCATGCCTCCATTGTTGATTAACTTAAGTGTTCATCAGTCAAATCAAGTTAGTACTAGCTTACTAATACAGGCAGGCAAGCCAAGTGGGTCCACGCTGGCTCTCCTCCATCCACGCCATGCCACGTCACCACCCTCACCTGCTCTTCCTATCTTCTTCTTCTCCAGCGGCCACATGAAAAAGAAAACAAAAACAAAAAAAAAAAAAGACAATTCGCCACCGTTCTGTCCACCAACCACACACACTAACCGGAGACGCGCCTGGGCCCACCTGTCATTCACAGCACGGCCCGCCTGTTTTCTCTCCTAATCTCGGGTCCGCGACGCGAGGCACCAAAAAGATCCACGAATTTTGTTATTAGCCCCCAAAAGGTCTCTCCGGCGGCGGCGATGTCTCTCCCCCCGGACGGCGGCGGCGGCACCGGCGACGACTGGTTCCTCGACTGCGGCATCCTCGACGACCTCCCGGACGCGGCCTGCGGGGCTTTCCCGTGGGACGCGTCCCCGTCTTCTTCCAACCCCAGGTCCGCCCCCTCCACCCAGATTGACCGATCGATTCCTCCTCCCCCCACGCCCCCGTCTAGGTCCAGAAGGCGTGGACGATCCTGGTGATCGGTTCCGTATCTCTGCGATGAGTATCGTTGAATCGTGGGTGTTGACACGGGCGGATGAATTATTTAGTTTTGGGATTTGGGCTGGGTAGTAGATGCATGCGTGCGCGGGGAGGCATCTGATCCGTAGAGGTGGTTGCTTTATACAGCAGATCTTCCAGTCTGCTATTCGTGCAACAAACATGCCGAGGCTGCTTTTGTATGTATATATAGGTTAAATTAGATTAGTGTTTCCAACGAAAAAATGGTTCCATACACAACAAGGCTGCTGAGCTTGCGTGCTGCAAGATTACTTGTGTTGGTAGATTTGTTCGCCGTGTTCCACGACTGTGTTTATGCGGGTGAAATGGATGGATTATGGGTGATGATGACCAATGGTTGGTTTGCCCAAACAATTGAGATGGTCTGCTCTAGTGTACACTGTTTTATGTCGGCAACTGAATTGATGGGGGATTGTATTACTGGCCATCATGATAAGTACGTGTGCGAGCGATGGGATGTGCTGCTACTGCTAGGTCATGGATGGAATCATAGTCCTGGAGTCGTAGCCAAAGATATAATTTCCCATCATATATGCTGATGCTGCTAGGATGTTAATTTGGGAGTAATTTGCATTGATCCTGTTGTTTGACAATTTTTTTTGCTTTACTGAATGCAGTTTACTGACATGGGCAGAGTTCAGTGCCTTACATGTAGGCATGTAGCTAGTTCTCAGATTACTTTTGTCTATGAATGATTTTCATATATTTGGTTGAAATTAGGTACTAGCAATAGGAAAAGGAAAATTCATGTGCAGTTGGAACTTCTAATTGATCTTCCTCTTATTTTACAGTGTGGAAGTGGGCAGCTATGTGAACACCAATGATGTCTTCAAGGAGCCTGGCAGCAATAAACGGTGTGTCTGTTATTTCACTCTACGACTTAAAAAAAGTATTCATATTGTCTTGTTGTATGCAACCATCATTCTTACAATTGTAACTCTATTGCATTTGCAGCTTAAGGTCAGGATCCAATGATGTGCCAACATCTAAAGCTTCTAGGGAAAAAATGAGGAGGAACAAGCTGAATGACAGGTAAATCATAGACATAATTTTGCTGACACTGGAGTATCAAAGATGGATTGCCATGTCATTGACATAACTTCAATTGTTTCCTATGGTTTCTAGGTTTCTTGAATTGGGGTCTACATTAGAACCTGGGAAGCCAGTAAAAGCTGACAAAGCTGCTATCCTAAGTGATGCTACTCGCATGGTTATTCAGCTTCGTTCAGAAACACAGCAGCTCAAGGAAACTAATGGTAGCCTTGAAGAAAAGATCAAAGAACTAAAGGTTATTCAGCTATTTTTTGTTAACACTGTTAACTCACATATAATACACTGTACTTTTATGGTGAGAGCATGCTCTGTGTTATTCAGGAATCCATAACATTTCCCAGTAGTACTTTTATGTTTGTCTACATGAGATCTTTATCTAAGGTTGGCAATGCTTTATGGTAGCTTATGGCCTGCACATGAATACACTGTGATTGTTCTTGCATAGCTCACCCAAGACATTTCCCAGTAGCTTACACCAAATCAGCCCCTGGCTGACAACAGACTACATACCTAGTTACCTATATGTTGATTATGCACAACAGAGCACAAAGACTTCTTGACCTGTCAATGGGGAGGGTATGAACTCTGAACACACCTAGGCTTACCCATGCCACATATAGTACTACAGGTTGTGTGCTGCAGGTGAGGTGACTATCACAGAGGGGACTTGCACTTCCTGTGATATCTCTGAGAAACAACTATGTTGGAAGGACACAAGGGAAGGAGAAGAGATTACGGGTAGAAATGGGGAGACCCGTACCTTAACCTTGATCTAGGTGTAGCAAGCTACTTAACGATACCTGACCCAAATCACATGGGTTTGAATTTGGGGGAATGTGTTAGGATATCCAATGACAGGTCTAAACCCTTCATTTTTTATGATGGATACAATTTGCTATCAAGCTTTTCAAATATCTGTAATTCTGGGAAATTCAGTCCATGATAACCCTTTATGTAGAGTCCGAGTTTGTTATTAATTTGATCAGACTGTTGATTATATTATACTGTTCAATGTGGCTGATATGGCTCAACTACTCTCAAGTACTCAGCTGTGAAAAAAAATCTCATAGTTTTTTTTTCTATGATGATCAGACTGTTGTTTCTTTAAATTCCAGGCCGAGAAGGATGAGCTTCGTGATGAGAAGCAGAAGTTGAAATTAGAGAAGGAGAGTTTAGAGCACCAGATGAAGCTTATGACTACAACCCCAGCCTACATGCCTCATCCGACCCTGATGCCTGCGCCTTTCCCTCAGGCGCCCATAGCACCATTCCATGCCCAGGGACAAGCTGCAGGGCAGAAGCTGATGATGCCCTTTGTTAGCTATCCAGGGTACCCAATGTGGCAGTTCATGCCACCTTCAGAAGTTGACACCTCGAAGGACAGCGAAGCATGCCCTCCTGTTGCATAATCATCGTTTCGATCGACCATGTGAATTAATCGCAACTGAAGCCCCCATAGTTGTTGATCCATTGATTGGGTATAACTATTGTTCTTATGTGGTAGTCGTCGTTGGTGACCAAGTAAGCTGATATCTGTGGCAGAGCGCCCTACTATAGAGGCTACTGCTTCCCCTTCAATGGCTGTACAATTTTTTTTTGCGGAGAAAAAAGAAGAATGTTCGTTCTTGTTCTCCATAGCCACAATGTCACATTATCTATATGTCATATATTTAATCATGTTTGTGAGAAAATCTAATTATCTGACATGAATGTTTAGAGCAGTGACATTATATGCTGTTCCGAGCACAGTCGCGGCCACAATGATTGTGACTGCGGCGACCGGTGATGCATGTGTTCTCGCCATCAACTTTGTATTCGATGCCGCTAGCTGACCTGTGAATGGAAATGGTATTGGCTAGCTGATCCTATGTGGTATGAGAGTTGATATATGACTCAATGTTATGGAACCAGGAGGATTCCCCGCGCGCTGTCGCGGTAGGAGGATCGAATCTAAATGTTATGGAATGAGCAGTCCAATAGAACCCATCCTGCATACTAGAATAACATTTTTTTTTTTATAAAGACAACATATATCATGCGTTATGGCACATTACAACATGTTGGGAAAACCTTTCCGAAGATACAAACCTGGTACCATCTTCGGTACAAAAGATGTCCAGAGAAGACTCATGCAAGTGTGCTCAACCATGGTATATAATTTTTTTTTCTCATAATAAATTAACATCGATGAATCAGCCCATAGAAACCACTAGTCGAAAAACATCAAGGCACTAGGTCTTAAAAGAGAAGAGGCCACAACCAAGATTTGAGGTATGAAGTCGTAGATACTCGTATGTTATGCTTTAATGGACTCAGGATATTGGTTTTGAATTTCATTTTTCGTTGAACCAAAACCAGATTCTGAAATTGATTTTTTTCCGGGGTATGAAACAATCTTTGAAAGACCAAATAATTCAACATATTTCAAAATATATTGGTTTTGAATTTATAGTTCGTTTTGAATCATCGCCCAAGAAAGCAATCATTTTGTTTAAATGCAAATAATTAACAAACTTGGACACTCAAGCCAACTGCTAGCTATAAAATGCAACAGAGATCGTACAATATAAGATCGTCGCTAGGAGAAGAGCCTTGTGGTTCTGGTCTTTGAAAATTCAAAAAGCCTGGTAGGCTGTGCACCCGTGAAGCCAACATACGGAAAGAGGCTACCAGCTGGCATGGAACAACCGGTCAGCCGGTGTGAGTGACCTCCAGCTGTCGGTCTCTCGCTGCTTCTTCCCCTCTCCCCTCTAAAATCCCACCCTGTCTCCCCTCATCAACTCCCGGTCTCATGGCGCCCCACTGCAAGTGCCGTGGCCGCAAGGACCAAACCCTAGCGTCCTCCGCTGCCGCTCTCCCTCGGCCCCGCCGATGGCGCCTACCGCGCCGGTGATGGAGCCGTCATGGACGACGACGGTCGCCGACCTCACGGACCTCGTCCTCCAGGACATCCTCGTCCGCCTCACCCCCGCCGACCTCCTCCGCGCGGCGCTCGCCTGCCACCGCTGGCGTCGCGCGGCCACCAGCGCGCTCCCACGCGCGCCGCCGCTCCTCGGCTACTTCTTCAACCCCAGGGACACCACCAAGCCGCCCCCAGCCAAGCCGGCGGACAAGACCCACCACCCGGCCGTCTTCGTCCCGCTCGACGACGCCTCCTCCTCCTCCCCGCGCCTGTCCCTCGACCTCACCAAGGTCGCCGCCGGGAACCTCTCCATCCAGGACGTCCACCTCGGCCTCGTCCTCCTGCTCCCCTCACTCGCGCCCCAAGTCGCTGCTGCCCCGCATCCTCGCCACCGACCCTGCGTCGCGTCGCCGCGTCCTGCTCCCGCCGCCGCCGCGCGACGCGCTTCCTCAAGGCGACGACCCATGGCGCCGCGACAGGTGTGTCCTCGGCGTCGCTGTCCTCGCGCGCGCGCACCCGTCCAGGCTCACCTTCGACGTCGTCTGCTTCACCGTCGACGGCGACCGCCCGCGCGCCTGGGTCGCGTCCGTCCGTGACGGCGCCCTCGCCAGCTGGCGCGCGCTGCCTAGGGCCCACGGCGTCGTCGTCGACTTCGACCCGTGGTGGTTCGAGGCACGATGCGTGCACGCCGCGGGGAACCTGTATTGGCACATCTGCAACTCCAGCCGCGTGCTCCAGCTTGATCCTCGCACGCTCGACTTCTCGTTCGTGCCCGTGCCTGCTGCCGTGGGGATGGCTTCAACAAGTACCGCGTCGGGGAGACGCCAGAGGATGGCCGTCTGTGCATTGCGTCGCTCGTGGATGATGAGCGTCTGCAGATTTGGTTGCGTGGAGGAGAGCCCAGTTGGAGCGACAGGGGGTGGTGGCTGGAGAGGGACATTTGCATGACCAAAGCGCTTGACGCCATGCCTGGGCTACCCAAGGATAGCATGATGCGGATGCTCTGCACCTGGGTCGCTGACATGGACTACGCTCGCACTGGGAAGGTGTTCATCGCTACATGGGGCTATGGGCGCTACTCCTTCCATCTGAAGACCGGCAAGCTGGAGCGCTTGGTGATGAAGGATGGCAAGGAGCATGGAGAACCAATCTACGCCTACACCTTGGCCTGGCCGCCTGAGTTTCTCGCTGCTCCAGCAAACTGACTTTCTGGTACGGTGATTTCCATAGCTTTGCTTATAACAACTTTTGCTTGATCAAATGCTCCATTAATTCTCATGATATGATTATCTGTACGCTCTGATGTATGCATATTTTGTCATATAGCATCTTGTAGAAGTTATTACTTTCACTTGCAAAATTTTAGAACACGGAAATTAGCACAGAAAGCTTGATGGTATCAGTTTGGTGAATTGCACTGTTCCCTCCGGTAGCTGTAGGATGTGGCATATACTTATATTTGGTACAAATAATTCCTCAATAAATTCTATATACTTAGGTACCAAATTTGAAGTTTGTGTTGGACATTGCAGTATTATTCAACACTCCAGATTGACTTCCTTTTGAATTGTTGTTAATCATTGTTATCATGTGAATTCAAGGAACTGGTTTGGTTATTTCATTTCATTACTCGGTTGTTAATTTGACTTCACAAATTCTGAGTGTCGTCTACTACTTCAGGCTTTATTGTAACTTGCATTTGTGCAATTGAGCCTTTTACGGGTTATATGTAGCTTGTGTGTCCGGATACTAAACCTGAGTGTTAACACAAAGGAATACTATATATAATTGAAACTTCACATTCTATAGAACTCCACAGCAAGTGGCATGGAGCCCCATCAATGCCAACTCCTTGTTCTCGATGCCTGTGTTCCCCGTTGATCTTTTTTTGCTGATACATCCCTTAGCTTCCATGTTCATTTCACTTGTTTATACGAAGTTCCTTGATCTAATAGAGATCAATTTCACAATGTCTAGGGTTAGTTTACAACTGAGCCTTGCTTATGTAATTTGGTTAACCAAATTTCACAATATTTAATAAACACAAGCAACTAAACTTTATATTCTTTGGAATTGCTAGAATAGATAACTACCTGTAGACCTGATTCAGTCTTGTCAACTTTATATATTTGCTAGCATAGTTTCAACTATTGTTTGATATGTATGCATTTCATTTGTATGAAATGTGCTAGATAGTAGTACTTATGTATTTTCAGGAGTTTTATTGTTTGAAACGGTATTTTTTGTACTCCCTCCGTTCCAAATTGTAGTTCACTTAGGCTTTTCTAGATCCATTTCTTTTGCTATGTATGTAGACATATTGTATAACTAGGTGCATAGCAAAATCGATGCATTTAGAAAAGCCAAAGTGAACAATTTGAAACGGAGGGAGTACCTTTTTTATTACATATCAGAATTACGTGTTGATATGTTAGGCATCATCACCAAACCTTTAATAATTGCTGTCATTAATTATAATGAAGAATATGTTGCCACCTTAGTGTTTGATAATAGTTAACCACAAACAATTGTGAATCCTTCCATTTTTAGCTTTTTTGTGTTTTTGTTTGCCTTCTTTTTGATCTTATTTCTGAAAGTTAGTTCAGCAATAATGCCCATTTTTAGCTGGAACTTAGAAATCGAAAGGTCGTTACACAGAACTTGAGAATCTACATCCCAACGATTTGATAACTCTTAGAGCTATGACTGATTACTCCTTCAATTTCTACAAGAGTTACGGTTCAATTCTCTTATCTTTGCAATTGATAAGGACAGTGGTGCTGGGATTTGACTATTTTATCAATTTGGTTACGTAGCTGGTTTTATTCTCATATCTTTGCATGAATTTCTGCTGATGAAATGAGTTACTAGAAAAGCGTCTCTAGACCTATGAAAATATACTGTGAACGCTGTTGTTAGGCACTTCTGAACTTCAAACATCACATGTATCTGTGGGATCAATTTTCTGGTTGCAAGCCAGTTTGGCTTATTTACCAATTATACAGTTGTTATATTATCATCAGAATCCAATTTGTTTGATTCCTAGGCAGTTGGAGTTGTGCTAACAATAATTTCTTCTTTGTGATTCAGGTTGTTGAGCAGTGAGAGAGGATAACACTGACGTAAACAGCTCACCTCTTTGGTTTCTGGGGTTACTAGTCCCACGCCAGCTTCACTAAAGCTCTTTGTTCCGTATGAGACCGAGTCAATGTACACAAAACTACCGCTGCTGAACTTGTCTTTTCACATTCGGATTAGAATTAGATGGCATTCTGAAGACAGTAGTATGCTGGTTCCAGGCAAAACATTTATCTGGCTTGTCATGAGATATTTGTCCCATTAGACTACGATGTCATATTGAAGACATTAGGGTAGAATGTCTCCTGTCGTGCTGTTTCAGCTGCTGAACTGTGATTCTGTTCGTCACAAGTATCATCTATCGTTTTCTGCTCTGCTAATCTTTTGCGTATCATGTGAGTTCATCATTTGGCTTTTGTAGTGCCATTTTGGTTCTTAACTTGATCTCTTTGAGCTTTGATTCATAACTGCATACACTTCCTAGATTGAACTGTTTCAGCATGCATCTTCACACTAGAAAAAGCAGGTCAGTCTTCTGGTGACTGCTGGCAGTAGCTGGCGATCGAGGCTGCAAGATGCTCTGAATGCCCCTGTTTCGTTGATGCTGCGTGAGAATTGCGAGTAGCCAGGATGGCAGTTTGCTATCTGGTGTCAAGGTTTGATTCGAATTCAAAGTTGTACTAGTAAAAGCTGATGTTTGTGATACATACAAGCAATTGTCTGGCAGGAATATTCAGAACAGGGACATTATTATTCGTTCAACAGTACAGGTACAGTACTATGAGATGCTGCATGGATGAATGAAATGAAACAGTGAGGTAGCTAGGCAATGGTGAAGGTGAGGCCAAGCAGCAGCGACACAACGGTGACTAGTAGAGAGCCGAGACCAACTGAAGACCCCGGCGCCGTGCCGACGGGCATGTAGACACACATGTTATTTGTGCAATTGGGCGTGACCGTGACCTCCAGCTTCATCCCGGCGTCGCAGTGCCCCGGCTTGCCGCAGATGAAGTAGCGCTTCCCGACGTATCTGAGCTTGAAGGCGTCGCTGCCGGTCTGGTGGCCGGTGCCGCCGGCGACGGCGCTCGCCGCTGAGCAGGAGTTGTAGCCGCCCTCAGTCACCTCCACGACATCGTGCACCGACACGTCGTACTTGAACACCAGCTGGTCACCCGGGTGGAAGTCGATGGTAGATGACCAGGCGGTGAGGTTCGTCTGCAGGTCCCATGAGCCGCCTGGCTCGCCGACGGTGTAGCTGGTGGCCGACGCCGTTCCGAACATGGTCGATGCTGCTGTGGCAATGATCGCCATGGCGAGCAGAGATGCTTGTACCCTAACAACCTTATCCATCAGGTTCGACCTAGTTGAGACTTGAGATGGAGGCGATGGATGAAGGATTTGATGGTGAATATATATAAGCTAGGGTGCCGAGGTTGGTGGAGATAGAGTGTGAATGTATGCAATGATATGGTCTTTAGCGTAGCAAAGACTTGGTATCATGCATGTGATGAAGATTGGATTTTTGATTTGTCGCCATGATGATAGAGTGTGAATGTATGCAATTGTTGTGTCGGCATATGGAGGTGTGTGTGCATATATAGGGAACGGAAGAGATGGTAGATATAGTTTACACATGTGCAAGGATGATATGGTCCATTAGCTAGCCTTTTGCATGATTAAACGTGTGCATAAATTATATTCCATGGTTAAGACGTTAACGAACTTATAGTATTGGATATAGGACTTATTATATGTAAATCAATCAAACAGAAGACACTGTCTCATGTAGCCACGTGATGAGAAACTATGGAACTCACCTTTCACGTTTCAGCGATTGGTGTGTTTAGCCTTGAGATTCCAAATTTCCCGTCACATCGAATCATTAAATATACCAAAAGACGCGTTCTCTAACAATATCAAATTGGTTACGTGTTAGGATCCAAGGGCAAAACCGCTTCTACCCATCCTCAGGAGCCGAGGGGCGCCACCGCCGCCGCCACCGTTTGCGGCCCCCCATTCCCTCTCCTCCGGCCTCGCTGCCGGTGGTGACGAGGAGCGGGGGTCCGTCTCTTCAACAGATATCTTGTCTTCGGTGGTGAAGTTAGGTTTTGCCTTTTTCTGGTGACGCCGGCGATGCGGAAGCGACGGCGACACAACGGACAATTTCTCCCAACTTCTTCCGTTCTCCAATGGCGATCCACTTCGACGTCAACGGAGAGGCTGGGGAGAACTGTCCAGGAGTCGAGGGCTAGCACATCATCGTCTTTTTCAGGTGATGATGTTGTTGACCCTGCTAATCTCGAGAAAAATGATCTTTGGTGAAAATCTAAGCTTTGCTCGAGTTGCCGGTGGTGGAATCGAAGGATGTGTCGTGGGTACGGGAGTTGGCCGATGCAGTGTAGACGGCTGATTCGCCTAGATGTAAGACCTCCTCTGCGGTCTCCACCTTGTGGAGTTTGGCTCTGGTGCCCGACGATGATTAGGAAGCGGCTTCGGCAGCGGCGACGGATCTCCGAAGGCTTCGAGGAAGATGAACAGGAGTTTTAGACTTCTTTATATTTTTCTTTTCTTTGATATCCCTGTTTGTAAAAGGACCGGTGTAATGCACTAAGATCAATATAGTTTCTTCTAATTTTTTTTTTTGGTTACGTGTCATATGTCATATTTAAAAGTCGTAATAAATCGAGTTATTCTTCTGATACGAGTTAATCTCCGCTCAACTAATAAGAAGAAAAGAAGTTTATACAATGGCATGACACACTCACAATCGCACAAAAATCCAATCCAGAAGCACTAGCTTTACACACGAATTGTTGTCAGCATGGATGAGCTAGACAACTGTGAGGCCAAGCACCAGCGACACCACGACGGTGGCAACTACACTGCCAAGACCGGCCAACGACCTCGGCGCAGCGCCGTTGTTGATACCGGCAGGCGTCGTGATAACCACCGGCGGGCTGTCGGGACAGATATTAATGCCCCCGGCGCACCAGGCGGCGCTGGTCCCGGCGGCGGCAACCTGTTAGTGCACCCGGCGTCGTCGTCCGTGACGACGACCCGGACCTCCAGCTTCATCCCGGCGTCGCAGTGCCCCGGCGTGCTGCAGATGAAGTAGCGCCTCCTCCCGCTGCTGGGGCCGTAGCCTTCGACGTCGAGCCCGACGGCGTCGCTGCCGGTGCGTAGCGCGGTGCCGACGGGGCTCGACGCCGAGCAGGAGCGGTACCCGGCCTGCGTCACCTCAACGACGTCGTGCGATGATGTGTCGTACTTGAACACCAGCTGGTCGGACGGGTGGAACGTGATCGTGGATGCCCAGGTGGTGAGGTTCGTCCGTAGGTCCCATGAACCGCCTGGCTCGCCGACGGTGTAGCTGGTGGCTGACGCCGTTCTGAACATGGTCGATGCTGCTGTGGCAATGATCGCCATGGCGAGCAGAGACGATGATTGTACCTAACCTTCTCCATCATGTTCGACAGACTTGAGAGGCGATGGATGAAGTATTTGATGATGGTGAATATATATATAATAAGGGCCAGGGTGACGGAGGTTGGTGGAGAAAGAGTGTGAAAGTATGCAATGACATGGTCTTTTAGCGTAGCTTAATCATCCGCGTTTGCACCATGATGACTTGGTCTCATGCAGTTTCAAAAAAAAAAAAGACTTGGTCTCATGCATGTGGTGAAGATTTGGTTTTTGATTTTGGAACTTGTCTTTCAGGTACCACACATTGACGTCTACGTTCGTTCACTTGCTCCACAGTGCTGTTTGTTGACTTGAATCAACGTTATTTATTTTGTACCCGCTTGTGTGCTTTCGTGCTGGGTGATTGGGTGTACGTGTGAAGTGGGAGGACGATTCTTCTTTGCACTTTTTTTTTTGTCAATGGCGCAAAAAAGGGTTGCGTGTTTCTATATTAAGAGAGAAATTGGAGTGCAAACATGAGCATGGTTTTACAGGATATGCATATTGCTCGAGCTCAAAGGAAGGTTTGTTACATCTTGAGCGTCTTATAAATAAGCATTGAAGTCATGCGCCCAAAATCACTCGTGGTGCCCTGTCATGCTAAGCATCTGCAGAAAGGGCTCACAAACTCTCTCAACAACAAAGAATTTGCGTGGGAGGGGGGCTAAGGGGCCAACACGCTCTTAGTAGCAAAGCATCCACATGAGAAGGGACCTTTGCAACAACGATCACAACAATAAAGCATCTTCTTTGCACTTTATTTTACAAATCGATATAAATGTTGGTACTCCTCTATTTCTTTTGAGATGGATATAATATATTATATTAAGGCTCTCCATTTCATTGGTGTAGCTAGAGGGTGGTCCTTGTGGGCATAGGACCACTCTAGAATTTTGAGCAATCTATTATTAGTATATGGAGGGTAAACTATTTTAAGTAACTTTTAGAGTTTATTACTTGCTTGTAAGACTTCTAAATGTATTTATCTTATATTTCAATAAATTATATTATATACTTGCACAATGATATGTATATTTAGTCTTTGTTTTAGAGAGGTTCGTCTGGCTTCAACTCATTCGTGCACCAAAGCAAGGAGCTAGTTTTATTTCTCCTAAATCCATTAGGATTTCTTGAAATCTTTTTTTCATTGGTTCTCTTCCTCTCCATGTATTCTAACAATAAACTAAGATGTTTACTGACGAATCAAACAAAACTATATTATTAAAAAAAAGTTTGATGGGACCACCCTAGGTTAAAATCCTCGTCAATTGCCCCATTTGGCATGACTTGGAAGAGCTCTAGCTCCTTGGTGCACAGTGTATGGATGAGCCGGAGGATGTGACTTCACCGATTGCTAGTCCATTTTGGGAGAAGGAAAAAGCCGTCTAGAGCTCCACTAAATGGGACTTATAGTTCTATATCTCTATAAAACTAAAATGATCTATAATTTAGAAGGGAGAGAGTATTCGAATACTTTTTTTTTTTTTTTTTTGAAGAAACTCCTCATTTGTTCCAAATATTTTGTATAGCCAAAATTAAAAATGTTTTGCGCGTGCGGAGTAAACAAAGGGAGGTGTTTGTGAACAAATGCAATGCATATTTACGAGATCATGATCTCTAATAAGTACATATATCATACGAACACAACATACACACACGTTAGAATCACGTGTCACATAGTACACAAAAAAATGATGCTAGAGCCTTGACTTTTTCAAAAGAATGCCATGAGACTAGCCACGACAGCGGACAAGAGGAGCCCCGCGAGAGACCCATCATGAACACCAGCCGACGCCGGCGAGCTCGCCGGAGGCATCGCCGCGGCGGGTACCCTGGCAGCGTTGATGGGCGGCAGCGCACTACCACGAGGTGCGGCGCCCGCGGGCACCGGCGATGACGGAGCTGCAGCGCCGCCGCCGGGGCTGCCTGCTGCCTGGACTCTGACGGCGAGCTTCATGCCACCGTCGCAGTGTCCGGGCACGCCGCAGATGAAGTATCGTGTGACTCCACCAGCGGTGAGCGGGACGACGTCGTCGCCGGTGCTGAAGGTGTTGAGGGGGCTGGCGTTGGAGCAGGCGTCGTGGTCCGCCCTGCTCACCTCCAGCACGTTGTGCGCCCCGCGCGTGTACTTGAAGACCAGCTGGTCGCCGGCGACGAAGGTGACGCCGGATGCCCAGAGGGTGTAGTTGGTCTGGAGGTCCCATGATCCCGCCGGCGCGCCGACCGTGTAGCTGGCGCCGTTCGCCGTCCCGACCGCCATCGCTAGGATGGCCACCGCGGCGACAAGGAGAGCTCTGGTGCTTGCCATGCCGATGCTGGTGACGACGGCTGCCGTGGATCGCGCTGGGTTGGTGGCTAACTAGTGATCGATTGGAGATCGATGCAGGCAGCTGGTCAGTCGATGAAGAAACAGGGTTGGATGGTATGGTGTTTGGCTGCAGGGATGCAAAGATGCTCTTGCAAGCACGTATATATAGATAGATGGATGATGTTGCTGGGTCAAAGTGTTGGACTCGCTCCCTTCAAAGCTAACTAACAACTCATGAAAGGTCAAGATGTTGGACTCGCTCGTCACGCGTAGTAAGTGTCCATCAACCATCATACTGCAATACTAATATATTATTGGTATATATATGCATGCATGCTTGAGGCCATGGTGATTTTTTTTAGCTCTTTAAAAACTATTTCTACAGATAAACTTCTCTAAAAACTTTTTTTGTAAAACTAGACCAAAACTCGACGGTAGAGCAACTCCAACATATGGGTCCCACGGACCAAGTAAGGAGAAGCAAGCCGGGGATGATCCAGAGCCCCACTTCTGGGCCGCCTTGCCGTCGGCTCCAAGAACATACACCCCGAGCCTCCTCGGATCTCGCCGCGCGAACGGGCAGCGCGTCCTCGCACGCCATCCGATTCTCTGTCTGTGACGCCGGTGTCGGCGGGAGTTGTGTGAACGGCCGCCGAAGTCTCGTCGCCAGCGTCCTCTTCGCCACTGCAAGCATTTCTTGGAAGGCACGATTTGAGAGGGACGAGATGAAATTTGCGTGGGCCGAATTCTAACGTGTTTTATTGACGAGGAAGGAGGAGGAGGAGATGAGGTGAAGCCGGACGGTGAAGCAGGTCGGTCGGCCAAAGGCAGCGTGCGGCGCTGGCGCAATGGCTAGCGGGGCCGTTGAAGATCTTTAGATTGGTTTTGAGTAATTAATGACAATCTAGGACTAATCTCTATGCTTTAGTGTTATATAGTATGAGATGATTCCTACTCAAGTCATGGTGCAAAGATGATCATGGTGGATGCTCGGTGTGGATCCAAAAGATGATCAAGGTACATGGACTTGGGAAAAACAAGTTGGAGATAAACAAAATGGGCTCGAGGCAAAGATATATTTGATATGGCTGTTGAAACTTGTGTTTCTAACATGGAGGTGGAACCTCCGCCTGGGCGTTGCTCCAGGGGAGTGGGATGAGGAAAAAGGGCCAAATGTAAGACACTCAGAATTGAATGGCAATAAGTTCCATTCACCAACCAACCAACTGTAAGAAGGGTTGTACCCTCTATTTATAATTTACAAACATACAAGGATATGAACTTACAATTTTATCCTCTCGGATTCCTGGAATATTCCTCTTATTGCTCTCCTGCTACAAGGGCCTCCGTGTCCTTTCGGTCTTCGAACCACCTCAGCTGGTTGGGCCGTCGTTCGGCTCATTTAGGGTATGATTCTCCAGCTTCGGTCCTTTGGGCAATATCTCCGCTGGGTCGTACTGGCAGAGACCTTTGCCTTCGCCCCCTATACCACGTAGGAGGGGGCAGGATGACCTGGCGGAGATAACACCTCCGCTAGCTCTAAACTTCCTTGCCTCACCGCTCGCTAGGCCTTGCGAAACTGACATGCGTTTGGTCGAAGTGAACTTCCTTGCCTTCATCTTATTGATTGTGATTGAATATCTTTCTCGGTGATTGGTTCATTGCCTCTACTAGGTGGTACAACAAGTTTATTCCTCTCTCTTGTAATTACATTGACTCATATATATCTTGTGTAGCTTAGTTGATTAGCTTCTAGTTGCTTTACTTGTGCTAGTTGCTCTTGTTAGTTGTGTACTGAACTCATAGGAGTAAAGTAGTACCATAGCCTTGTGTTTGTGTTAGAGTCATCAGTTAAATTAGAATTGTGCAAATAGGTGGCTTGCCTAACCGTAGAGCTAGAGCAACCACATTCACGCCATTTGTTTGTCTAACAAGTTTGCTCTAGTGAATTTGTAGAATCTTTATTAGGCTATTCAACCCCCCAACCCCCCACAGCCATTTAGGATCTTACAGACGCGAGAATGCTCTAGGCCGTTGGATCATGGAGCGAAGGGATCCACCGTCGTTGATGACTGGAATTATTGGATTTATGAGAGACACTTCAATAACATTCTCTTTTTCATACCACAACTACGTATGCTTGAAACAGAAAAAATGACCGAGGGCTTCCTTCAGTAACCTTTGCACTAGTTTGTGCACATGTTTTTTTAAAATAAAAAGCATATGAAGTTCTCTGCAATAGTTGATTCTTGAATTACTATGAATCTACTATGCTAGGTGGGTGGGTGGGTGGGGGGCACGGCCCCTGGTCCCATCTCTAAATAACGGTTTACGACTCTCTCTCTTCAAAGAAACCACATTTGCAAAGCAGCTAGTGACGACAAATGTGTGTAGCGCCTGGATCTGTGCATCCACACGTAGGGTGCTACACACTTCCATTTGATGTGTTCGAGGTGGACCGTTGGCTAGTACCTGCAGATGAACTTGTTACCATATCCATGATGCCAGGATGATCTATCTTTCTTGTTATAACTGGGGAAGGAGAGCTCCAAACACATTCTCTGTTTGATGGGAGGAAAAAGCTGGCAAAGGAAGACGATGTTTTCTTCCTGCCTACAAACATTGAGATTAAGCTCTCTATCTGTGGACCTCAGTCCATATAGCTCTACAGGGCTGGGGTATATAGCAGATTCTTCAGTTAACTTTATAATCTATGAATTGGTCACTAGACCAGGGGTGTCATATTATTACACATGATGTAAGCACTTGATAATTTTAATTAAGGCTTTGTTTAGGCTATTATTATTCTTGTTTTCAGGAAGTGAGCCTAACTGGGAGGTGTGGTTGTGCACCCAATCACCTAAGTTAAGTATTCTCTTGGTTTGAACTCTTGGTTTGAATTTGGGTGTCTATTTTCTCCTCTTAACGAAAAATCACCTATTCCCACTTAGACTAGATTTTGTCAGTGGCGGATCCAGAGATTAGTCACCAGAGGGGCTATCATGCATATATATACCCTAATAATAGTATAATTCAAGCTATTTTTGGATGCTATTTGAAGAGTTTGTATTTTTGGGTGCTGCCCCGGGCTGTAGCCCCCCTAGCCCGGGGCCTGAATCCGTCCCTGGATTTCGTATTTGTACGTTTTATTATTCTTGTTTTGATTTGGAAGTTGCTATAACGTGTGAGCACTTGGCATTGGATAGTTTTGAAATCTTGGTTTGAATTTGGGTGTCTATTTTCTCCTCTTAATGAAAATTCACCTATTTCCTCTTAGGTTAGATTTTGTATTTGTACGTTTTATTATTCTTGTTTCGATTTGGAAGCTGCTATAATGTGTGAGCACTTGGTATATATATGCATGCAGGGTGTCCATGGTGACAGCTCTGACAGCTCATGAAAGGTCAAGATGTGCATATGCTTGAGGGTGTCCATGGTAATTTTTTAGCTCTTTTCAAGTTGCGACAAAGTCTGCCAAGTCAGCGCCAACATGTTAGATTTCACCCAATTTGCCATGTCAGCGCCGACGAATGCATTGGCGTTTAGTACTATCATCCTGCCGGAATGGCCCAGAAGGGGGGAGCGGGCTGAAGGGGAGCAGGTTGGTTGGGCCAAAGAGAGAGGGATGGAGATGGTAGGCTTTTTCCTTTTATTTTTCTTTAATTTTGTAAATCCATTTGAAGTTCAAATTCTGAAGCTATTTTGAATTAATTTGAGATATTTCTGAGTTTTTGGAATATTATTGAGTTTGTTGTCATAATAAATTTATATTTTTATTTATTTGTTTTATAAATAGAGCAAAAAAAACTAATTCAAATCTAGATCGAATTAAATTCTTTTTCACTCAGTAAAATTATGAATGCAACACCCCATCAAATTAATTGTGATTTTTTGAAATCACAATTTCACCATTTTATATTATAAAAATCTAACTAAATCTTGGAAAATTTTAGTAAATCGATAAAATCATTTTTTAAATAAAACTATTCGCAACCCAAAATAGAAATTTTGGGGTGTGACATATTTTGTATGATGAGCTTTCGTTCAAAACTATATATGATCAGTTCTCGGTAAAAAATTATATACAATCAGTTGATGTATATTTTGTCTATTCCAATATATCATAAAAAAGAAAATATAGATTTGATCAAATAATAAATATACTGTAGAATAGACTATTACAGATTACAATATGTATTGCGGAAAAAAAATGTCGGTTAAATCAACTTCGACGACCATTTTCAATTATCAATGAGCAAAGTGTTGCTTGTACTCCAACTCTGGTAACTTGATCGATACACAAGAGATCCAAGCAACATATATAGTTGTTTTATTTAAACAAAGATGTACCGTAGAATACCTAGAGAATAACACTGGATCCAAGAAGAGTAGTGAAAGTCCACCGCCGCCGCTTATGACACCAACAATAACCAAAGTAACCACACATGCATGCATAGCTTGTACCTGTGGGAAGCAAAGCACATTCTTGTACCTTGGTTTCCTCGTCCATTTTCTGATAGTGCTCAGTGGACACAAGTTCTTGAATGCTTTCGTCATACGTACACTTGCCAAAAATATTGTTTGGATATATACACAATCCCCAAAAGCGCTTGATCCAATAATGAAACCAATTTTTAACCAAGTCTTGTTGTACTAACTACTATACTAGTTTCAAAGTAAAAACCAGTTGCTCGAAATCTCTCTAGCTGCTGCGGATCAGTGGCCAATAGAGCAGTATTTTTCACATCATCGATCATCAGATCATTCATTACTCACTCATGCATCACGCATGTAGGTCTTAAAACTTCATGAACCAATATTATGTGGAATAATCCACACCCAAATATTTATTCAACTAACAAACGCTAAAAAAACACCACATAGTAATCCCTAACTGGCCTACATTACATGCTAATTAACAGTTCACCACGACAAACATCACACAACAATGGATGGTTACACAGATGATCATGCACAGGATAGTAGTCCTCACGGATGGCCGCCGCCGCCGCTGCTTCCGGTGCCGCCGCCGCCACCGCCTCCATAGCCACCTTGGCCAGAACCAGCTCCACTCCCTCCACCGCTCCCTGTTCCACCGTTTGCATCTCCAGAGCCACGGGCGCTGCCCACAGCACTTCCAGCACGTCCAACGCCGGTTCCACTGCCGGCACCGCCACCGCCGACGTCGGCGCCACCGCCATGGGTGACGGTCAAGCCGTCGGGGCCGAAGTGGATTCCGATGCCTTCTCCACCACCAGCGCCGACACTCGCGCTGCCGTTGGCAGTACTGATGGCGCCGCCTCCGGCGACACCAATCGCCACGTCTACTCCACCCTTGCCGACGTTGATGTCGACACCAAGACCAGCTCCGCCGCCCGCACTCGAGCCGCCAGAGCTGTTTGTGCCGACGCCACCGCCAATACCGCCGCCGAAGCCGATGTTGGTGTCCGTCCCGTTGTGTGAGATGGTCCAGCCGAACCCGTGGCCACTCCCTGAGCCATGGCTGCTGCCGGAGTTCTTCCATGTAAACAGTGGCCAGGAGAGCTTGCTGCTGCCATAGATCTTGGTGATAGAGCTTGCGCTGCCATAGTGAGGGAAATGTCTTGCGTTGGCACACAGAGGGAGAGTGGTAGCCAAGCATGCAAATGCAAGGAAGAGGATGGAACTGACACTGCTGAGAGTAGAGACATTCATTTGTTTCTCACTTTCCTGTGTTGTTATGAAGGGAAGGGATTGAAGGGTCTGAATGAACACGTACGCTACTGGTGTTTATGTAGTGGGTTTGGTCACAATAGAATACTCCTACATTGGTTGTTAGGCCCAAATCTAGAGGCAGGATAATGTAGCTACTAGCTAGGTTTCCGGAACAGCTTGCTTGCGGAGGATGCATGAGCCCTAATTACACGGCCGGTTTACATAGCGTACATTGACCACTCATTTATGTGTTTTTCACTACAATAAATCTTTTACAAGGCGTTTAGGTTTTATTAACCGTGACGTAATTAACCGAGCCATTAACCATGACGGTTTTTTCATTAACTGTGGCGATTATAAGGATCGCTACGCAAAATCTTTAACCGTAGCAGTTTTTATAAGGAAACCGCCACGGTAAATAAAGCTCAAACACTCGGTGCCTAGAAAGAAAAAGCTCATCTTAGTCCAGTACCGCTGCTCGCGTATATAAACAAAAACTAGGGTTCACTCCTCACCCTTCTCTCCCTCACTCTCCCCTTGCGCCACAGTCCTCTGCCGAAACGAAGCTAGCCTTGCGCCACTATCTCCCTCCTCTCTCCCTCTCCTCACGGCGGCGCCCCTCCCCTTCCTGGCGGCCCCACTCCACTCTCTCCTGGCGGTGCCCCTCTCCTTCCCCTCCACCTCCTCTCCAGACGGCCACGCACGGTGCCGGCGGCAGGCCTAGCGCGCAGGGTGGCGGTGCTATGGGACGGCGACACGTGGGCTGGTGGCGCCCAAGGCAGCGCGCAGGTCGGCCCTCCCTATATATATACCAGGATTAATCCTACACCTACGCAAATTAAGGGTCATGGAAGGAATTTCATGTTGTATATATAGTACCAAGCTAGTACCAAGATCGGGTGAACGGCCAGATCTCGAAAAAAAAAACAGTACCAAGCTGATCACTGGCACGGAAGGTGATGGTAAAAGCGCAGCCGGGTGTAGTTGGTGTAGCTGGCGCCGTGCGACACTCCGAGCATCGCCATGGTCACTGCAGCGCCGAGGAAGAGAGCTCTACCTGCAGCCATGGTGAGTGAGCTGGTGACCTGCTTAATTTCTGTCCCAAGTGTGGATTGCCTGCCTTAAGAACAAGGTTTAGTACTGTAATTCTGTAAAGCGTTGCGTTGCTTGCAGAGGATGTGGATCTTGGCTGTGGGACTGAACAAGGTACGTATATGTCGTAGACTCGTAGGTGGTGCTGGGTCTAAACCGTGGACTTGGACTCGCTCAGTGACGACTGAGCGTACGTGTGGCTATCAGCGACGCGCCCGTAGGTTGTTTCACTAGAAACTACACGCAGCTCAGAGGCGGTTTACTTACTCTGCTCTGCAGCTCTTCTCTATCAGTTAGCAGATCAACTAATTCAACTTCACGTTTATGGCTATATACATCCTTCCATCTGATACAAGCAAGCAACAGTAGTTTAATTCACTCCTCTGATGGCAATTAAACTTAATCACACGATAAGTAGCAAAACACAATAGTACTTGTAACACCACTAGCTACTTACAAGTACAACCAACATATTACAAACGATCTAGGTTTAAACCCAGGCAAAGCTGCTGTATGGCCAGGCACATGTACATCAAGCACATGTGGAAATCAGCAATTTCAATAAGCACACTGGAACCACACATTCATCAATCTAGACCGCTGGATGAAATTAGCCAATCAACAAGTCTTAACTAAATCCAACTGATAAAAACAAAATTAAATAGCTCCAAACTCAGACATAATTTACTCTGTCTCTCGTGGAAACAGAGTACATATACAGCACACCTTTTCTTATATTACTCACACTTAGCCTTAGTAATACTACAGCCACCAACCCATTTACAAATCCGATGTCGAGGGGCTTTGATGACAACAATCTCTTTATCAAAGCGTTCGGAAGCGAGGCGCGCCCAGTCACAAATCCTGTCCTCAGGTATGCCTTTATTCACACTGTCATCAGGACATTTATCTAGTTTCACCATTGGTTCAATGGTCACACGCCTGAGCACATCGCCGTTTTCCAGAATTCCATGCAGCAGATAGATCTGAGGCCGGTAGCACCGGAACCCGCTCATGTAGACCGTTTTGAGGTGACGAAGTCGGCACATAGGGAGATCTTCGCTCTCACCACGCCAGCAGCTGCCACTAACAGAATAACACATCTGTTTCCCAAAGATTTAGAGATCATATGTTAGTCTGGCTGAATCAATAGAAGCCTAATGTTGTTCGTCGCCAAAGAAAGAAAAAGCATTATATGTAAAAAGGAAGAAAAGCAAAAAAGAAAACAGAAAAAAAAAAACTCACATGCAGTTCTAGTGTCTCCAATCGAGGTGCGAGATCCAAAAACTGAGCCATCTGAAAAATTCCATTTTGGTTATTTGGGCCATCAGTGATAATAGTTATTTCACAAGTCAGTTTCCTCAAATTTACAAGCATGCATGTCCGCTCCTGAAACATGACCAAAACAATCAATTATAAACACTAACAAATCATTTCAACAATTATAAACACTAACAAATCATTTCAACAACTATGGGCCCAGCAATGATGAACACTAGGTACCTGCCAGACCCAGCAGACCCAGAACCGCCAGTCCCAGAACTCCCAGTCAGAGTTATATTCCCGCATAGAAGCACATACATGTAGCTCCTTGACTGCTGAAACACTGGGAGTAATTCCAGCGATGGCACCGACAAATCCTTCGTCACTGACTTCTTCAGCAAATTGCATCCGAAAAAATGTAATGGTTACCTTCTCTAGATTTGAGCAACCATGAAGCACTATGGGAATCACAAACCCTTGGTACCCAAAATGAATGAGACCAGTAACATGAAAATCAACCATCTTGAGACTCATATTGCAAATTAGCAAATGTCTAAGTTTATCGAGTGGGTGTGGTATGTTCAGCTCTGCGACACCAGAGCATGAGATGAGCTCTAAGTCCTCAAGAATAGGGCAATTTAGTAACAATTCTGAAAGATCTCCAATTATTTGAGCACAGTGCAAATGAAGCTTCCCAAGTTTTTTGAAGCCACATATATCAGAGTGTGGCTTTATAGAAACATTAGTGAGAAATAAGGATTGGACAAAAGGGACATCTTGACCATCTAAAGCCTCGAGAGGGAAATGATAAACCTCTTTGGTAGGTCCTATATTATCTTTCCAATGTGGCCCCAGGTTCATATCTATAATCTTGGCCACCTTTGATGCAGTGGCAAAGTATACCCACCTATCAAGATGATCTGAGCAGTTCTTCTCAAGGTAGCACCTGATGCTGAACTTATTGAGCATAGTACCAGTGTGCTTCTGAATAACAGAATTTACCGTCTCAATGAACTTTGTTTCTTTTATTTTGACACAATCCTCGTCAGCGGGCCCATCTTCAGTGCCATCAAAGCATAAATTAGGGTACTGTGTCCACACCTCTCTCCACTTTTTTGATACAATGCTAGTCCTTGCAGCCTCTTTCAGTGACTGTAGGGACAATACCAAATGTTGAATATCCTGTCACAAGAAAAGATAATAACAAGGGTTGATTTTTGATAAAAAATACAATAATTACACAGTACTCAGTAGTGAGCACACACCATGATTACAAAACTTCATATGCTTTCATGTTTTTTGCAAGGAAAAGCTTAGCACATGTAAAATAGACACGGAGCAGATAAGATACTGCAAAAGAACTGTTGTACAAAAAGAAATCTGCTCAGCTAATTAATCGCCTTCCACAGGATTCCATTGATAAATTGGAGTCTTCAAGCCAAGGTCATTGTATTTCATATGCGACGATGTGCACCAACCATATAGGCAGCTCTAGTCTAACACTAAGGATATACAACTACTAGATGTGGGACCCCTCCCCCTCAGCTCCGGCAAACTCACCGGCGACGGAGAAGGAGGGGGCGGGACGCTGGAAGGCGGGCCCCCCCCCGCCCAAGATGGGTCTCTCATTCCTTCCTCACATGGAAGAGTATGTGAGCAGAAACGATTCAATTGTTAAATTGGAGTCTTCAACCAAGTTCATTGTATTTCACCAAAAACAACACTGAGAAAACTACGCAAGCAGGGAGTGGTAGATGATTCTTTGCTAAAAATTTATGATGCACCTTTGTGTTTAGAGCTAGAGAACAATATAAGCGTAGGCCAGGTGTCTCAATAGAAGCACTGAAGAGTGCTAAATATGGATGCCAGGACAAGTCAGGATGGAAGATAAAGCAAACATAGTAGAAGTCTGAGATAAAATTATGAGATCTTTTTTTTTGATAAATATACAGCAGGGGAGGCCCCCACTGTGAATTTTATTTAAACCAAAAAGAGAAACAACTCTGTACAAAGGCAACAAAGCAAGTGAAGGAGGAGCTACACAACATGCAGGCCCAGGGGAGGCTGAAGAACTAGGCTAGAGGGACTATACAGGCAAGGAACTCTAGACACTTTTACATCATTGAACCTATGAGCTTGAAGCCTAGCTTCCTCATAGAAGGAGTTCTTCCAAGAGATAAAAGAAGGTCGGCCCCCATCAAAGATGAAGTTGTTTCTCTGCTTCCAAATTTGCCATGCCGCAATGATGAAGAATTCCATGAAAAAAGGATTCTGAGATTGAGTTTTAGCCCGCTGCATTATCTCGAAAAATACTCTTGTGAAATCTCAATTAATTCATTGCTAAAAAAATTATGATGCATAGAACAATATAAGCATAGGTCAGGTGTCTTAATAGAAGCACTGAAGAGTGCTAAATATGAATGCCAAGACAAAATCAGGAGAGAAGATAAAGCAAACATAGTAGAACTCTGGGACCAAATTATGGGCAAGTGAACATTGAAAAAGTATGTGCTTCTTTTGTAAGAAAACATCCAGCATCTGGGAGTGAATGAACTGAGATGACCTAGATAGTGCAACAGGTTGCAAATTAATAGTAATTGACCTTGTCGAAACTCGTTGCAAAAATGAAAGATGATTTCTGGACCTTGTGCACAAACTCCAGCAAGGGGACGCCAAATGGCTAGGTTGCAGATAAATTTAGAAATGCTGTTTTTCCTTCTATCTATTCTTTTACACAAATCGCTGAACAAGCTGGAGTTTTCATGTGAGCAAAGCAGGTCACCTTCTACATTCTGCAGCCTCATAACCTATCAAAAAGCTTCAGCATCTCAGCAGCCACACAGAACAGAGAAGAACAAATCACAAATCAGAGATAAAATATGAGCATCTCAAAATACTTTGATTAATTGGTCCGTAGGTCCATGAAGGAAAGGATAGCATACTTATATTTTAGATAATAATGGGGTAGCATACTTATATATATAGCATAGAAGAAAAATAAAAGATTAATCTTTTCTCCATGTCCAAAAGAAAGGAATGCTGAGTGCATTCTTCAACCCAATCTAACAGTAACAGAGAGGAGACGACATGTCAGGAGGGAGGGGAAAAATGGAGTTTTTTCTATACCTCCGGAAGATCCTCGATTGGGAACGGGGAGAAGTCGAGTGCGTCGCTAAGCCATTTGTGGTCCTTCAACCTCCTGATTTTGGCCGCCAGCTCCTCCTCCATACCCTGCTGGTGATGGAACCCAAACAAATCACGGATTATTATTATGAGATCGAGCGGCGGGCGAGAGCAGAGATAGATATAGCCGACCAGGACCGAATACTCCCTTCTGTAAAGCACTAATGCCGCAAAGAGTAATAGGAATTGGAATCCTTTTCATTCGAAACTAATCAATCGGCGGCAGCCGGGAGATAGATCCAGAGGATAATACTACTTGTTCATACCACAGAGGAGCGTCTGTTCGTCGCCTCAACGTCGGTTACGACGGTAGGGGATGTGGCCGGCGGCGGCAGGAGCAGGTGCAGGACTCCCCAACTCGTCCGCCGTTTTCGTCCAAAAAGGAAAAAGGAAGAAGAGATTTTTAGAAATGGGTTTTGCTGTCTATGCGGCTGTCTATTTAATTAAATTAGATGGGATGGTTGAAATCATCTACTAAGTATTACTTTCTATCTTCTAGGAGGTAATAGGTGAAATAAAGAAAGCTTTTAGGTATAAAGATCTTTCTTTAATCTAATTGATCCACAAATGATCTATTAGCTTTGAATACAACATATAGTATTTAGAATAACTAATTATTTTTTTATATATATTTGTAACTCAGGCACGCAACCATATTTTAAATGTGTGTATATATGTGCCGGCCGGACGTATTAAAACATTATTATGTGACCTCCCAATTAACATCATCTTAACAGAATTAATATAATTGTTGACACCCAAAAATATCCTTTGCTATTTTTAGAATGGGCAACATGTTAAGGTCTATAGACACCCAAAAACATCTAAACGTGTTATCAACGACATCATTTTATGAGAAGAACACGTGCCAAGAATATCCTAAGTATGGCTAAAGAATGCATGGTGAAACCAAGCTAGCCTTGTGCCACTATCTCCCTCCCTCTCCCACTCTCTCCCTCTCCTCATGGCAGCGGCCCTCTCCTTCCCGGTGGCCCCACTCCACTCTCTCTGGCGGTCCCCCCCCCCTTCTCCTCCACCCCTCTCCCGTCGGTCACGCACGGTCTTTGGCAAGCGAGGCCTAGCGCGCAAGGTGGCGGTGCTATGGGACGGCGACACGTGTGCCTGGTGGCGCCCAAGGCAAAGACGCGCAGCGGCCCTCCCTCCCGCCGGCGCTGGTGCGGTGATATGGGCGCCGGATTGACAACCCGAGACGTCGTCGGCGCGGATCCGGCGGTGTGGAGGCGGATACGGTGGCGGCGGAGGGCACAAGCAGCGCCACGGTGGCGGTGGTGCACCGGCGGCCAGGCCCATATCCCGACCCATTAGGGTTTGGGATCGGGCTTTTCTCTTTTACGGATTAACGGTGGCGGTTTTTGGAGGGTCGAGAGGAGAACCGTCACGGTTAATAGATCGATTAACCGTGACCTTTCCTCCATGATGGTTTTAAAAACTGCCACGGTAAATAAAAAAAAAACCGCCATGGAGGTCGTGGGAGAAAAGGAGAGAGGTTTAGGGAGGGAGGGGTGGAGAAGAGGGAGGAGGGAGGCAAAGGGCGAGATGGTGGGCGTGTAGTAGCAATGGACATGGAGGCGCACGGGGAAGTGAGCTCGGGTGACGGCAATTTAATCTAGTGGCAATCAACTAATTCAATTTTACGTTTATGATTATATATATCCTTCCATTTGATACAAGCAAACAACAGTAATTTAATTAACTCCTCTGATGGCAATTAAACTTAATCACACGATAAGTAGCAAAACACAATAGTACTTGTAACACCACTAGCTACTTACAAGTACAACCAACATATTACAAAAGATCTAGGTTTAAACCCAGGCAAAGCTGCTGTATGGCCAGGCATAAATCCCATGACTTGACAAAAAGGGTTTAGCTACCCATATGTACACCAAGCACATGTGGAAATCAGCAATTTCCATAAGCACACTGGAACCACACATGCATCAATCTAGACCGCTGGATGAAATTAGCCAATCAACAAGCCTTAACTAAATCCAACTGATAAAAACAAAATTAAATAACTCTTAACTCAGACATAATTTACTCTGTCTCTCGTGGAAACAGAGTACATATACAGCACACCTTTTCTTATATTACTCACACTTAGCCTTAGTAATACTACAACCACCAACCCATTTACAAATCCGATGTCGAGGGGCAACCACAATCTCTTTATCAAAGCGTTCGGAAGTGAGGAGCGCCCAGTCAAAAATCCTGTCCTCAGGTATGCCTTTATTCACACTGTCATCGGGACATTTATCTAGTTTCACCATTGGTTCAATGGTCACACGCCTGAGCACATCACCCTTTTCCAGAATTCCATGCAGCAGCGCGATCTGAGGCCGGTAGCACCGAACCGCTCATGTACACAGTTTTGAGGTGATGAAGTCGGGCGCATAGGGGGAGGACTTCGTCGCTCTCACCCCACCAGCTGCCGCTAACAGAATAACACATCTGTTTCCCAAAGATTTAGAGATCACATGTTAGTCTGGCTGAATTAATAGAAGCCTAATGTTGTTCGTCGCCAAACAAAGAAAAGCATTATATGAAAAAAAAAAAAGGAAGAAAAGCAAAAAGAAAAACAAAAAAAAATACTCACATGCAGTTCTAGTGTCTCCAATCGGGGAGCGAGATCCAAAAACTCAGCCATCTGAAAAATTCCATCTTGGTTATTTGGGCCATCAGTGAAAATAGTTATTTCACAAGTCAGTTTCCTCAAATTTACAAGAATGCATGTCGGCCTTTTCATCTCACGCTCCTGAAACGTACATGACCAAAACAATCAATTATAAACACTAACAAATCATTTCAACAACTATGGGCCCAGCAATGATGAACACTAGGTACCTGCCAATAGTCCCAGGACCAATCCATATAATATTCCAGCATAGAAGCACATACATGTAGCTCCTTGACTGCTGAAATACTGGGAATAATTCCAGCAACGGCACCGACAAATCCTTTGGTACTGACTTGTTCAGTAAATGGCATCGAACAAATGTAATGGTTACCTTCTCTAGTTTTGAGCAACCATGAAGCACTATGGGAATCACAAACCCTTGGTACCCAAAATGAATAAGACTAGTAACATGAAAATCAACCATCTTGAGACTCATATTGCAAATTAGCAAATGTCTAAGTTTATCGAGTGGGTGTGGTATGTTCAGCTCCGCGACACCAGAGCATGAGATGAGCTCTAAGTCCTCAAGAATAGGGCAATTTAGTAACAATTCTGAAAGATCTCCAATTATTTGAGCACAGTGCAAATGAAGCTTCCCAAGTTTCTTGAAGCCACATATATCAGAGTGTGGCTTTATAGAAACATTAGTGAGAAATAAGGATTGGACAAAAGGGACATCTTGACCATCTAAAGCCTTGAGAGGGAAATGATAAATCTCTTTGGTAGGTCCTATATCTTTCCTATGTGGCCCCAGGTTCATATCTATAATCTTGGCCGTCTTTGATGCAGTGACAAAGTACACCCACCTATCAAGATGGTCTGAGCAGTTCTTCTCAAGGTAGCACCTGATGCTGAACTTATTGAGCATAGTACCAGTGTGCTTCTGAATAACAGAATTTACCGTCTCAATGAACTTTGCTTCTTTTATTTTGACACAATCCTCATCAGCAGGCCCATCTTCAGTGCCATCAAAGCATAAATTAGGGTACTGTGTCCAGACCTCTCTCCACTTTTTTGATACAATGCTAGTCCTTGCAGCCTCTTTCAGTGACTGTAGGGACAATACCAAATGCTGAATTTCCTGTCACAACAAAAGATAATAACACACGTTCAAAAAAAGAAAAGATAATAACAAGGGTTGGGTTTTGATAAAAAATACAATAATTACACAGAACTCAGTAGTGAGCACACACCATGATTACAAAACTTCATACGCTTTCATGTTTTTTGCAAGGAAAAGCTTAGCACATGTAAAACAGCCACTGAGCAGATAAGATAATGCAAAGAACCGCAGTACAAAAAGAAATATGCTCAGCTAATTAATCGCCTTCCACAGGATTCCTTTGATAAATTGGAGTCTTCAAGCCAAGGTCATTGTATTTCATACGCGACGATGCACACCAACCATATAGGCAGCTCTAGTCTAACACTAAGGATGTACAGCTACTGGATGTGAGACCCCTCCCCTCAGCTCCGGCGAACTCGCGGCGACGGAGAAGGAAGGGGCCGGGACGTTGGAAGGCGTCTCCCCACCCCCCACCCCACCCCCCCCCAGACACACCCACCCACCCACCCACCCAGATGGGCCTCTCATTCCTTCCTCAAACGGTATGTGAGCAAAAAACTGGCCACCTTCTACATTCTGCTCTGTGATGTGCTATCAGAAAGCATCACCATGCAAGCAGCAACAAAGAACAGAGAATAAATAACAAAGGGTAGCATACTTATATATAGCATAGAAGAAAAATAAAGATTAATCTTTTCTCCATGTCCAAAAGAAAGGAATGCTGAGTGCATTCTTCAACCCAATCTAACAGCAACAGAGAGGAGACGACAGGTCAGGAGGGAGGGGGAAAAATGGAGTTTTTTTTTATACCTCCGGAAGATCCTCGATTGGGAACGAGGAGAAGTCGAGTGCGTCGCTAAGGCATGTGTGGTCCTCCAACCTCCTGATTTTGGCCGCCGGCTCCTCCTTCATACCCTGCTGCTGATGGAAACCAAACAAATCACGCATTATTATTAGGAGATCGAGGAGCGGGCGTTCCGTAGAGCACTAATGTCGCCAAGAGTAATAGAAATTGGAATCCTTTTCATTCGAAACTAATCAATCGGCGGCAGCGGGGAGATAGATCCAGAGGATAATACTACTTGTTCATACCACAGAGGAGCGTCTGTTCGTCGCCTCAACGTCGGTTACGACGGTAGGGGATGTGGCCGGCGGCGGCAGGAGCAGGACTCCCCAACGTCGTCCGCCGTTTTCGTCCAAAAAAAAAGAAAGAAGAGATTTTTAGAAATGGGTTTTGCTGTTTATACCTAAATAAATGTGAGCTGTCTATTTAATTAAATTAGATGGCACCGACAAATCCTTCGGTACTGACTTGTTCAGTAAATGGCATCTGAACAAATGTAATGGTTACCTTCTCTAGTTTTGAGCAACCATGAAGCACTATGGGAATCACAAACCCTTGGTACCCAAAATGAATAAGACTAGTAACATGAAAATCAACCATCTTGAGACTCATATTGCAAATCAACAAATGTCTAAGTTTATCAAATGGGTGTGGTATGTTCAACTCTGCAACACCAGAGCATGAGATGAGCTCTAAGTCCTCAAGAATAGGGCAATTTAGTAACAATTCTGAAAGATCTCCAATTATTTGAGCACAGTGCAAATGAAGCTTCCCAAGTTTCTTGAAGCCACATATATCAGAGTGTGGCTTTATGGAAACATTAGTGAGAAATAAGGATTGGACAAAAGGGACATCTTGACCATCCAAAGTCTCGAGAGGGAAATGATAAACCTCTTTGGTAGGTCCTATATCTTTCCTATGTGGCCCCAGGTTCATATCTATAATCTTGGCCGCCTTTGATGCAGTGACAAAGTACACCCACCTATCAAGATGGTCTGAGCAGTTCTGCTCAAGGTAGCACCTGATGCTGAACTTATTGAGCATAGTACCAGTGTGCTTCTGAATAACAGAATTTACCGTCTCAATGAACTTTGCTTCTTTTATTTTGACACAATCCTCATCAGCGGGCCCATCTTCAGTGCCATCACAGCATAAATTAGGGTACTGTGTCCAGACCTCTCTCCACTTTTTTGATACAATGCTAGTCCTTGCAGCCTCTTTCAGTGACTGTAGGGACAATACCAAATGCTGAATTTCCTGTCACAAGAAAAGATAATAACAAGGGTTGAGATTTGATAAAAAATACAATAATTACACAGTACTCAGTAGTGAGCACACACCATGATTACAAAACTTCGTATGCTTTCATGTTTTTTGCAAGGAAAAGCTTAGCACATGTAAAACAGCCACTGAGCAGATAAGATAATGCAAAAGAACCGCAGTACAAAAAGAAATATGCTCAGCTAATTAATCGCCTTCCACAGGATTCCATTGATAAATTGGAGTCTTCAAGGCAAGGTCATTGTATTTCATACGCGACGATGCGCACCAACCATATAGGCAGCTCTAGTCTAACACTAAGGATGTACATCTACTAGATGTGGGAGCCCTCCCCTCAGCTCCCGGCGAACTCGCCGGGCGACGGAGAAGGAGGGGGCGGGGACGATTGGAAGGCGGCTCCCCCCCGGGTCTCTCATTCCTTCCTCAAATGGAAGAGTATGGGAGCAGAAACTGATCACCTTCTACATTCTGCTCTGTGATGTGCTATCATAAAGTATCACCATCCAAGCAGCAACAAAAAGAACAGAGAATAAATCACAAAGGGTAGCATACTTATATTTTAGATAATAATGGGGTAGCATACTTATATCACAGACATTCTTCATCATGCTAAAGCTCAATCTCAGAATCCTCTTTTTCATGGAATTCTTCATCGTTGCGGCATGGCAAATTTGGAAGCGGAGAAACAACTTCATCTTTGATAGGGGCCAGCCTTCTTTTATCTCTTGGAAGAACTCCTGTGAGTAAGCTAGGCACCCTCCGGTTTGATATTAGAGGTCGTTTTGGACAAGGTTTGGGTCAAATATTGAGAATATAAATCATCAATAACTTTTAAGTTGTTGAGTTTCTAAATGTGAAAATTATATGAATAGATTTGTCTTAAAAGATACTTTGATAAAAGTATATATATATATATATATATATATATGTATAGCACATTTCTATAAATATTTTTATAATAACAAGAGGTCAAACTTGCGTTTTGGAGACCGTGCCGCTATCCTAAACGACTTCTAATACCAAACCAGGAGGAGTATAACATAGAAGAAAAATAAAGATTAATCTTTTCTTCATGTCCAAAAGAAAGGAATGCGGAGTGAAACCACTTGTTTGGAGTTCTATAATAGCAAATTTCTTGCTTTCTTCAACCCAATCTAACAGTAATAGAGAGGAGACGACAGGGCACGAGGGAGGGGAAAATGGAGTTTTTTTATACCTCCGGAAGATCCTCCATTGGGAATGGAGAGAAGTCGAGTGCGTCGCTAAGGCATTGGTAGTCCTCCAACCTCCTGATTTTGGCCGCCGGCTCCTCCTCCATACCCTGCTGCTGATGGAAACCAAACAAATCGCGGATTAGGAGAGCGGCGGGCGAGAGCAGAGATAGATATATAGCCGACCCAGGCGAGAGCATCTTCCGGAAAGAAAGAGTAATAGGAATTGGAATCCTTTCCACTCGGAAAAGGGATCACTAATCAATCGGCGGCAGCCGGGAGACAGATCCAGAGGATAATACTACTCGTTCATACCACAGAGGAGCGTCTGCTCGTCGCCTCAACGTCGGTTACGACGCTAGGGGATGTGGCCGGCGGCGGCAGGAGCAGGACTCCCCAGCGTCGTCCACCGCCAAAAAGAAAGAAGAGATTTTTAGAAATGGGTTTTGCCGTGTACCTAAATAAATGTGAGCTGTCTATTTAATTTAGATTAGATGGGATGGCTGAAATCATCTATTACTTTCTTGCTAGAAGGTAATAGGTGAAATAAAGAAAGTTTTAGATATAAAGATCCTTCTTTAATCTAATTGATCCACAAATGATGTATTAGCTTTGAATACAACATATAACTTATTTATAATAACTAATTATTTTTTTTTTATATATTTGTAACTTAGCCACGCAACCATATTTTAAATGTGTGTATGGGTGTGTTTAGTTGGTGAAATATTTTGGGTACGGCTACTATAACACTTTTCATTTGTATTTCATAATTATTATCCTATCATGGACTAACTAGGCTTAGTAGATTTGTCTCGTACTTTTCAGCTAAACTACGTAATTTGTTTTTTTATTTAACTATATTTAATGCCCCATACATGCGACAAGAGATTTGACGTGACAGACACTATAACACTTTTTGGGATAATTTTCGGAACTAAACATGCCCTATATATGTTAAATTGCTAAGTTCTCAGGTCAATTAACGTGCTTGATCTTGGTATTTTTTTAATTCATGTTACATATTTATTTTAGTTTTTTTTTTTGAGATTACACAGTATAACGTAAACACTCAACACGCACACCCCCTATGAACGCACATACGCAAACCCTACCTCTATGAGCATCTTCGAAGGACTGAGCCAAGAATCTTGAAGTTCACGAAGTCACCACAGGTGTCTTGCTGTCGATGGGGACGTCACCTACCCCGGACGGGCGGCCGCGGCGACGGCGGCGTTCCCAGTCCGCATCCTCCCTGCGCAGGGGTCCTGAGCTCTAGGAGAGCCCCGGTCACCCCGCACCATGCTCCTGCCGTGTCCGCTATCTTGGGGCTCCACTTGATCACCCCCGCCACGGCGCCTATACTCCGATGGGGAGCGGGTGCGCCCCCTGCCCCCCTCCCGCACCCGAGCTGCTCCCCACATGACGTAGCAAGCCAAAAGCCTGTCTCCCGCGCTCTAGGAGGCCCTTGGCTGGCCCCTAGGATCTTTGCGGCCGCCGCCGTCTGTTGTTGTGGTGGCTCGATCGGGCTCCAGTCTTCAAGCCTGTCGAGGTGGATGATGAGGTCGAAGACGTGACCGGGCGGCGGCGATAAAGACCGCCTCGCCCGGTCAGGGCGGCGGAAAAATGGTCAGCCGCTCAAGAAGTCTGGGTTCCACATCCATGCCCAGTAGAAGTAGAAGTCAGTGGCCTCTTGCTTGAAGGTGATGATCTCAGGCTCACGGCATTCCGCCGGTTTCCCGTAGGGATCGATTAGTAGTTTGTGTCTAGTGTGTTTATTAGCGTCATAAGCATGTATGGATATATCGAGGACCGGGAGAGCTCTTGAAGTTTGTTTCATGGCTCTAGTCCTTAATTTCATCCATGAAGCGCTTTGTATCTTTTTATATATATTATTGAAGAAATGTAATCGATTTGGTAAATGATGAGAAAGCTGCTGCCCGTCCACATCATGATGAGTACAGGTATAGTAAATGAGAGAGCGCATATCCTATGTTGCCCTCTAGGTAAGTTCCCTATTAAGTACTTAGGTATTCCTTTACACTATGAACATCTAAAGAGGGAGGATTTATAGCCTCTAGTAGACAAGCTCATGAAGAGGATTGCTGGCTGGAGAGGGAATCTGCTCTCACATGCTGGCAAATTAGTTCTGATAAGATCTGTTTTAAGTAGTATACCTATATATCTGCTATCCTTTTCATTCGAAACTAATCAATTAGGACTATTACTTCTCACCTAGCAAACTGTCTCTGGAATGATAAGAATGGAACTCATAAGTTTCTAGCTAACTGGGAGAGTATTGCTATGCTCAAAGAGTATGGAGGGTTAGGAATCCCAAACATTAGAGACTTAAATATCTGTTTGCTAGCTTCTTGGGTTAAAAGGTACAACTTAGATAAGGGTAAACTCTGGAGGCAAATCATAGACCAAAAATACAGGACAAGTGAACCAAACTTATTTTGTACTTCTAGTATAGGGGCCTCACAGTTTATGAAAGGAGTTTTGTGGGCTGCAAAGGCAGCTAAGTTAGGATATAGATGGCAGGTTGGGAATGGTAAACACATAAAATTTTGGGAGGATATTTGGTTGGGACAGTCTAGCCTTGCATTTCAATTTTGGGAGATTTATGTGTTAGTAAATGAACAATCCAAAACAATAGCTGATATCTGGGATGGAGTAAATCTGAAATGCACTTTTAGAAGATGTATAGACCAAAGGCTTATGGACATGTGGTTAGAGATTGAACAACTTGCATCTACTATTGTTCTGTCTGAAGAAGAAGACACTCTTATTTGGCAGTTCAAATCAAATGGAGTCTACTCTTCCCAGACTTTGTACAAAATTGTTAACTTTAGGGGGGTGACACCAGTACATGTACTTGCTGTATGGAAGTTGAAGATTCCACCAAGAGTTCATTTTTTCCTTTGGTTGCTTGCCAAAAATAAAGTTTTAACAAGGGATAACTTGAGTATTAGAATAAGTGTAGATGACAAATCATGTGTTTTCTGCTCTGAACCAGAAACTGTGAACCATTTGTTCTTTGAGTGTGTAGTAGCTAAACAAATGTGGGTATATATCTCTGAAGCCTGCAATAGAGAGGTTGGAGCAGATTTTATGTCTATTGGGCAAATGTGGATTAGTAACAAGAGCTTCCTAGTGATTAATTCTCTGTGTGCAGCAGCCCTGTGGGGGCTATGGAAACTAAGATGTTCCATTTGCATGCAGGGCACTCTCTGGTTAGGTGTGAAAAATCTTTTGATGAGGATTGCTGTGATGGCTCAGACCGGGGAGATACTCTGTCCCCAAGACAAGAAACAAACTTTCATCAGGATGGTGACCAAGCTGAAAGAGATTGCCACAAGGCCTTATAGGCTCAGTGGTTGATGCAAATTACAGACAAATGGGATCTGCTCTTGTTCCAGAATGCATATGCTGATGGTGGTGATTTACCAGCACAAGCCCTATCAAAGATGATGACGGATGATGGACCACAGAGCCAGGCGCTGGGGAGAAAGTGGATGAAGCTGGAGAATGCAGAGCTGGTTTGAGCACTTCTGTCAAAGCTTTGTAATAATCGGATTAGCTTGTTGGAGTCTAGTGCAATGATGTTTTGTTAGCTTTCTGGGAATCTAGTTTCTTTGATGTTCGGTATGTCGGTTTGGTGAACTTTGATGCAGGGTGTATCCCACCCCAGGACCTTGTAAACGAATCTATCTGTGTCTTTAGCAATAAAGACAGGGGCATGGGTCCTAAAATTCTAAAAAAAAGTACAGGTATAGTAGTAGGAAGCTTCGTGGAAGCTGCTGATGACCGTGCCAACGGGTCAGTGAGAGTGATGCGATGCTTCATCTAGACTTTCTTGGCGACACGTACGCTGCTATGTAACTGGTCACTCACGGCATGACTTTTCTGATACAGATCGATTAACAATCAATAGAATCGTCCACACGCTGCCAACCACGTCGCCCTTGAGATATCGATGGGGCGTGTGATGAGATTGAAAAGCAACTTCTCCTTGACCTTCAAAGTGCGTATGCTGACGATGGAATCCACCACAGGTCACTTGGATTTAAGCACACGAGAACCATCATCTCTATTTAAGCAGAGAGCCTGTGGTTGCTGCTGGTCCATTAGCTCACCACACACACAGTCGTCTTCTTCTACCAGTAGCTAGGAAGGTTTTGTAGCCATATGGCCCAGCTTTTCCATGTGTCCCTCTTGCTATCGTCCATCTTGTTGCCGGTATTTTGCCATTTCTGCTGCTTCTACTCCAACAAATGGAACCGATTTATCGGCACTCCTGGCCTTCAAAGCCGGGCTCTCTGATCCTCTTGGAGTCCTTGATGGGAACTGGACAGCCAACACGTCCTTCTGCCACTGGATAGGTGTCTCCTGCAGTCCTCGTCGACAGCGCGTGATCGCGCTGGTGCTACCAAGCATAGCTCTCCATGGGGAGGTCAGTCCTAGTCTCGGTAACCTCTCTTTTCTTCACGTCCTAAACCTAACAGATACAAACCTCACGGGCTTCATCCCATCTAGTATTGGCAGACTGAATCGCCTCATCGCCCTTGATCTTAGCCTCAACAGCTTGTCAGGCACCATCCCCCGTAGCATAGGGAACCTCACAAACCTACAAAGCCTTTCGCTGTACAAGAATGATCTCTATGGTCAAATTCCACATGACCTGCACAAGTTGAAAAGTATTAGGCATCTACATTTAGGGGAGAACCACTTGAGTGGCCAGATACCAGATCAGTTGTTCAACGAGACGCCTGTGCTGAATTATCTCCACTTTGGAAACAACAGTCTATCAGGACCGATTCCTCCCAGTATTGCCTCTTGCTCCATGCTTGAATACCTCAACTTGAACTGGAACCAACTATTCGGCCCTGTACCTCCAACCATATTCAACATGTCTAGACTACAGGTTCTAAGTCTGACGAAAAATCAATACCTAACAGGACCCATCCCTAGCAACGAAACCTTTAGTCTTCCCTCGTTGCTAATGTTCTATCTTAGGGGCAACAACTTCACTGGTCAAATCCCATCAGGACTCGCATCATGCAAATACCTCCAAGAAGTTTCTCTATCCCTCAACTCCTTTGTGGGCTTTGTCCCAACATGGCTTTCGGAATTGTCGCAGCTTACTATCCTTAGTTTCGGCGGAAACAACCTTGTCGGGCCAATTCCAGACGAGCTCAGTAATCTCACGATGCTAAATGTGCTCGACCTCTCATATTGCAATCTAAGTGGAAACATTCCGCCTGCATTAGGGGGAATGACTCAACTCACGTACCTACACTTATCGGAGAATATGCTATCAGGCCCATTCCCTGCTTTCGTCACCAATCTATCCCAGCTATATCTTCTGTCGATGCATGACAACCAACTGACTGGGTCACCTTCAATAATGCTCGGGAACCTTCGATCGCTTGTCTCTCTTGATATTGGAGGAAATTTTCTCCAGGGGGAGCTCGACTTCGTGCCCCCTCTTTCCAATTGCCGGGAACTACAGCTCCTTGAGATACCAGATTGTTCATTTACAGGGAGCCTTCCTGATACTATTGGAAACCTCTCTACAGAGCTGCAGTACCTTGTGGCAAGTGATAATTACTTAACTGGCGCGATCCCAGCATCTATATCAAATCTAAGTGCTTTAACCTTGATAGAGCTCTCATATAACCAGTTTAGTAATGGAATTATTCTAGAATCCATTGGGATGTTGGAGAATCTAATCTTCCTTGATCTATCCAATAATAATTTGGCCGGCCCCATCCCAACAGAAATTGGTATGCGAGGAAGTGTGGAAAAATTGTATCTTGGTTTTAACAATTTCTCTGGCGCCATACCAGATGGACTAGCCAACCTCACCATGCTAGAGTACATCCAATTATCTTATAACCATCTTTCTTCGAATATACCAACAAACTTATTCTATCTCAAAAATCTTGTCGATCTAAATATGTCCCACAACTTCCTCACCGGTGCTTTGCCTTCTGATGTCAGCCACATGAAAGTCATTTACAAGATAGAACTATCCTGTAACCTCTTGGTTGGTAGGCTCCCAAGTTCACTTGGACAGCTTCCAATGTTATCCGACTTAAATCTGTCGCACAACTCATTTCAAGATGAAATCCCCAGAATCATTCAGTCGCTTAACCAACCTAGCAACATTGGACCTATCATCTAACAATCTTTCAGGTAATATACCCAAGTACTTGTCCAACTTGACATACCTTACTGATCTAAATCTCTCCTTCAATAAACTAGTAGGGCAGATACCTAACGGAGGTGTTTTCTCAAACATCACCTTTGAATCTTTAATGGGCAATGATGGACTGTGTGGTGACGCTCGTCTAGGATTTTCGCCATGTTTAGACAAGTCTTATCCAATTCATGGTCGAAACATGCTGAAAATCTTACTCCCTTGTATCACGATACCAGTTGGTGTCGTTGTTGTTTCATTGTACCTCATAGCTAGAAAGAAAATGAACAAGCCGGATGTTGCAACTTCTGTCAGCATGGCGGATATGATTGGCCATGGCCTGGTATCCTACCATGAAATTGTTCGTGCCACTGGAAATTTCAATGAGGACAACCTACTTGGAGTTGGAAGCTTTGGCAGAGTTTTTAAGGGTGAACTGGATGATGGTTTGGTTGTCGCGATAAAAGTTCTCAACATGTATGTCGAGCGGGCCGTGGCGAGCTTTGATGCTGAATGTCAAGTGTTGCGGATGGCTAGGCACCGCAACTTGATTAAGATATTGAACACTTGTTCCAACTTAGACTTCAGAGCCTTGCTGCTTCAGTACATGCCGAATGGTAGTTTAGAGACACACTTACACCCTACGACTGCGCTGCCACTACAACTACCACTCGGATTCTTCAAGAGATTGGACACTATGCTCGATGTTGCAATGGCAATTCAATATCTGCACCATGAGCACTATCAAGTTGTCCTGCACTGTGACCTCAAGCCGAGCAATGTGTTGTTCGATGAGGAAATGGTGGCACATGTGGCGGACTTTGGCCTAGCCAAATTGCTTACAGGAGAGGACAGTTCCATGATTTCAGCAAGCATGCCAGGGACAATTGGATACATGGCACCAGGTATATACGTGAACTTGCGTGTTACTAATTTAAGCACCATGCCTTTCATGTCATACTAGTGCTTGTTTCTGTATTTAACAGAGTATGCATTTATGGGACAAGCATCACGGAAGAGCGATGTGTTTAGCTTTGGGATAATGCTGCTCGAAGTCTTCACCGGGAAAAGTCCCACTGGTGCCATGTTTGCGGGAGAATTGAACCTGAGACAATGGGTTTGTCAGGCATGTCCAGCAACGCTTGCTGATGTTCTCGATGACAAGCTGCAGGCTCAGGGTGAAGGAATGGTGAATCTTTGCTTGGATTACCCGAAAAACGCTTCAATGGGATCTTGTTCAGCTAGCACGGGCAATAACTTGCTCGTGTCTATATTTGAGCTGGGCCTGGTGTGTTCGAGCGAATCACCTGACCAGAGACCGAGCATGAACGATGTGGTTGTTCGTCTGAAGAACATCAAGAAGGGCTACTCTGCTCCCATGCCGACACTGTAAATGGCTTGAGTCCCCACTGGCAGGAGCTTGGCAATGACTCGGGAGAACGCAGATCGGCAGACACGAACACACAAGCAATGGTGAAGAGGTACTAGTAGTTGCTGGAGGACGCCGACACGATCGCGGCGGACAACAACAGCGCCAGCAGGCACAGCATGCCTCTTCCTTCTTCCTCCTGCCTCCCACAGTCCCACCCTACGGTCTCCCACTTCCCATATTTGGCTGCTGGAGTAGCTCCAAAGCTGATAAACCAATGAATAGTCTCGTTCTTTTTTTAACGATCCGCACAAGATAGTGCATGTTTTATTGATACTAGCAAAAATGATGCCCGTGCGTTGCAATGGTTAGTTATTTGCACTCTTAAGTTGATCTCTTTATTGCATTCTTTCATATTTGTATCTACCGATGACAATATGTATTGACTATATGTGAGCATTTTTCAGGCCGGGCCGGGTTCGGGCTAGACTCAGGCTTGAACGGGCTACCCACATATTTTACACTAAAAAATAGCTAAAAATGTATTTCGGGCCTGGTTCGGGCCAAGAAAAATTTTATCGAGCTTCAAGATCTCTGTCCACACCCTGTCCAATATGGTTTGTGGGCGGGCCAACGGGCTGGGTTGGGCCAGGCTAGTTTTGCTCAGGTATAGTATTGATATGTTCAATGCACCTAGAAACACATTGTTTAGTCGTTCATCTTCATCAAAGTAGTCATGCAAGGGTGGGTGTGGGTGTCCATTGCGTGTAATAGCAGCTTCATAAAGAATTCGAAATGAGCGAGCGCGTTGGTGAGAGAGAGCCCATCCGCCCCTCAACGTCGGCGCCCTCACCGGCGCCGCCGTCCACCATACCAGCCCTTTCCGTAGTCCCGTGGCCAAGGCCACCCCCCCTCCCCCGACTCCCAGCTCGCTTCGCTGGCGGTTGTGGACACGTCGGAGGGTGGTGTGGAGTCGGAGGAGGAGACAGAGGTCCTGGACTGGGACGAATGTGACGACGACCTGGAGGACATTGAAGATGAAGCAACGACCATGGATGCCACTGAGAAAGCATCGGCACCGGGTCTGGTGGGGGGATGCGGATCTGTTGACAGAAGGTGGATCTGCCGCTCTCTCACTAGTGGCCAGCGAGGCAACTGGTGCTGGGCGGGCATCTATCTTGGATGGCACGACACCCCCCCAGCCAGAGGAGGTATTCATGGTTGCGACCGTTGGACAGGCACCGTCCAAGGCCAAACTGGTGAAATAAGGAGCCTTCATGTTGACCGGTGGAGGAAGAGGGTATGGAGGAAGGTGGATCTGGTGGAGCTTACTGCTGCGGTGTCTACAGGTCAGAGGACGTGCCACCCCGTGGCGCCGCACAGTCATTTGGGGAAGGCCATTTACACCGACCCTACAAACTTTGCGGACTGCGGCGAGGGCTCCGAGGCGGATCCACTTTCACCAAAATGGCAAGTTTACAAGGGCAAGCATTGGTAGCAGAAAGATCAAGCCCTAGCGGCGGTCGATTCGAGCTCCCCGCGCTGTGTCGTGAGGAGCCCCACGGCGGCATCCTGCCCTATCCTCGAGGACTATAAGAAGCACCTGGTCGGCAAGTGTTTCTGCTGCCTTAGAGTCGACCACCGGGTTGCCCAGTGCAGAGACCCCGTCTGTTGTCTCCGGTGTCGGGGGAAACGCTATACAAAGGCAACAAAGCAAGTGAAGGATGAGCTACACAACATGCAAGCCCAGGGGAGCTGAAGAACTAGGCTAGAGGGACTATACAGGCAAGGAACTCTTGACGCTTTACATCATTGATGAACCTATGAGCTTGAAGCCTAGCTTACTCACAGAAGGAGTTCTTCCAAGAGATAAAAGAAGGCCGGCCCCCTATCACAGATGAAGTTGTTTATCTGCTTCCAAATTTGCCATGCCGCAATGATGAAGAATTCCATGAAAAAAGGATTCTGAGATTGAGCTTTAGCCCGCTGCATCATCTCGAAAAATTCTCTTGGGAAATCCCAATTAATTCTTTGCTAAAAAAATTATGATGCACCTTCTACGTTTCAAGCTAGAGAACAATATAAGCATAGGTCAGGTGTCTTAATGGAAGCACTGCAGGGGCTAAATATGAATGCCAAGACAAAATTAGGAGAGAGAAAGAATCCCTATAATCTGAGGAAACGAACATGTAAGCGAGGTCGCTCTCCCCCGTTGCGGCGTCGCGGGCGAACCCATCCCGCCGCCTTCGATCTCCCTCCCCCACACAAATCGGTCGATCCCAGCTCACGGATCTAAGTTCCCCTTGCCCCGATCTACCTCCTGATAGGCCCTTTGACGACACCGCGCCTTCCGATGCAGCGCCGTCACCATCCCGGCGGACGGCGAACTTGGCGGCCACCCGCCCCTATCGTAGCCGGCCCGCCCTCCGCTCACGGCCGCGGCCTCCTCCGGTGAGGGCGAGTGCGTGACGCGGCAGAGTCGCCGCCCACGCTCTCCCAGCCCGGCGCCGCCATACGCCGGGCCCGTCTCGCCCCCCACCGCAGTCAACGCGCCCGGAGCTCATGTACCGTGGCTTCCTCCGGCGGTGGCGAGTGCGCGCCACCGCCCGCGCCACCCTCCTTCGCGGCCCCGGGCATATGGCGGCGGCCATGGAGGCCGCCCCGCCGCTGCCACACACGGAGCTCATGGCGCGGCTTCCATCGTCCATGGCGTGTGCGTGACACAGCAGGTGCCACTGTGTAACACCCGTGTTTTTGCATCATTTTAAAAATCACTAAAAATTTGAACTTTTTATAATTACAACTAAAACTTGATTTATTTCCCGCTAAACCGAAACCCGGTTTTGAAAAACCCCGCATTCAAACTCCCACCATTTAGAAAATAGGAAACCTTGTTTCTTTGCTTGTCGAGCTTTATGGTGACCAAGGATGCAAGGTAAGTTTTAGATTTTATTTATGGAAGTATAATATTGCATGAGAATGATTTTACGAATTTCCACAGGAATAACAAATACCGAAACTCGTGTGTATCAAAAATATATATAAATATTTTTATGAGCACAATAAATAAATACTCTCGCGATAAAAGTCAGAGAAATATAAATGTGCTCGTATAAATATTTATAATGTATCCATTACACATGAAATGATAATCTCCGGGAACGTGTGTGTATAAATGTATATATAAATATTTCTACAAGTATAACTTAATGAATACTTTCATGAATGAAGTCATGAGAATGTAAAGTAATACTTGTACGAATATTTACACTATATAGATTTACACACATGAGACCACAAAAGGGAAAATGGGAAATAGAAAAGGAGGAAGAGAAATGGGAAAAGAAAGGAAATAGGAAGGGCTCGTGGGCTCATTCTACTCGGCCCAGCAGCACTCCATCCTCTCTCCTCCTCTTCCCGGCCCATCCGACCTCTCCCTCTCCCCTTCTCACTTCCGAGCAGGCCGGCCCATCAACCCGCCAAGCCTCGCGGCCCAACATCCGAGCCCGGCCTCATCCCTCACCGGCCCGACAAGTCGGGCCCGGCCGTCGGATCCACCCCTTCCCTGGAGGCGGAGACCCCGGAAAGCGATGCTGCGCCGCGCCCTTCGTCGTGTCGGGGAGAAAGAAGGCCTCCGCCACGGAGGGCGGCGAACACCCGCCCGGCGGTCACATCACCCGGCCGGCTCACCACCCACTTGCGGCGGGGGACGAAGCACGGGAGCCCGATTCATAGGGGCACGGTGACCTCGATGCGACCCGCCGGCAGGCGGCACGCGAGATGAGACATGGAGTGACACCGTCGGAGCCGGACGGGAGCGCCCGCGTGGCACGACACACCTCTGTCGCCCAGCAGACACGAGGGAAGCGAGTCAATCGGCACGGCCAGCCGCCCCGAGCGCGGCTCAACGCGCAAGGCGCCATGGCGGACCATTTCGCCGCCATGACCGCCGGGCGGCCCGGCGTAGGTGAGGCGAACAATCGTCGGCCACGGACGACGACGAGGCACGAGGACCCACGCGAACGCGGGCACGCCATAGTTGGATCCAACCGGAAGTCCAGCACGCACGCCACGCCGTCGGAAGGATCGCCCGGTGACCTCCGCGGCGCCCTATAAATACCCCTCCCCGCCGAGCAATCGACCTCGCCCCTCCCCTCCAGCGCTCGCTAGGACCGGAATGCACTATCTCCCCCTCCAATCCACCTCTTTCTACCTTCCGCTCGCGAGGTTTCGATTTGCCCCAAATCGGGTGAAGGCCGCCGACGAGAGGCCGTGGTTAGGGCTTAGACGTTCGGTCGATTCGCCCGCTTCGGAGTCGGCTTGGCCAGTCAGTGAGACTCCCCGACATTCAATAATGCGGTTTCCCTCCTTCCTTGCCCTCCTGTTGCTCTGCGTAGCCTCACCGCCGGAGCACCGCCGGGAGCCGCGGTGGTCCGTCGCCGCCGTGGGGACGCCCCTCCATTGCCCTCCCTGACCACTCCATCCAGTCGGGGGTGAAGCCCGGGGCTCACGCACCCCTCGCAGTGACCCGTGGGACCGAGATCGGACAACTCCGGCCGAGGCCGGCGAGACGACGCCGCGTCGGGGGCCAACGGGACGGAGGTCCCCTCGTTCGGGACGGCCGGTTAACGCCGTCACGAAACGACGAATGGGAAGCCGCCACGCCGCCCTCCGTTTCCTCCCGCCACGGACCATTAGGGATACCTAGTCATACACGTGGCGCTTACGCGTGTCCGCCACCTTGGCGCCCACGTGGACCCACGTGGCATCCACGTGTGGAGGCATATTCCCGTGTACACTACTGTAATTACTAAGTGTACCCGGTGTGTGCACACAGAATGCCATAAGTGGACCTTCCCGTGTCAGAAAAATTCCCAGAAAATTTGTAAATTCATTATTTGATTTATAGAATTTTATCATGTAATTAGTTCCAATATTATTACATGATAAAATTATATTATAATATTACCCTAATGATTTAATTAGGGATTAATATTATAAAATCCATATCTCATGCATACTAACTCCGTTTCGCGTGAAACGACTTCCATAATTCATCTAAAATCTAGCTCTATGCATCTAACCTATTGCCACCATTATGCTCTATGTTTGTTTTGGATGCTCTAGTTCAAGCTAGGTTATCAACGTATGCGCCGTACTTCTACAATGACCCGATAGGAGTTTTCCGTCCGAAGTAGAGCTAGAGACGTTCGACGCCGTGCCGATTTGTAAGAACCTCCCAGGCAAGTCCTTACCCCCTAATCATGACCTTAATTAATATGAGGATGAGATGATAATGATATAATAATCGGATTAGTAAGTAGAGGTATGAGCTTGATAACGTAGCTAGGGAGTCAAACCGGATGACGTAACTATCTACATTATCTACGCTCATACGTTGCATGCAAGAGAAACCTAAGAATGCCTAATGAACCCTAACCAACAAAAGAGGTGAGTAGTGGTAGTCTGGTAGAGCCTAAATACCACATCGGGAATCGCCGCGAGGGATTCCTGCGGAGAGATACTCGCCTCCCCTAAGGACCGGTTCATAGACCTTCTACCTAGTATAATATTACGCATGACCACACGCCGAGATGGGACGGCTTGATTCACACCCGTTGGGTTGAGGTATAATTGGGATCCAAGGTGGCGGAGCGGGCAAACGACCTATTGGGAGCAGGCGTGGGGAGAGTGGCCCCTAGTCCGGTTGGCGTGGATCTTTGAGTGGTCTTCCACGGAAGTGTTTGGGCGCGGTGGCGCAGTGCTAGAGGCACATATTGATGATTTGAGATTGAAAGTGGTGTTGACAAGATAGGTTGGGTAATTAGGTATTACCTGTAAAGCCGTGGGTGATTTGGTATCACCATATTGTCTAGGGTGATGCGTCATCTTAGGGTGACGTGTTATCCTTCCAACCCCGAGAAGTCGTGGTGAAGATTATACCAATATACCTAGGGTAGCACCCAAGCGGTACGGATCTCGTTAGGCCTGTCTAAGCCAAGTCGCGGTGGTAAGGGCAGTGTCTATCGTGTGGGGAAATTTGTACACCTCTGCAGAGTTTAATTGAATCTATTCGAATAGCCACGTCCTTGGAATGGGCAAGTGCTAGGCCGAACATCTATGATTAGATATACACTTGATGATGACTAACTTTGTGGTGTCATGACAAAGAGATAATGACATGAGATAACCCGGGAACTAGCGAGAGCAATTTTAGAGACTCTGCTAGGGCCCAAACCCTTAATAATTACAACCCCCTGGTTGGGACTTGCTGAGTATGTTTGTACTCACCCCTCTATTTTTACAGATATCTGCACATGTGAAGGTAAGATCGACGACAAGATAGAGGATAGCGTATCGTAGGAGTTCGAGAAGTGTTTGCTTAGGAGAAGGACGCTGAAGCCCAGATTTCATCCATGCACAAGTCTGCCTGTGGAGTACGGGGCAATGTCATAGTCAATCCACCGCTTCTCGGTTGGCCAACTCTGATATTGTAACCCGGCTTGGTGACCCTTCGTCGCCACTGTAAGCCCCTATCTATCCTATATTTCTACAGCTCGGTCTATTATTAATTTTGTTTACCATTATTTGTTACTAATAGACGTGTTTGTGGCGTGATCCTGGCGCAAACACGTGTGATTAACGACCCATTAAAAGTGGGGCGTGACACACTGGCCGCGTCCTCCCCCAGCGCAGCGTCGCTATACTCCGGCACCACCTCGTCGGGTTCTGCATTCTTCGTCGAGTTGGCCAGGGTGGAGGCAGTCACCACCGGTGTCGACTTCATTGGTGCTTCCGCTGCGGGTGGGCGCCACCAAGGCAGCATCTCCGTCCGGCATTCCGGTAGGGAGTGGCGTCGGGTCTACGTCGATCTCCACCTTGGCCGTGCCGCCGCCGGAGCCGGTGGATGAGCTGCTCTTCGTCGAGGACGTCTTAGATGGCGTGGACAAGGATGTCGGTGTCTCCAGCCCCGACGTCTACCTCGTCCACCCCGTCGCCCCCGCCACTAGCCCATCGTCCACCTTGTCTCCCCATGTCGCGCCCTTCGATCCTAAGGGCCGCTCGGTGGGGCATTCGAAGCACCGTCGGTGGGCGATGATGACGGCGACGCGTCCGGCGATGAGCTGCCCTCGTCCTATCTGGAGGTCGCTCGTCGCCCACCGAATGTTGCCCCTGCGCCCTGGGCGGCGCAACCGCTGGACGATCCTACGATGCATCGCTTCCATGGAGGTGTGGTTGTTGGGCGCGAGCCTCAGCGACGACGAGGGAAGCATGGCCGGCCACGTCCGCGGCTCGGTATGCGGCATTTCTGCTCGATCGCTGGAAGGTCGTGTCCCCGCCGCCGGCGCTAAAGCGTGGGGGGGTGCCCGCCTCAACGCCGATGGGTGGCGGGACATCCCCTTCCCCCAGAGCCGCCACCCTCGACATCTCGGCTAGAGCCTTGCCCGTGCCAGCGGTTGGCTCGGCGGGTGATCCCGGAAGTGCTTCGAGACAGGTGTTTCAATTGCATGTCCTCCACGCACTGCGTCGCCACTTGTCGGCTGCCACGGCGTTGTCTACGTTGTCGCGGCCTACACCACCTCGCTAGGGGCTGCAGGCAGTCTAGGGCCGTGGCAGGATCCTCTGCGAGGAGGGCCGACCACCCACGCCATCAAGTGATGGGAGTTGACCCACCACGGCGTGCTACCGGCGGCTCATCGTCTGCCTCCCAGTGTTCTGTTGGGGCCACGTTGGATGCCACGACGGGCACTGTCAGGCCTCGGTGACATCGACCTCGTAGGCGGCGGCGTCGACGACATACACTAACACAAGGCGTGTCTCTAGAGGCGTTGGGGGTTCACGTTGACATCGCCACGACATATGCTGCAGAGGTCGCTAGCTCCCCGGCGCAGGACCCTGCGCGTGTGCAAGGGGCCTCCTGCGTGGGTTGATCCCCTGTTGGAGGAGCTCCATGCTTTGTTCCTTGCGCGGCCCGCTTCGGGAGCTCCATCGACCGGGCTTGCTGCTGATTCCGAGCTCTCGCCCGATGTGTGCCAAGATGATGGGCTTGATCGTGCGGATGTGGCAGAGGACCCATTGGTGGTTTAGGAGGCTACAACTGTGTCGGTAGTCTCACTTGTTGTCGATGTCGTTGTTCCCGTTGCTGCAGCCCAGGAGGTGTTCAAGGTTCAGTCGGCTGCTCCTGTGACTTCCCCAACTGTTGGCAACACAGATGTCGACGCTGTGGGCTACTCTTCTACGACGGCTCAAGAGGGGTTAGAGGCAAAGATTTGTCTCCGCCGCTGCGCACACCTCTCCTCGAGAGGCTACGATTTGCGCCCGCACTAGGGACGCGGAGCCTATCCAATCATTGCGGCGGCGTCGCGATTGCTCGCCATGCCGCGGAGGCTAACGCCACCGGGCAGGCCCAAATCGTGATGTTGAGGAAGCTAGGCGAGAAGTTTGCAAGGGAATGCTCTTGATTTGCTAGTCTCGAGCAAATTCAATGCCGCCTTTCGTGACGCGCCGACTTGGTCGGAACGGAAGAAGGCGGCTTTCAAGATCGTTTTGAAGGGGTGTGTCAGCATACTTGCCTTGGGTCTAGACTTGACAGGGGCTAGAGGACGAGGGTTAGGCTCTGTCGTGTCTATTTTTTGTCGCAATTGTTTCTTTGTAATCACAACCACGTGCAAGTTGTTGTCGGGTGTGCTTCGGTAACTACGGGTTACCCTCCCCTCATTCCTTGTATTAAAAAACTTCTTTCTAGTTAATGAAAAAAACGCGCTTAGGCGTGGTAGCAAAAAAAAAATCAGGAGAGAAGATAAAGCAAACATAGTAGAACTCTGGGACCAAATTATGAGATTTTGAGAAAATTAACTAATGGGGCAAGAGAACATTCAAAAAAAAAAAGTACGTGCTTCCTTTGTAAGAAAACATCCAGTATCGGGGAGCGAATGAACTGAGACGACCTAGATAGTGCTACAGGTTGCAAATTTATAATTAACTGGATCGAAACTCGTTGCAAAAATGAAAGATGATTTCTGTACTTTGTGCACAAACTGCAGCAATGGGACACCAAATGGCGGATCGATCCAAATGGCCAGGTTGCAGATGAATTTTGAAATGCTGTTTTTCCTTCTGTCTATTCTTTTACACTAATTGCTGAACAAGATGGAGTTTTTATGTGAGAAGAAACAGGTCACCTTTGCCCTCTACTTTGTCAAAAAAAAAAAAATATAAAAAAGCTTCAGCATCTCAGCAGCCACACAGAATGGAGAACAACAAATCAAAATCAGAGATAAAAATAAGAGCATCTCAAAACACTTTAGTTAATTGGTGCGTATAGGTCCATGAAGGAAAGGATAGCATACTTATACCATTTTAGATAGATAATGGGGTAGCATACTCATATATATAGCATAGAAGAAAATTAAAGATTAATCTTTTCTTCATCATGTCCCAATCTAACAGAGAGGAGACGACAGGGCAGGAGCGAGGGGAAAAAGGGAGTTTTATTTACCTCCGGAAGATCCTCCATTGGGAACGGGGAGAACTCGAGTGCGTCGCTAAGGCATTGGTGGTCCTCCAACCTCCTGATTTTGGCCGCCGGCTCCTCCTCCATACGCTGCTGCTGCTTATGGAAACCAAACAAATCACGGATTCAGAGAGTGGTGGGCGAGAGCAGCTCCCAGAAGATACATATAGTCGACCCAGGACCACTCAGCACAAAATTTGCCCTGCTAAAGAATTGGCAAGCCATGACTTTGGCTTCCAATTGGTATGCAATCAAAACTTGCCAAACTCTCACATAAATCTTGCCAAATCTATGAAAAATATTTTTCTTCAATTTGGCTTGACAAATCTTTGACGAGGCAAATTTTAGAAGTGAACCAAACAGACCCTAGCCTTCCGGAAAGAGTAATTGGAATTGGGATCCTTTCCATTCAGAAAACTAAATGGGATCACTAATCAATCAGGGGCGGCCGGGAGATAGATCCGGAGGTTAAGACTACTTGTTCATACCACAGAGGAGGAAGACCTTCGTCGGTTCATCATCGCCTCAAAGTCGCTTAATTACCACGGCCGGCGGCTGCAGGAGGAGGACTCCCCAACGTCGTACGCCGCTTTTCCCGGGACACCGACCTGGGTCTGTTGCCTTCGTCAGATTTTTTTTTTTCTTCAAAGAGTAAACGAGAGTTTTTTAAAAAAAAAAATATAGTCGGTCCATCCCAAAATAAACCATTGGGGCTGCTCCACGGCACTCAAATTTGTGTGGATTAAAACTAACCTATACCACTACTGATGCTAACATTTAAATTTTCAAATAAATTTATTAAAAACTTATCTACAAGAGCATATTAATTATAAGATAAATATTTATATATTTTAATATATAATTATGGATATTGCATGTGAGGTTTGTTAATAAGGAACATTTTTTCCATGACCAGTAAGTACAATGGCCATAAACAATCTATTTGAGGCCACGGCATTCAAAGATGTATTTCTCAACCTAAAACCCTACTTGATGCTATGCTAGAATTTGCCAATCAAAATTATAAACTTATTGACATCCAGCAATTCCATTTATAAGATTTGAGACATGGTGACAAAAGTGCATTATGGATCAATAGCATTGGTATGCATGTGAGGTTTGTTAATAAGGAACAATTTTTCCATGACCAGTAAACTTCAGTGTAAATATCTATCTTGAGGCCGGTATGCATGTATTCTAGATGCTAAAACCCTTCTTGAGTTATTGGTATTGATTGACACCTGAAGAAGTTTGAGACCTGTTGACATTGAGATTCCATTTTGAGAGTTTGAGACATGGCAACACTCCTGTCAGCAACGGCTCAAAAGGTTAGGCATGCCAAGAGACTTTGACTTGTGGCACAGCTGGACCTCAACTAGCGGCCGGTTTGGTGGAGGAGGAAAGGCGCTTCAGGTCAGGTTTTCCGCTGATGAAGCTTGGGGTCCTTACAATGAATCCCAATGCCTCTTCCAGTGAAGATGCGGTAGGTTTTTGGGGTGACTTTGAGACCCGGTTTAATGGATTCATTAAAAAACTCTTTCTTCTTAATGAAAAACGCGCTTCAGCGTGGTCTAAAAAAAAAAAAAAAGAGATGGTGACAACACCTTAGGATAAGCTCAAAGACCTTAGCAGTTGGTTCTCTGTTCTAGAGCCATTCTCTGCAGCAGCAGTTACTCACAGGTTACTATGCTTGTTGTACAAACAGGTACTAGTAGTGGTACCGATCGTGATCGAGGAGGGTGCAGCTTCAAACCAAGCAATTATTGTGGATCGTAATGACTGTGACAGTGATGATGTGCTTTTTTTTTTTTGAGAAACAGTGATGATGTGCTTCTAAGGGTACCGTATTGTCAAAATGGGTCGTTGGCATGTCAAATCAAAATCTGCCACTCTTGCTGTTATATGTCCATAAGATACATTGAGATCACCACTGCACGGTCCTCCCCATATCTAAAGTCTTTCAGTCTTTCGCTAGGAGATCACGGCATATATAGATATATAGATATACATACACACAACATATATCTCCAACAAGTGAGATCTTTTGGTTAAATGTTTTAAAAACCGAAAAGTGAGAAGGTTGCGAGATGAGATATATAGATAGCATGCACAATGTTATCTGTTTGGCGTTTGGTGTTTGTTTTTCCACGGCACACCGGCTCCAGAATTCGGTACAGGTCGAGCACGCGACCAAACACAAACTGTTGTGTGGTTGCAGACAGCGATGAAGAACATGGACAATTTTATTTTAAAATCGAGCTGATTGATGAGATTTTTAAGTCTCGTTTTTAACAAATTTATTTGAAATTTAAACACGGCATTTTATACAAATCGGACGTTGTCTGGTCAAACACCCAAAAGTCTATTTTGAGTTGACATGATATGATTCGAATTTGTGAGGGTGTGCAGACGGCGAAAAGAACATGGGATTGTCGAGCTGATTGATGACAACGCCGTATTGTCAACGACAATGGACGTCGTTGTAGGTTCATTTCAAGTCTGGTTGATGCTGGTCCTCCATCTAGCTTGCTGTACCAGATAAGATCAGACATTGCCATGATATGATTCAGACTCCACAAGTAAAACACATGGACACATAACACTCTCTCTCACTAAGACAAACTAAAGCATAATACAGTGGTAAAATGTTGCCAGGACATTAATCGATCCAGAAACCAGAACCGATCAAAGAGCGTAACGTCTGTACTGGGTGATCTGATCCGGCCGCCTACCAGAAGGGCCACCGCCACGACGGCTACAAGGAGGCCGGAGCCGAGCCGGGCAAAAGCGGCGGCGGTGGTGGTGGAAGACGCCGACGCCGCGGGTCCTGGCGCGGAGGCGGCGACGACGTCGACGCGGATCTTCATGCCGTTGTCGCAGTGGCCCGTGAGGCTGCAGAGGAAGTAGCGCGTGCCGACGGCGGTGAGCGGCACGACGTCGTTGCCGGTGCGGAAAGCAGAGATGTTGTTGGCGCTGGAACAGGCGTCGTAGCCCGACTCCGTCACCTCCACCACGTCGTGCAGCTCCGGCGAGTACGTGAACGCTGCCAGGAGATGACGGAATACGGATCGATCATATGCATCAGTCGACGGCGGCGGCGATGAGCGAGCGAGATGGATGGATTCAAAGAGGAGAAATAACGGAGCTGAGCTCGATCGATCACGCACTGATCTTGTCGCCCGGATGGAAGGTCCTGGTCTTCACCCACTCGCCATAGTTGGTCTGCAGGTCCCACAGCCCGTCCGGTGCCCCACCGTGTACGTCGTCGCCGCTGCGGCCGCCTCCATCGTAACGGCGGTCACCACCGCCAACGCCATGGCCACAACAGTCAAGGCTCTCATCATCACCATGTATCAGATCGTACTAGCTACTTAGCTAGCTATGTTGTTCTTGGTCTCTTGGAGGAGTTGGAGCTGACTAGCTGGCGATATAGATCGGCACTTGCAGTACGTAAATGACGACGGGGACCGGAGGGTGTTGTTTGGCAGCAACTATGTACATGGGAGTGAAAACTATGGATAGCCAAACGGACTATTTGTTTGAAAGGGTGCTCTCCGCGTTTCCCACGCGGCGACGGCCAAACACACCGCACGGCATCAACACTAGTGAGGTTAACCGTACCGTGATGATCTGTTAAGCCTGGCCGGCGGCACATTAGATCGTCGCCCGGCCCGGTGACATGTCAAAAAAAACATTAAAATTTCACGAGACTACATATCCTTAACATTTTTCACAAACTCATAATGTTCATATCATAGATCGATCGGACACAATCACACCAATCCGAGAATATGGATCACAAGGAACAAAAAAAAAAAAAAAAAAAAAAGAGACCCAACCAGACCCAACCAGGAGGAACTGGGTGGTCTTTCATTAAAAAGATTTGGGCAACACCTAGGTTGCTCCTGACGAGAGTCGAACCTAGGCAGGAGCGCTCCACACCTGGGAGTGCTACCATCGAGCTACAAGCTCGTTCGCGGATCATAAGGAACAATAATGTGGTTTTGATAAAGGTCATCCAAAAACTTTTGTTTCATGGTCCTTTCAGGGGAACACACTGGTTACACACTGCTTACATTTTTGGTCTCCATTGCAGCACTCAGGTAATGGCAAGGAGCGGATTCTTGACGCTTACGAGCTACTAGAATCGAGAGCTATGGAGTTCTTCGCATCGCATGAATCGTCCTAGAAGAAGGCTGAAGCCGGAATTTTCCATTGTCTAAAAAAAGGGACAGGAGATATAAGAGTGGATGTTGAGCCACGAAGGAGAGATAGGCCACTAGGGAGGAGGGTGAGTGTAGTCACCACCTCCACACATGATGGCAACACCATCTCACTAGATGGACGGCCACAATGCTTCCACTGCCTTTGACAAAGCTTGTGAGACCGCTACGCGTACTAGTTGGTAATGCCACTGTTGCCACCCAAAATTGACCAATGGTATTTTGGTAACTTGCAGATGATCCATGGACACGTTGGAAGTCAGACGACATCAACCCAAACCGGCTAAATCGGTCTGGCCCCAAAATCGGCTTAGCCTTCTAGCAAAGTCGGATAAGCCGACTGGCCAAGTTCCTCTCGGTAACCGATCGAAAACATATGGTTTGCCTCATTTGGAGTTCGGATGAATTAATTATGAATTTTTGGTAGATTGCTCAACTAGACCCTAGAGATTTTTTTTTGTCTATACCTTCCAGTGAGTTGCAAAACTCGATTCGAACCAATTTGATTCCTAATTGTTTTTTGGGCGAGTTTTATGACTGGAAATGCATCTAAGACGGTTCCTAAGGGGATAAGACCACCCCCTATAAATATAGAGGTTCATGGCCGATTTGATCCCATCTACATCCAATCGACACAAATCAATCTACAAACTCCTTTTACCCTATTTTATCTCTTCAACCCTCTACGTGTTGTTCATCGCTTGATCCGACGACCAAGGATGGCACCCTAGGCTTGCTGGCCGACCTAGGGAATCGGCGGCGTCCTTGCTCGGCGGGGTCCTTCGGGCAGAGCCGGCGGCTTCTTTGCTAGTTTGCTTGGAAACTAGCGTTCTTAAATCATGTAAGCGCGATTGATTACCCTTTGCTGGTTTGCTTGTAAACTCGCCGCTCTTCACCGCGAAAGTGTGTTGGTTATCTCATTGTATTCTTCGGTCCGTTGTGACCCGGGCGTCTAAGACCGTCTAGTGTGTTGATGCGAACCCTAATTTGTGTCAACAGCCACCAAGCGACCAAGGACGGTGGTTGTCGTTGGGAAGCTGGGAAGAAATGAGAAAAGTACTACAATGAGCGTGGAGAAGTCATTCTTATGGCTAGGGTTTGCATATGACTGGCTTCTACTGGGCCGTGGATTAATTTATCCCTACTTTGTGCGACACTAGGGACGAGGCCACGGCCCAAACACGACACTAGCCATCGGGTAGCTTTTATTGCTGCATCATATAGCTTTGATTGACATGGCCACAACAGAAGCTCTCTGAATTTTTTTTTTTAAAAAAAATTGTGTTATATTCAAGTAATCAGGCTAATGCATTGATGCGGTGCTGCATGTCCTGCTTGTGGAGAGGACACAGAGCAGACACACTAGCATGCGCCAAAAAATATACATGAAACATACTCCCTCTGTCCCGAATTATTGGTTGCCCTGATTCACACACAGAGACCAATGCCAAATTCTGAAAGCCCAAAACAACCCTATACATGCACTAGTAAACTTGACATGACACCAATGACTCTCTCTCCTCCTGCTTGTTAATTCGTTGAATAGGGAAGGTGAGATGGGTGATGGGGGTGACATCCTGACAGGATAAAGTCTGCAAGGCTACAAGGTAGGTCTCGGGTCTATACTCCAGTAGCCAAGGCGACGTTTATTTTGAGACATGAGCTGTTGCTAAAAGAGACATAAATCGGGACGGAGGGAGTACACATCAGCTGAAACAAAACTATTTTTTTTTTCATGAGGGGATGAAACAAAACTACCTAGTACACCAAAAGTAGCAAACACACATGCACGCAGTACAAGGGACGAGTGGTGAAGCTATAGCTAGCTGACAACGGCGTGCTGCAGCAGTATCAGCAGCAGCGAGGCGGCGACGATTCCGATGGCTGAGGTAGTCGCCGCGGCGGACGATGAGGCCGCCGGCCCTGCGGCGGCAGAGCTGCCCGGTGCGGACGAGGCCGCGGCGACGACGTCGACGCGGATCTTCATGCCGTTGCCGCAGTGTCCCGTGAGGCCGCAGAGGAAGTAGCGCGTGCCGACGGCGGTGAGCGGCACGACGTCGTTGCCGGTGCGGAAGGCGGAGATGTTGTTGGCGCTGGAGCAGGCGTCGTAGCCGGACTCCGTCACCTCCACCACGTCGTGCAGCTCCGACGAGTACGTGAACGCTGCCGGGACATCAGGACGATCGATCGATCGATCGATCGGTCGGTCGCCGATCATCATGCATACATGGCCGTGTGAGCTTTGACAACCGAAAAATACCGAAATAGAGACACACACAGAGGTCAGAGGTGACTCACTGATGTTGTCGCCGGGGTGGAAAGTCTTGGTCTTCACCCAGTCCGCGTAGTCGGTTTGCATGTCCCACAGCCCGTCCGGCGCGCCCACCGTGTACATCGCCGCCACGGCCAGCTCCGCCGCCGTCACCACGGCGGCGGCCACCGCGAGCAGTACCGCCACTGCCGCCGCCATAGCCATAGGAACTAGGGCTACACGTAAGACTAGGCTATGCTGGATCAGAGAGGGTCGAATCACGAATGCGTGGCCTCCTGGAAAACTCGTTGACATATATACGTGCTTGCACTATTACTAGCTCCTCGATCTGTGAGTGTATGCAATGCATATGGTTGTTGCAGGGTCGATCTTTTGGGCCGTTCGGTACGGTGCGAGATTAATGGCGTTGCCGGCCGGGTTTTGTTGCTGATCGATGATCCGTCGACGGCCGACCCATATGGATTATTGATGACAAGGATATGTATCACAAACGTTGCGTGACAATAGGATCAACGACATAGGAAAGGTAGACAAATTAATCAAGGATGATGGTTGCAGCTAGCTGCACCTGCACGTACAACTTAATCATCCGATATATCGAGGGGACCAGGATCGAACAGCCACTGGATATGGATGGATGGATCATATCGATCGTTCATTCGGTCCTGATGTGCGGTCGTCAATCATGATATATACAGTGAGCTAGCTAGGCAGATGGCGCTGCATGCGGCCGATCGATGAATTCGAGGGATCGCGTTCAGACTTCAGACCCACCTGCCCCCCACCTGCTTGATGAGTCTGCGTTTAGACCCTTTCGGACTGCGGGCATGTTTAATTCCTGAAAAGTTATCGCAAAAGTTACATAGTCTTGTCACGTCAAATCTTTTGTCGCATGCATGGGGACGTTAAATATAGGTAAACAAAAAAATAAATTGCATAGTTTGGCTGAAAAGTACGAGACGAATCTTTTAAACCTAGTTAGTCCATAATAGGATAATAATTATCAAATACAAACGAAAAGTCTTCAAAGAAAGCCTAACCCAAAATATTTCACCAACTAAACACACCCGTGTGCACGCTTACTTCACTCCCTGTGCCGGGCCCAGATCCGAGAGGCACACAAGAACCACTTGTTTGGTTGCTATATGTAGTATACTAAATCGTGGCCAGCACAAGATTGAGGTGACATGGTGAAAGCTTACCGTTTTCTTTCTTTTGGAAGCGTCATTGTTCGGGACTCGTCCTTTGTGGCCGCTCACTTCACTCCCTGCTAGCGGTTGTTTTTCGGCGTGAAGAGGTTGTCCTAACATGCAGCTAGAGGATGTGTGTAGCACTTTTATATTTTAATGAGTTAACTAGGGCCTTGTTTAGTTGGCAAAAACTTAGAAAAAAAAACAGCATTTGGAACTCTGTAGCACTCACTCTGTAGCACTTTTCGTTTGTTTGTGGTAAATATTATCCTATCATGGTGTAATTAGGCTCAAAAGATTAGATCTCGTAATCTACATCTAAACTGTGTAATTAATTATTTTGTTTACCTACATTTCATACTCGATTATATGTCTTTTGGTGTATTTAATTTGATGTGATGGAGAGACTTTTTGGTGTAATTAGTCTAACATCTTATAATGTACAATACGGAGTTAGACTTTTTGAATGCAAAATATCACATTTTTTGTTGTGGCTTGCTTTATTAATAAATATTGTTTAAAAATAACTTAAATTTGATTATATTTATAGATTTTTTTTTGGAATAAGACAAATGGTTAAACTTGGGTCAAAAAGTTAAACATCTTATAATTTGAAAGCGGAGGGAGTACTAATGAAGCCTGCACTGGGTAAAGTTTTGTTTGGCTGCCCAGCTTGCTATGGTCGAATGACCTCAAATCTGCTAGGTGTTTTTAGCTCCATCACTGTTCACCTCCCATCACGTATCCATAGTGGCATTTCATCAAGCAGCGACTGCCAAGAGCTAAAAGACTTCAACATTCCTCTACCTCAAATGTCAAATCAGAAGGCAATTACATTGCTACTATTACGATTTCTTCATCAATCCATCCTGTAGACCCAATATATATACTAGCTCTCGCCCTGATCAAAAGAACAACAAGAGTTTTGTACTAGCAAATAAGCACCAAGATTAAAAAATATCAAGCTAGAGCATGATTTTAGAAAAAAAAATTAAACTAGTTTCATAAATTTTGAAGCTGAAACAAAATTTATATGTATTTTGTAATATTAAACCATATTTTAGGATTTTTAATTCATTGTTTTGCATTTCAATGTATTAGTTTTTTTTCCTGAAAAATCATTCTTATGAATTTTGGATATTTTTTAGAAAATACTTCTAATTAGATTAAATGGTTTTAAATTATGGCCTCACATCGGCAAACCGAGTAGAGTACAAATATAAATGGTTTTATACAAGTTGAGGAGTATCCAAAAATCATTTGTAGATTTTGACCGGATAAACGAGGCAAACGCTAATGTTGAGGGCAAAAAGGCCCTCTTCTTCTTTTCTTTTTTTAGCAACAAAAGGCCCTCTTCCTCAATGATGAAAGGAACATGATGCAATACATCTAGGCTTTCCTCTCAAGCCCAGCCCAACCGGCCCTGGCTCATATTGCCTCTCTCTAGTCTCCCCTCTTTGCGGCCTGCCGTGGCCTGAGTTGGCGGCCCACTCGACCCCTCCCTCTCTCCCCTCGCCCGGCCCAGCACCCGCAGCCTTGTGTTCTGCTTGTGTTGGTGTGCTCTTCTTTGTTTGTTTTTAAACAGTAATAACCTCTACAAGTTCAATAAAAAACAGTAATAACCTCTACAGTATATTATGTGTGCGTGTCTGGCCTATGCTGGCGTGGTAGGGAGGGTCCCCTATGCCCCATCATGATCACCTCAAGCCATGACGACCAAAGACGAGAAACGTTTTTTGGATGAATTTTAGGCATACCTGAGAGCTCAGGACAAGATTTGTGAATGGGCACACCGGGCCTTAGAAGGAACCCTATGCAGCAGCCAACAGTGTTTGATAGCCTAGTGTATACAACTTACTGAATTCGGGTTTTGTGTTTTGTTTTCACCAACAACTTGTCTCTGCATTAGGCTTTTGTGTGACAATGAAGGCCTTCAACTTGAAACTATTATTTTCTTAACTTGAGAACTTTTTTTTTTTTCATTTTTCATTCCTTGGGAACATGAACTTTGCAAGAGATGAAGTGAAATTTGATTTTTGGATATCACAAATGCAGAGGTATAAATACGACTAGTTGATGTTGCTAACATGTCAGACTGATCCGTGTCAGCTTTACTTTTTCAAAGGAAAAATAAATAAATAAATAAATAAATAAATGATCCGTGTCTGTCTATACTGCACCTGTGTTGACATCAAAAATGTTCGGGCATGATTTTTGGTAACTTGACATGGCAAGGAGGTCATGGGCATGTTTGGAGTACAACGGCAAGGCCAAGCGATCAGCGGTTGGTGGAAAAGACGGCAGAACATGCGTCGGACGCCAGGGACCTTGCGGGGACGGCGTCCGATGAGAGGGCGCCCGGACGGTCCGGCGGCTTGCGCCGCGGCCCGGAGAGGGCAGCGCCGGACGCCGCTCAAGCGGCGTCCGGCGGTCGGGTCTCGGCGTCCGGCGGTGCGCGAACCGCGGCCCTCTACGGACTGCGTCCAGGGGCGGCGGCCCCAGAGCCCTCCGCGTCCGGCCCGGTGACTCAGCGTCGTAGGTCTTGCTGGACTGTGTCGAGGCTCGTTGGACGCGTCCGGCCTTGACACATATCGGGCGTCCGCGCGCATACGTCTTGGCCGCGCGACCTGTCCGGCCAGTCCGCGATTGAGATCGAGTTTTGGAAGCTTTTAGTGATTGGAGACGTCTTTGGGCGATTTTCTAAAGGGATAAGACCACCCCCTCTATATAATGAGAGGTTCATGGCCGATTTGATCCCATCTACATCCAATCGATAAAAACCAATCTACTACCTTTCTTTTTACCCTATCTTCCTCTCCACCTCTTTTTTTTTAAATTCGCCGCTGCCATGGACGGGGAGATCGGCGGCGACAAGGCTCTAAGGCGGCCGGGCCGGCTAGGGCAGCCATAGCTGCTGCGCCCTCACGGGGTCCGTCCGGCGTGTGGGGTTTCGGGTTTCAAGAGACTTCGCCGGCGTGTGGCGTATCACGCCCCGGCGAGGCTCTCCGGCGGCGTGTCTTGCGTATCGCTCATCATTTGGAGGCACAAGGTACAGGTATGGATATCCCTAGGCGCCGGCCGATTCCCAAATTCGGCTTGCCCGACAACGAGCGATCTAGCTCTTTATTTGGTGTGTTACCGATTTAATTGTCAACAACCTGTATCTGCATTTCGCTAACTGATCCGTGTCTGTCTATACTGCCTCTATCTGCATTTCTTTGTCTCCTGTGTGTCTATACTATGAATGTATGGTGTTGATCCATGTTGATCTAGGCGCATGTCTTCGTGTCAGGGCAGACTTGATGTGGACGATGGCCTGCTGCAATGGTAGAGGCAATAAGGAACTTAAAAGATACATCAATGCAAATAATCTCAAAATGATTGAATTACACTTCCATATGTTTTAGCAACAGCGCATCTGGGGCAAACATTCAAATCAGAACGGCATTCTTTTTTAGAAAAGGTAAAATCAGAACGACATTAATTGCTGGGGTAGATGATCACCTGCTATGAATGCATCGCGATCAGCTCATCATCTCTGCATTTTCTGATGTCAATGTCTATGTTAGTATCAGATGAAGAAGGTACGATGTCACAGCAATGGCGTCTTAAGGCCTGAAAATTCAGAACACGGAAAGGGTTTTAATATGTTAGCGTAAGTAATGCATTTTAAGCAAAACCATTGATGCCAAAACTTATCCCTACTCATACCTTCCCAGGAGCCAGTTGCAGTCGTTCTGATGTCACTTTTATCAGACGCAGATTCTTCAGTGGGATCAAATCAGGTGGGCATTTCCTAGGTGGCTGTCTTTTGTAAGTGGATTCTGTCCTGGTCTTGCCTTCCCTGAAGTGATGCTTTTCATGAAGAAAACAGCTCCTCTTTTGCACTCATCTCTGGGGTAATGTTTGGTGTCAAACATGTACACATCTGTAACATTGCGACCCCTTCTCCATGGTACAAAGGTTTTCTGCACAGCAAGGAGGTCAGGGAGCAGCACATTGCCTTTGAATACCTGGACTGAATAGCCCCAAGAGACTGATACTGTAAGCGATCTTTTCTGGTCGTAGCACACTGTTTGTTGCAGAATCCTGGCTGGATCAGCATTAGCAGCTCGGAAGAAATGTTGCATTGCTCTGTTCCGATCCATACCAGGGTAAAGAGGATACACATGATCGAGATGGTGCAGTGAAACTAAAGGGGAAAGAGGATGTGCTCTTAGGAGCCCAGAAATATCCCCATGAAGATCGATCTGGACAAAACAAATGCAACAAAAAGAACAATAGATGTAAGTCAAAAGCTAAATTTTCTGGCATTTTTTTTTTTTTGAACATTTTTTCTGGCATATTTTCATGTAGACTAAACACTATTTTGTAAACATAAACCTAGAGTGTCAGTACTCTCTAGATTTTGCTGATTGCAAAGACCAGAGTATAAAGTGGCACACCACAACCATGACAACTGTTGTATAAAAATTGCAACGCCATAGCAACAAGCACTAGTATTGGCCAATGGTTTAGTATAAATTATCTGAAAGGGATGTGTGCCAGCGTGGTCCTAAGCAGCACTGTGTACCATGATAACCAATTTTCAAGTGCCCTCACATCAACATCCATTGATGTACAAGACTACCATACAGATCACCTTTGAATAGATTCAGCACTACAAAGTACAAACAACTAAAGTAGCAGAGGTTAACCAGTAGCCATCACGATGTGTGGTTCTTCATTTCTTGAGAGAGTTGTAAAGGATAAGCTTTTTATCCAAGGATCACCAAGAAAAAAGCAGAGACGTTCATCAAGTCACATAGTTCCATTTTTCAGAGACCTCCAGACCAGTAGCCTAAAGTTTGCCTTTTGGCAGCATGCTTCTTCTTGTAGGCCACACAACCAGTCAACCAGATGATAGCAATATCTAATACAAGTTCACTCAATTATAAAATCCCAACCACAAATTATCATCAGAAAATTAAATATTCACACCAACAAAAAAAAATGTCTTGTAAAAACAATCTGAATGCTGTATGTCCTACAGACATCAGAGGATAAAGAACAAGGATACTTTAATGGCTCCTCTATCAGGTAGTGGTTTTGATGTCTCTGCCACAATAAACTACTCGAAGGAAGAATGATTGTCATTACGAGGTAGGTTGTGCAATATGGTCAGACAATCCCCAACTCCTGACCCAGTTTAACCCAAAGAGCACTAAGAAAAAATTAATCTTTTTTGGGAGTAACTGATGATATAAAATGTAATCAAGCATTCCATGATCAGTGATCACAGTCAGAACAACAGCATATGGGAGAAGAAGCAGGCACCTGATGGAAGCCCGGCTCGTGGGTGAGCTCGACGCCGAGCTCGGCAAGGCAAGCGTAGATCCTAGCGTCGCTGCCGTAGAGGTGCGGGTACCTGAGGACGCACGAGTCTACCACACGGGCGAGGCGGCGCGCGAGTGGCCAGCTGACAGCGATGCCGCCGCCGCCATACGCCATGGCGAAGCCATGCCACGCGTTCTGCGCCGCGGACTCGGAGCGCGCGCCGAGGTACCAAGGCTCGCGGTGGTCGTACTTACGCAGCGTGTGGAGCAGGTTCGGGAGCACGAAGGCGGTGTCGTCGTCGGCGAGCACGAGCCACCGCACGTCGTCCGATTCCCCGTCCCCCGACCCCTGCTCCTTGAGCGCGGAGACGAGATCTCCGGCGATGCGCGCGACGCGGACGGCGGAAAGGGAGGCCGCGTGGGTGCGTGTACGGGAAGCGGGACGCGTCGGCGGACACGCGGAGGGCGAGGCCCGGCGGGAGGTCGAGCGCAGCGGCGTCAGGCGCCGGCGCGTCGAGGAAGAGGAAGGCGCGCGCCGGGGCGCGTAGCCAGAGCCGGAGTAGTGGGAGCCGGAGCGGCAGCGTGCGCTTGGACGAGGCGATGCCGAACACCACGTGGCGCAGGGACGTCGGCGGCGGCGGCGGCGTCTCAGATGACGCCGCTTCCTCTGGATTCGGCGCCGAGGGCGGCGGTACGGTGGAGGTGAGTGGAGGGGAACTGGGCTCCGCCTCCGCGCGGTGCGATGACGCGTCGGCGTGTGTCCGGAGGAGCGGTGGGGGCAGGGGAACCGGGCGGTGGAGGAGGTGGAAGACGATGAGGATGGAGAGTAAGGGGAAGCGCGAGGAGGAGAACGCGGAGAGGGACGCCGTGGGACGACCACGGGGTCGCCATGGGCGGCGGGGCGGGGAAGTGTCCGGCGAGGCGAGGTGGCGGCGTGGTGGTGGTGGTGGTGGTGGTGGTGGTTTGGGTGGGAAGTGGTGGAGGGCGCGCGCGTGAAAAGGAGAAACCAACCGTCCGTCCGTGACGGAAGGAATCCGGTGCGGTGTGGAGTCAAAATTCAAATTCAAGTCAATTTTGTTGGGAGGGACAGATATCCTCCTTGCGTTTCGGATGGACGGTTTAGATATTGATTTTTGAGGTGATAATATAAAAAACACGTTTGGATTCTTATAGCTGACTTAGCATGTGCTCTTTAAAAAAAACTCATTCACTTCTGTAAATTCTTATTTGGATATGTTATTAGAGGACTAATTGAAGAAACTGATAGACAACCTCTTTTTATGAAAAACTATATTTTTTAATTAATTAGGCCCTGTTTGGAGTAATGGAAACATATACGGTTGTAAATTATTTACACTTCTGTATTCTCATGTGCATAAGAAAACAGGTCATAAATCACCCGCTTGTAAAATACTCCCTCCATTAGGTTTTGTAAGGCGCACGGAGAAAACTTAGTTTTGATTTTTAAAAACTAGCTTTATTTCGCACATGCATGGTGTCTCTTGAGCTATACTTCATCTTTTTAAAAGTGTCGTTAAAAAACTATCTTCCCTTCACAAACACGCTTAGGGTGACACTCTTAGATGGTGGAGGGTGTATGTATGAACGGTGTCGTGCTAGCATTTTTCTTATATATAATTGCTAAGTACAATGGTGATGCCTACAACACATGCACACTCACCACTATGACGAAACCAAACTACCCAAGGAGATTTTTAAATTTAGAGAAAATTAGTAATATCTTTGTATATTTGTTATTCGAATCACATAACCGCATTATCCTGAATGGAGCTGTTTTTTTTAAAAAATAATTTTTTTTATTGTTATTGTTTTCTGATCATAATAAAATACGTGGCAATAAGAAAAGAAAATATTTTTTTATTTTTTATTATTGTTAGGATCGAAGAATATCGGTAATATTCGTAATACTGAGACAGAAAGAGAGGAGGAAAGAGTGTGAGATCGAAGGAAAAAGCCGGAGAATCCCCCGTCCAGCTGTGGTCATGGCATCGATCGCCAACACGGCAATGCCGACCGCCAGCCACGGCGCACCCAACGCACCGGTCAAGTTCCACACCGCCGTCCCTAGCGCGGCAGCGGCTCAGCTCAGCAGTCAGCTCATCATCCATCCGGCGGCCCAGGCCAGGCCAGGGACTATGTCAGACGTCACAAGTCCTCCTCTGGCCGGTCGCCTTCGGCTGGCTGGCTACGTCTGCGAGCGAGGAAGACGGCGACGCCATCCAGAGCCCTTGTCTTAGCAGCAGCAGCAGCTTTCCAACGGATCGCCGCCGATCGGACCGCGGCGGCAGCATCAGCTTCTTGGCGCGAACCGGCGCGGGCGCATCCGCCGTCCCACTTGTCAACGTCTCAACGACGACATCCGACCCGTGCCCCCACCGCTGAGCGCTACAGAGGAGAGGACGCGACAGACGTGATCGAGCAAGGATTTACCACACAAATTTGGTCCTCTTGCTAGTTCCAAAGACATTTCTCTATTTTATAAAAATAAATATGGTTTACCATCAATAAATTCATAAACAAATTCTTTTATTGGAAAAATAGAAAACTAATCAGCAGTTTTTTTTTTAGAAAAAAATATATACTTGTTTATGATCTATGTATAGTTATTTGGAACGAGTTATTTCTTTTTTCAAAACCGTGGGTGGCACGTATTGCATTAAGAAAAAGTTAAAGTTTTTTACACGAAGCACGCCTTGACCAAAGCGAATTGACCGGTGCGTCTTGGGGCACACATACACAAATCGCCCGGCTTAAGCGGCGCTACTAATCGGTTGTACTAAAGGTGTGCTCTTGTGGAAGATGAACTCCGATCACACGCTGGAGGTGGCCTGTGCCGCTACGAGGACCCTTGCCAGGCTGCTGAACCCGCCACAGTCCACTTTCGTCACCCTTGGCGTAGATGGCAGCCACGAGTTGTGCCGGAGTGCGTGGCGGTTGTCGAATGTCCTCCGGTTAATATCCTTCCAGATCTCTCAGGTGACAAGAAGCACTAGAGTGTCGAAACCTTTTGTGAGAACGAGTTATTTCTAACCCTATTGTTTTAATTTATTGCTCCTTGTAGTGATTATTATGTTTTACAAATAAGAAGCAAATAACTCTAAATAAAGTAGCAATAGACATATGAGTTTTCTAGAAGAAAACATGTACTAATTTGGCAAAATAGTCATGTTAGTCCTTCAACTTTGCGGCAAGGGCCAACTTCGTCCCTCAACTTTCAGTTTTGGGCCAAATCCATCCTTGTGGTGATATGATGTTCTATATTAGCATAAGACAAATGCAAAATGCCCCTTTTACCCTTAGCTCATGTTGGTCCGCCACTGCCACTGTAGATATGTGTTGGTAGGAGTAGGATCCACTTGTTGGATCGACTCACCATAGTGACGTGTTTAGTGTGTGCAACGTTTGGGTTACAATTTATTATGAGAAAAAATGCCGAGCAAAAGTGTCACGGTTAATCAACAAAAAGCAAGCAAGGAAGGTGGGTGAGAGAGAGAGAGAGGGGTACATGGAGAATCCTGAATCCTTGATCACAAACACGGGTTTATGGGAAACAAAAGAGGTGGACAGTGAGATTATAGCTAGCGTGATAGACTGATAGGGTCCAGTCCATGAGACTCAAATGAAACGTCATACTCACAACACGCATTGCATGTTGGGTAGCTTTGCTTGCCTCTTGAGTTACATACATTACCAGTCTCATGTATGCATCTGATGCATTTTTGACGTAATCAAAGGTGCTACTTTGTACAAATAAAGAAAATTTAAGAATGTTTTTGCTGTATCATATTATGTTGGTAGGAGTAGGATCCACTTGTTGGATCATAGTGACGTGTTTAGTGTGTGCAACGTTTGGGTTACAATTTATTATGAGTCAAAATACGGAGCAAAAGTGTCACGCTTAATCAACAAAAAGTAAGCAAGGAAGGTGGGTGAAGGAGAGAGAGAGAGAGACAGAGAGAGAGAGGGTACATGGAGATTCCTGAATCCTTGATCACTAACACGGGTTTATGTATGGGAAACAAAAGAGAGTGGACAGTGAGATATAGAGGAGTGGACAGTGAGATATATAGCTAGCGTGATAGACCGATAGGGTCCATGAGACTCAAATGAAACGTCATACTCACACGCATTGCATGCTGTGGGTACTAGCTTCTGCAACTTGAGTTTACCTGTCTCATGTATGTGATGCATTTTTGACGTAATCAAAGGTGCTACTTTGTATAAATAACAAAGAAAATTTAAGAATGTTTTTTGCTGTATCATTATGCTTACAAAAAAAATAGAATATTTTATTTATAGAAAGACAAAGGAGAGAATTTAGCGACGAGTGGAGGCAGAAGAAAAGGGAAAAGCCGGAGAATCCTGTCCCGTCCTGTCCAGTCCAGAGGGCATCATCATCACCGCCACTGCTCACCCCACCACCGGCGCGGTCGCCTTTGGCTGCGACACCACACGCCAAAGCCTTCTCTTTCAGTTTCATTTCCAACGGAACACTCGATTTGATCGGTCGTCGCCCGTGGACACCGATCTGAGAGCGCCAGCAGCTTTGGCGCCAACCGGCATGGCCGCTTCCGCCGCCGCCGTCGCACTCGTCAACAACATCCGGCCGGACCCTCACCGCTGATTTCTCAAGCTCCATCTCCTATCCTCTCAGCACGGACACGGAGTTGGTGACAACAGCTACAAATAAGAGCTGGCTCGCTAAACATTTTCTTTGGTTATTAGTACTATCTAAGAACAAAACTCTGACAAGAGATAATCTAAGCCTCAGGAAGAAGCCTGATGACATGACATGTCCTTCTGTACAGAATCTGAATCTGTGCATAACCTGTTCTTTGACTGTGCTGCTGCAAAGAATTGCAGCCATGCTGGTGCTGCAGATGTGGATCATACTCTATCCTCAAGCAAAAAGATTGGAGAAGATCAAAAGAATAGCCTTCAGTACGACAAGAATCGATGGTTGAATCAAGTGAAAGACAAGTGGGATTACTTCATGTTCAATCAAGCACATAACGTAAACGTACTGGGATGACTACACTCTGCCTGAACAAGTGAAGTTGAAATTATCTGAAAATTTCAAGACTGGAGACACTGCATCTGGGAGGCCTATTGGATCAGCCTGATGAGTTTGGGTGTTTGATTTAATCCTTGAATAGGTGTTGTTGCCAAAGTGGTCATGGAAAACTTTGATCATCTTTTAGTTTCGTTTGCTGTTGGTTTTTGAGTTAACTGTATGGACGGGTGCGTTCCACCTGTACGCTGTAAAACTGAATGCTATCCAGCTCAAAGTGCGTTCCACCTGTACGCTGTAAAACTGAACGCTATCCAGCTCAAACTGTTTCCGTCTGAGTTTCAACCACAGGACAGGCACATGCAGTTACTGATGAGTGGTTTCTCTCTCTACAACGAGACAGAGGATAACCATAAAGTTACCAGAGGCCAATACACCAATACAAGTTCAGTGTCAGGTAGTCAAGCCACCGTAGCCTGCACCGATATACTATTGTGCTATCAGTTATTATCAACTCTTTCACAGATTTCTAACGAATACACAGTATCTATGTACAACCATCTCCTTCAGATAAAACTACCCATTTATGCTTTGCAGATTTATGAAGCATATCTCTACAATAAAACAGTAACACTGAACAGCAACACAGCTTATAGCGTTTAACACAGTACAATGCTTGCGTATGGCCAGATGCTTCGGTACTCCACTGTCCATTCTCAATTGATTTAGCACGATAAGATTATTTAACATAACATAAATGCACAGTACATACTCAAGTACCTGCAAAGGAAAGAACCTTATAAACACACCTGGAACCTAGGTACATCGCAGAACATCACACACTGTATGTAGGAAATCATAATTTCTTCGTTTGGACATGATCAAACCTTCCAGCGGCGTTCAAAGTTCTTGAAGCTCTTGCAGTTGCTGTATATTTTTTCAGACCAAAGACCTTAGCTCTGCCAATTATATGAAAGCAAAAATATCTGCTGGGGATACCAGAGTACAAGGTTTACCACACAGAACGAAACAACAAAGTTCAAAGATAGCATTATAACTCCCAGAACGCAGCTGGAACTAAACAAAAAAGCAACCAAAACAAAACAGAGTAGAAAAATAAGCGGCTCCAGTCTTTAGAGAATCATATTCACCATGCCAAAACAGAGTAGAAAAAAATAAGCGGCTCCAGTCTTTAGAGAATCATATTCACCATGCCTTCAGACCTTCTTGCAGCTTCCTCCATCTTCAACTTCTCCTTCTGTATCAAGAGTTTCTTCCACTGTGACAAAACATTGCAGTTGCTGTAAACCATCTGCTGATCTGACCCCATCTCACCAGAAAAGCAGCAGCAAATCTGACACCAAAGCGAGCCCGACAAAAAGGAACAGGATCACATCAACATGACGAGAAGACTGGTTCACATGTGCCACACTTGGGCGTGAGGTGAACCACCACAAGGTGATTCAGGAAGTTGCAGCCCACACAACCCTGTATTCCCTCCAAATGAGCTGCTATCAAATGTAGAGAACTGGCGCGATTGTGGTATCTGTCCCACCAAGTTATTGTTTGACAAGTTTAGGGAGCCAAGAAAGGTAAGGTTAGTTAGCTCCTCTGGAATTTCCCCTGAGAGTTGGTTGCAGGACAGGTCTAGTGACTCCAAATCAGTCATGCTGCCAAGTTGAGATGGAATATTTCCCGTGAAGGCATTGTTTGATAAACTCAGTATACGTAGTGATATAAGACTTCCAAATGTTTCAGGTATGGTACCTTCCAATCTATTGTTTGAGAAATCAATTGCTGTTACGCTAGTCAACATCCTTGGAAATGACACATCTTTTCCCTTGTACATGATCTCAATCTCATATTGATAGAAAAGTTCAGCTGTATAGTCGGTGTTTAGAGTAGATAGAGGTTTCCCTGAACTATTGAACACTGCCATCATGGACTTTAACTGCTTAATCCATTGTGGCCTCACATTACCTGACAAGTTATTGGAGGCAAGATCAATAATTTGCAAGCTAGGAAAGATCCACCAGACTTGGTATCCCCAACAATGTCACTTATGGTGCCATAGAGTTGGTTTGATCTCAGGGCGAGTACAGAAAGCATGGGAAGCTCATTCAACCAAGAAGGGAAAGTATCAACTATTCGGTTGCCTCCAAAGTCTAGAATCTCCAGGTTGGAGCAGTTAGAAAGTCCCCTAGGAATCTGCCCCTCAATCTTATTGCCATGTAAATCTATGGCCTGCAAATTACAAATGGATGTTATATTGGAAGGAAAAATCCCTTCAAAGTGATTCTTCCTCAAATTTAGAATGCTTAAGGACACATGTTCTATAAGACAAGATGGAATCCGGCCACTGAAGTTGTTATCTGATAGATCAAGGACATCCAAGCCTGTGGCATTGCAAATTGAGGGAGGTAAATGGCCTTTTATATGATTTTTTGATATGCTGAGATAAGTAGTGCCCCAGAGATAGGAAGTCCAGTTTGGCAGAAGGGAAGAGAACATGTTGTTGGAATATTCTAGGACCTGTCCTGGTGACTTTGGCATAGGGATCTGCCCTGAAAGTCTATTGAAACTAAGATCAAGCACTTCAATTTGTGTTTTGAAGGGGAGAACAGCTGAATCAATTTGCATGCCCGTGAACATGTTATGTGAAAGATTCAAATAAGGTCTTCTAACACTCGATATTGTCTCCCAAACCCAATTTGGTACATCCCCACTGATTTGGTTACATGAAAGGTCCAAATATGACATCTGGTTAACATGCCTAAAAAATCTTGGAAACCGAGTTATATTGCAAGATGCAAGCCCTAAGTAGTGAAGTCCAACCAGATAGCTGGTACCCACAGGATTATTGTCATCTGCATCCACGACCTGCAACTTATTGTAGGAAAGATCCAAAACGGTGAGATCACTTAATCTCTGAAAACGGGCAAGGTCCACTAAACCTATCAAATTGTTTGAGCTAACATCCATATATTCCAAACTTGTTAGTTGAAAGAAAGCCTCAGGAATAAACCCAGACAATTCATTGTTTGTCAAGTCCACAATCTCCAACTGTGAAGTTTCCATGTCAAAGTCTTGTATAGGGCCAGAAAGCTGGTTGTAAGAAAGATCCAGGTAACGCAACACAGGAAGACTGAAAATGGACGATGGAATCTCCCCTACACGGAAAATAGAAAACATTAAGTAAGAAAGTGTCTCCTCTTCTACAAATTCAAGGAAAGAATGGTGCCTCCTATTTTATTCAATATGAATACATATCAAACAACAATGAAAAATCAGTATTGTACAGTAGAATGATCGAAGCTATTATTTTTGAGAAAATTGCAATACTAGCCTCTTCTAAACAAGCGGTAAGGTACTGAAAAAAATGATTAACAAGGAAACACAAAGCTTATCCATTTAAAGAAAAAGATGTGCGCGCACATGCACATGTGTGAGGGAGGGAGGGAGGGAGGGAGGGAGGGAGGGAGAGAAAGAGAGAATTATTACCATTGAGAGAATTTAAAGAAAGATCCAGCATTGCTAGCTGAGTCAAATTAACTATTGAACTTGGTATGCCGCCAGAAAAATTCAAAACTCGAAGAGTTAAGCATCTCAACTTACTGAGCCGGCCAATTGCATAAGGTATCGACCCAGAAATGTGTCGAGATCGAATTTCCATGGTTTCCAGGTTAGTGAGGTTGCCAATTTCCATGGTTTCCAGGTTAGTGAGGTTGCCAATTGTATCCGGCATTGGAGCTGAAAACCAATCGTCTATGTGCATGTTTCTTAAATTTATGAGTTTGCCAATAGTAGCCGGCATTGGACCTGGATCTGAAAACCAATCGTATATGTACATGTTCCTCAAATTTGTGAGGTTGCCAATAGAGGTTGGTATGGAACCAGATGCTATGCAGCTAGTAATTTCCAGCGTTTCCAAGTCCACGAGGTTTCCAATTGCACTAAGTATTGGGCTAGGGAGGCTGCCATACTGTATTGTCAAGCTTCTCAAGGTCTTGAAGTTGCCAACTAAATTAGGCGTTATCGCAGAGAAGTTACCTCAAAGAGTGTCAAACTCATTAGGTTCTTCTGTTGTCCAATCCATGAGAAAATTGATCCCAACTCACTGACTGACCACAAATTGAGGTCCAACTGGCATAGAGACCCAAGTCTACTAGTTGGGAGAGAATCCACAGAATTCCCATCAAGACTTAAATCCTTCAATGACTTGAAATCAATAAGTGATGATATTAGTTTGGCATAAGAAAAGTTGGTCCCATCCAGTCTCAAAGTCACTAGAGAACTTTCATTAGAAAAGTTGGGCCAATTGCCTGACAGATTCTGATTACTAGACAAATCGAGAACCCTTAGATTTTGTGATTTAAAGGGTTTGGTGGGGAACCATCCCTCAAGATTAGTACCAGATAGTTGAAGCACAGTTAAATTGAGAAAATCCAGAAAGAACTCTGGAAACGGACTGGCAATTATACCATAATTTCCTTGGAGGTTGACCACAACAAGTGAATGGAGTCTGGAGAGTGACTTATGAATTGGATAACTGAGGAAACATTTGGCCAAACTAAGTACCTGAAGATGAGGAACATATGCAGCAAGAGATGTGCCCCACTCTTGAAAACTATAGGACAAATCCACTCTGTCAAGGTACAACTCTCTTAGACTGCTGAGGTTTGCCACTAGGGTGTCAAAACTGAAATCCCATACCAGATAGTTATCATTACAGTCCAGTCTATGAGAGCCATAATATTTTTTTGAACGTATGGAAGAGCCATAATAATCATCGTCCAAGTAATAATCAGAAAGATCCAGGGACACAAGGTTCACTAGTTTGCTGATACCAATAGGTATGTGGCCAAGCAGGCATGAATTGGAAAGGTTCAGGTGGGTTAGGAAACTAAACCTCTCTAAACCAGTAGTTGGGATGTTGTATCCACCGAGATCATTCATGCTAAGGTCGAGTTGCCGAAGTGATATGAGGTCGAAGAGTGCAGGGGAAAAGCCGTGAGTGACCAAGCCACGGTTGTTGAGGTCTAGAATGGTTACATGGCCAGAGGAAGGGTCACAAGCAACACCCTCCCAGAGACAACAATCGGTTCCACTTCGCCATGATGAAAGCCTGGTGGTTGATCTACGGAAGGAGAAGGATTTCTTCAGCTGGAGGAGCGACTTAGCTTGATCTGGATGGCACAGAAAGGGAACAGGGAGGTGAGTAAGATTACTTCCATCAGCGTGCTGCGCACTAGAGGCAGAAAAGAGTGTGTGGAGCTGTGCAAGAAAGAGCAGCAACGCCCAGCCGATGGAAGCCATTTAGCTAGTCAGTATGAGGTGATAGACCTCCAATCCAAAGAGGCAAATATATATGTAGACATGTCGTGGCAATGTGCAGTCTAGTAGTGTGTGACAGACGACTGTCATGTACCATGTCTGCTCAAATTTCTTTAAGACTTAGTCCATGAAAATTAAGTTGAGGCACCCCATTGAAAATTCTTACCCTTTGCTCTTGCTTACATTGGAAATTCTTACCCTTTGCTCTTGCTTACACATAAACGAAGCAGACGTAAATAGCGATTGTTCAAGATTTACGGAAGGAATAGAACTTGTGTGGGGATTGTGCAAACATGTAGAAATCTTACATCAGGGTAGACTGACTTTAGAGACACCTTGATGTATGGCTGCAAGTGCAATGCAGGCTGATAAGAAAGGTCTTGTTGATTGGATTGACACGCTTAATTAAGATGGAGGCTGTCAGTAATTACCTGGACCATGGGGCGGGGTACGTAACTTTGACACCCGAGTCTCGATTAACCTTGCCAAATTTTGTCAGTTGGCTGGGACAATGGTGACCCGTTACAAATTGGGAGAATCAGTCCAAGATTTATCAACGAGACTTCCAAGTCTAGGAAGCATACATACCAATCAAGGTAGGTGGAATCCAAGATCGATCAAATCCAGCTGTGAATTGGGATGAAGTACTCCGGCCGAACTCTGAAGAACAACACCACCGTGCTTCAGTCTTTGGCTGGAATGTCGAAAAAAAAAAGATGACTTATCCCAATTCGCACAGTACGTAACTGATGACAGAGCTTTAAGAATCAGCGAGATGAGGAAGGAACATTACAGTTGAGCCGAACGCCGGCAAACCAAGGTAAAACTCCACCGACATCCAGGTTTAATTGTTGGCGGCGGTCGGCAGCTGCGCTCGATCTCCATGCTCCATGGTGTAGGCAGATCCCGCTGCTTCCACCTCTTCCTTCCCCTTCCCGGACAACCGCCACGAACAGCTCGCCACGGAGCCGCCGGGAGAGCGAGGGGACACGGTCTTCGTCGCCGGAACGACGACCGCCGTTGCGACGGCCATGGGACTTGGGAGTTACCGATGGGCTCACAAGCGATTGCAGCTGCACGGAAAGTTGGATGGGCCCTTAATCACGCAAATTTGAAGGCGCATGCTCAACCGGCCTGCTAAAGCGGCCCACCAGAAGTTCACGATCCCCTCGTTGGGCTTAGTGAATGAAAGAGTTTGGGTCCAACGGCCCAACTAGTCCACCACCGTCCGTCCGTCTCCAACTCCGAGGAGGTCCCTGCGGCGGTCGGGAGCTACATTCCGGCGACGAAGGAAGACCGCACGCTCCCTCTCTCGGCGCTCACGGTATCTAACTCCTCCCCGTGCACACCACACTCGATCAGTTTCTGGGTTGTGAGTTGTCTCGTGGCGCAGGTGGTGGGGCCAGGCCCGTCTTGCCGTGAAGATTCATGGAGTGCGCCGCCGCCGCCGCCGAGCAGGTCAATCGAGAACTTGGACGGCGCTGGCGGAGATTAGGGGCATCAGGGAGGCGCGAGTAGAGGTACGGACCGACACCACTAACATCGATTTCAGACTCGAACCTTATACATTCTGCTGCTATCGAGGTACTATGGGATGGGTACTGATACACTGCATTTTTTTTTTTTTTTGTCTATACTCGTCTCTCTGATTCCTGAAGCATTGTCAATTATTACCTTTTGTTTTCCTAAGCCATCTGAAAACAGGGTGCACTTGATGTTTGTCCTATCAGCCTCTTATAAGCCTTTGATGCAGCAAAAATGTTTGATGTCCATGTCCAGATATAACCCCACAAGTCATTTTCAGTATCTAGGTTCAGAAACTCCAAGTAAACGAGCAATGTCTGTAATTGTGAGAAAGCCAGAGCTGACAGAGGGAGGTGGTGAGGGAGCTGACATGTTTTTTAGTAATGAATTAGCATAAATTAGCTTTTAGTCTTTAAAACATAAAATAGGTACCCACATTCGTAATTCCTATCGGATCACCAGTCACCTCCAAATATGCACTTGTACTGATGTACAGACTATAGTGACGCAGTCTTTTACACAAACAATGCAAGAACAAGAACGTAACAGTATCATGTATCTGTCCCCAAAAGGTCCTTGTAGTGTACTAGTAGAGCACATTGTCAAAGTTGTGAGCTTAGAGAGTCAACATAAGCCATTGCATCAGAAGGGCTGGTTGGTATTTGGGGCTAAAAGTTAGTGTAAATCAATTGGGTTTGGCCAATTAATTGACGAAAAACTAATTGGGGTTGGAGTCAACATAGCCCTCTGTTTGGATAGGCTAAGATTAATTTGGACTTAGCTTTTAGCTATCTAATAATTAGTCCTTAGTATCAAACTGACCCTAAATTAGTTAGTAAGCTAATTACAATAAGCATTTGACAAAAACAACTTGTGTGCACATATACAACAGATAAATGCAACCTCCTTTGAATCAGTACTTGAAATAAAAAGTTGTGTCCAATCATAATAATTAATATCTTATACAAGGATTAGCTCACTACTTAAATCCCCAGTGACGAAATTAGGAGCTGTTTGCACGTTATCACAAGAACCAATAATAGATACCAAGAAATGTGTTGGTTGACATCACCTCTTGGGTCCACAATAGTTTCTTTTCTGATGGCCGTTTTACTTGGGCTAGCTTAGGACAGTCACGTACAATAACATACTCTATGGATGATGGAATGCCAGATCCACCAATAGGCGACAACTTCTTGCAGCCATTGAGTACAAAGGAATTTGAGCATGTTCCTGCAGGGGATCATGTCTAATGGGATTGACTCAACGTTGTCACATCTAGTCAAGCTCAGTACAGTGAGAGATGTAAGATTCTCTAGGCAGGATGGAAATGATCTTTCGAGCTGACCACAAGAATCAAGACAGAGTCTTTGGAGTGAGGGGGCAAAACCATTCTCCGTGGCTGTGGGCACATCAAACTCGCACAGTAACTTATTCTCAGGTCTCGGAGGTGAACAAATCCCACAAAACTATCAGCAGGCATTGATTCTAAATTGTCACATCTCTCGAGCAATATGGACTCAACTGATGGCAGGTTCTTCGGGGACAAGAACTGGTCAAGATTTTTTAGCCCCTTGCATGCTTATAGAGGTTAGATTTGTGAAGGAAAGGGATGCCATGTCATTGCTACAACTGGTACTGCTGCTTGCATAATGACCCGTTGAACCACCTTGTGTACCACCAACACCAGTAAAGTGGGGGTTGATAAAGTTTGGAAGTAAGGACAACCAGAAAGCTCCAAGACTCTTAAATTCTGTAGGTCTCTTGGACTAAACCAACTTGGTAACGTATCACCGCAAAAGTAATGGACTGTAAGGCTTTCAATTCTCTTGCAAGGGCACAAGCCCTCAAACACTTCATTCTCACCGGGGCTCGGATTACAGTTTCCAGGTCCAATTCGCCAACGTAGCTCCAATTCCTTGAGGTATTTCTTGTCAACAAGCCTAGCTCCAGCAGCCTCTTCCTTGCTCTCCACAGTATAAATAGATCTGAGACATAGGCTTCTTTTAAGCTGATTCATGTCCTTCAGCTCACCAATCCCCCATTCTGTTTTCCTACTGTAAAATACCTCAAGGTCCGAAGGCAAGACAGATTTCCCAAGCCAGGTACCATCGACAATTCCATAGAGGCTTTTGGTGGCAGCACTAGTAGACGCAAGTTGATTAGCTGTGTTACATCCTGATGAATTGTTCCCACACGAGAAGCACTCGCATTGATAACTTGTAGGCTATAAAGGCACCAGAATTTTGTTGGTAATTCTCTTACGTGGCTATTGGATATATCAAGATGACGGAGGCTACTCAACTCACATATACTTTCAGGTAGAGTCTCCAGCTTGCAGCCTTCTAGGCTCAAAAACAGGATGTTCGAGAGCTGACTGAACCAGGTGACTTTAATGTCTAATTTGGTACCAAACCTAAGCGAACGCAACTTACTCAAATGTTGAATGTTTGCCATTCTGCTCAAGGACTTACCATCCACTTCAATTGACATATGGCGAAATTTATATTGTGTCATCCTGCTCCATTTTTTCACCGAGAAGCATTCATGCATAGAAACATACTGTGCGGTGTCATGGATCAAGTCATGCATTACATATGTATCCTGATTAGGGGACTTTGGATCAGATTGGAGAAGACCCCTGCCTCTCAATTCATCCAAATACCTAAAACCCATGTCTTTGAGACACATGTTCCCCTGTGGTGCAACAAAGCCCTCTGACACCCAAATGTCAACTATCTCATGTCGTTTGAAGCTATAATCTTTTGGAAATATGGAGCAGAATGCAAAGCATCTCCTAAGTTCAGCTGGGAGATACAAGTAGCTCAGTCGAAGGGCTGGTAATATATCACCGTCTTTTTCTTCTTGCTCCCACAGGTCACTGTTGTTGATTGTCATCCAATGTTCCATGGTCAAATTACTATTCAACAAGCGTCCAAGAGTTTTGGCAGCCAAAGGGGTATTGCACAACTTAGAGGAAATGCTCTGACCTATATCTTGCAAATGAGGATATGACTCTGGGCGCTCGTTACCAAATGCACATTTCTTGAAGAATTCCCAGAATACACCAGCAGGCAATCCTTCGAGTTGGACAGGCTTACAGTTGCTGGTTGTGACAAGCTGAGCAATATTTCTGTGTCTTGTAGTCACTAAGATCATGCTGTCTTCAAGTCCATCCCTCAAATACGCATAAAAAGACTCCCATTGGTATTGGGTAATCTGCCAAATATCATCCAGCACCAGAAGGAACTTTTGGCTCATCAATTGCTCCTTCAGTTGTGCTTGAAGATCAGTTAAACCACATGACAGGTCAAAGTTTGGATCAGAGATGGTCTTGACAATCTCCTTTGTCATTCTTTTGATGTCAAGAGGTCTGAAACACAGACCCATATCCTCTTAGTAAAGTGAGATTTCACCCTTTGATCATTGTAGATGACCTGGGCCAGGGTGGTTTTCCCCATCCCGCCAATGCCAAAAATCGGCAATACAGAAACGTTGTCAGTGGAGTTGGTAGTCATCTCAGCAAGTCCGGCGGGGTTGCTGCTGTCAACTTTAAGTCTCTTGGCTGATGCAAGGGCACTATGGCCAGCTACTGCCCTGCTCTTTCCTTTAGACACTGCAGGTGTACCACCCACACTGAGTGGTTTGCCCTAATTGTGTGATCACCTGGTTAATTTCGTCCTCACGGTTAATGGTTGCAGGCACACCCAGCATCTCCATCAGTTGATCCCGTTCTGTGTCACGGCCATACACTTGAGAGGCAGTGATGATTTCAGTTGTTGTTGGCATGACCTGAACTGGCACAGCACGATCAAGACCCAGAAAACACAAAACTTTCTCAACCTCAGCCATAACCTTGTCGAGCTTATCCTGAGTGTCCCTTACCCTTCTGCTGCTGGCAAGGACAAAATGCTTTGCAATATTAAGAGAGGATGACATGAGTTGACCTGTTCTGTTCCTGCCGGCGTCGTCGACCTTTTGCCGCAGCGCTTGGTCTTCGAATTCACGGAGGAGGTCCTCAGCATCGTAGGTGGTGTACTTGAGCTGTAGGACGAGGTCCTCCAGCTCCTTGCTCCTGAACATGCCCCACTCACTGCGACTGATGAGCAAGCGAGCAGAGGGCAACTTGACCTGGAGTTGATCCAGCTCGTTATGCAGCTGCGTCGGCACTTGGCCGATGCTCATCCCGAATGAAAAGATGCCTTGCAAGGCATCCATGGTCACACTCTTCCTTGGGCGGTATAGCTTGTTTCCTCCGCCGGCCTGCTCCTAGATCTTGGTGGAGAGAAGCTTTTGATGATCCTTCTCTCGTCACTACTCACTAGACCGGGGGCAGCAGCAAAAGCTGGACGTCGCCGCCAGTCCTCTGATCTGGCAGCTCGAAAAGGCAGTGAACGGGGAGGGGATGCAGCTACTCCACAAGTCAAGACTCAGGAGAGAGACGTAATCAACTTTGTTTTTTTTTTTTTTTAAAAAAATAGCACTGCATTATGGCCATAGTTAAATAGTTAGGTTGAGAAATATGGAAAAATATTTCCTACCGATAGGAAATAACTTTTAGCAGCATTCTTCTGATTGTTTCCTATCATTTTCATTCTATGCTTTTCGCTGCTTTTCATAACATCAGGAGAATGCATTCACGGTGCCTGTTCATCAAGTGGTTTCAAACTTTCAACGTTCTACTGCTAGCTGATGGCTGCATGCAGTCAAGTTTTACAAAGTTGTCATGTTTGGGTTGAGCCAAATGGGAAATTGCTACCGGCCGGGAGAATCAAACGCAAAGTACGTATATTATTTCTTATCTATACATATTAAGAGGTCCAAAGTGACAAGAATCTTTTCCATTGTGTTGTCACCCTCCAACAGCGCCAAACAGCACATCCAATATGATTCTCTGAATGTAGCTTGCATAAAAGTATAATTCTGTATTTTTACTCAAAAACAATATCATTATGTGTGTACTAAATTGTTCAAATAATAGCAGCAGTCCCCACAAAATCAATTTTCTATATCTCCATTACTAGTACCGATCACCCAACCTCCAAGCATATGGGTAGAGGTGGGGCTGGGGTGGGTAAACCCAATAGCTATTTGCACAATTTTCCAAATTTAGGATGAAATGGTGTGTTCAATTTTTTTCATTGCAATTAAAGAAATAACATTTTTTAATAGATTATTGTAGGTACCAATATTTTTGTCTTTAGATGGAGGTTCAACTTCCAAATTAATTTATATATATAAAAGATGTATCTTGGTTTATCATTTGTAGTGTAGGTATACTGACTGAGAACTGGCCATGATTATGTATAGTTTCCGTTGAAGCCTTGCATCCTCCTTGGAAAGTTGAACGGGTTATTTGAGCTAATAGGTATAGGGGTTGTTTGGTTGAGGGACTTTTTAGTCCTTGGGACTAAAAGACCCTAGAAACCAATCGAGAGAGAGACTTTTAGGGACTACTCCCTCGGGCTGGTATTAGAAGTCGTTTTAGATAAGATTTGGGTCAAACATCGAGAATATAAATCATCAATAACTTTTAAGTTATTGAGTTTGTAAATGTAAAACTATATGAGTAGATTTGTCTTAAAAAATACTTTGATAAAAGTATACATATATTACATCTCCATAAATATTTTTTTATAATAATAAGAGGCCAAAGTTGTGTTTTGGAGACCGTGTCGCTGTCCTAAAACGACTTCTAATACCATCCCGGAGGGAGTATTCCTCTATTAGTCTCAAAAAAGACTCTCGGGAGGGACTTTTTTAAAGACCCTAGGAAGTCCTAAGACTTTTCTAACCAAACACCCCTTAACAATGCCTTCAATTTATCCCTTGTTGAAGGTCTGCAAAAAAGAGGACAATAATAAGCATTTGCCTCATAATGGTCCTCATCTTTGCATGGTAGTAATTTGCTACCTCATAATGGTCCTCACCTTTGCATGATAGTAATTTGCTATCTTATATATATTCCTTCCTCTCCTCACTCAAAGAAAGGTCTGGCTTTTGGTGATCTTTGTGAGAAAGCAATTTGAATAGGCGGACCGATAAGCCGGTAGTCAAGCGAAGCAGTGATCATTCTCACTTCTCTCAAAAGATGGAACATTTACAAATTTGACTAGATACACACAAAAGAACACTGATATTTATGAGGTATATTAAGTATCATCATTAGATTATTCATGAATATATTTTTATAATAAGCTTATTTGATGATATAAGATCTCCTGCTTGTGTTTCACCTCGCACCTAAGCATCACGTCCCTAGGGACGAAAAAGACGTTCCTCTGAGTGGATATGTGGAAGTACGCTATGATGATCTAGAGAAACGTGTGGTTTTTGAACCCATTGAGATGACCTAAGAATTTCGCTATTTTGATTTTGCTAGTCCTTGGAACAGCGTAGCGACGGATAATTCCGAGGACTAGGATTCAGTATCAGAGATAGAAAGGTAACTGAAAAACGAACTCTAGTCTAGTAGTAATAAGTCAACTCCCTGATTCAAGATCGTACAAATCGCTTTTCGGCAATGGGTGAGGGAAAGTCGATTTATGGATGGAATCAAATACGCAACATTTACAGAAGAGTCTTTGTTTATTGTTAAATAATCAATATACTTTTAATGTCGAATCTGGATTCACTAAGACAGAAATAAAGCATTGGGTCGAACTCCTCTTTGGTGTTAAGATAGTAGCTGTGAATAGCCATCGATTACCCAGAAAGGGTAGAAGAATGAGACCTATTCTGGGACATACAATGCATTAAAGATGATCATTACCCTTCAACCGGGTTATTCTATTCCACTTCTAGATAGAGAAACGAACTAAAGGAGAGGAAGTGATCGAGCGATGACAACCAGGAGGTGGGCTTGGAAGCAGCCATCCTTTGAAGAAAGCGTAATAGCTCATTGGTCTAGCTCCATGGCACCGAAAATGTCTCAGGGCTCAAGTGATTCACCGAAGCGACAAGACCTTGAAAGCTGCTTTTTCAAGTGTCAGTAGCGGGATTGCTAATATTTCTATACGAACTTAGTCATACCTAAGAATGTTTAACTAAGACATCTAGGACCTTCTTTTTGGGACTGAGTGTTATACAGGCGAGTAATAGTTGTTTTTTTAACGAAAGTATGTCTTGGCTATATGCTCAGTATTCATATAATGTTTGTTAACGGGTAGGTACTGGTTGTAGTTTTTGTTGACTGATGTATCCTAGGCAAAGAATGGCAAAAGCTCCCATTGTATTTTCATTATTATGTAAAAAAGAACCTCTGAATTGGCGTTCACTTGGTGGAAAGTTGGAAAAAGTAGGTCCGGCATGTTTTGTTGTCATCATAGTGGACTGGCGGCTAGGTTTTCCTTTTTGTCCCCTTTCCTCGCGTGCAGTGGGTCAGGCAGAGGCAATTTCTTAGTAGTAACAACATAGAGTAGTCACTCTCATTTTAGCACTTTAATTCTTTTTTTTAGCTGGCAGCCACACAAGGCGAGGACTCGCGCTACACCAGTGTCACGTATGAATCGGACTGATAGTGATTATGCATCATCGTTGGATCATAAGCCTGACCTGAACAATGAATAAAGGCCCGTTGGGTTACTTAAGAGTGGAGATTATCTTGAGCCACTAGTCCCAATTAGTGGACTAGTCACAGGGATTGTGCGGTGCTATCCTAGTCTCACAATTTGATGTTGCAGAACCCCGGCCCGGGATATTGATGTATGGCTGCAAGTTGAAGATATCGTTGATTGACTCGATACAGCTAGTTAAGATGGAGCTAGGCTATCAATAGTGACGTGCACATGAATCTCTACTAACCTTACATTCGAATCGCTAATGGTTGGTACCATTCCACTGACGAAAATGCCTCGAGGTTACCTCTGAATGCTCGCGCAATGTTCCCGCCGCGGTAGCTCTCGATTAGATTTTTCGTAGCGGTGGCACCCCCACCATCGAGCCCACTACACCGCCACCACCTTCCCAACACGAGGCTGGGGAGTTTCCAGCCGGCCGGCCACGCCAAGAGAACGAGGGCGACGAGTCATCGGAGATACCGATGGGCTGACGAATCTAGACAGCACGGATGTTGTTGGGCCACAATCCAAAGTCCGCAATCCCTCGTTGGGCCCAGCGAAAGCGCCTTACAGCCCATTCCATGCTGCTTTTTCGGTCAAACGCCTAATGGGCCATGACCGTCCTAGCGGCGGCCGGGATACCGGCGACGAAGACCGAAGACTGCCGCCGCCGCCCCACTTTCTCGGCAGTCGGCACCAATGCCGCCATCTCCTCCCCATTGCACACACCTCCCTTGATCAGCCTCCGGGTCATCCCGAGGCGGCTTCGCCGAACAGGCCCTGGAGGGTGAATGAGGGGGAGGGAGAGGCGCAGGCGGTTGGTGTGGGGTCAGGGTCAGGCCTCGCCGTGAAGATTCATGGAGTGCGCCGCCGCCGCCCTGAGCAGGTTAATCGACAACTTGCACGGCGCGGCGCTCCTTGCGCGGCGGGATTCTGGTGCCTCCCACCCACCGTGCTCGGTCTCCCCATGCCAACCCTTGGTGGGGAGAAGTGCAGGCTGCAGCGCGGCGCCGCGTCGTCGCGGTCACGCCTGGACCGCCTTCATCCGAGCCCTCGACGCTGACCTCGTTGGTGCCGTCCTCGGATGTTGCTGCCTCGGTGTCGCACGGGCTGCAGCAGCCCGCCTCCCATATCCGTGGAATGCTCGGCGCCGGGGCGGCGGCTGAGGCTGCACGGCCGCTGCGGCTTGCGGCTGTTGTTGCTCCGCCTCCCCCTTCGTCAACCTGGAGTCAACTCATGGTGGGATGCGCTGCGCCGCGCGGTGCGCGGTCGCGCAGCTCCTTTCCGCTCGCACGTGCCGCCCACAACCTGCCCCCTGGAACACGTGGTGCCGCCTTCGCCTTCTCCGACGGCGCCACCCTCCGGCCCCGACAGCTTGGTGCCCACCTCTTGGACGGCCTCTTCTTCCTCCGACTTTACTCTCCCTCGGTCCCCATCACAGGAGCGCCTCATCTCCTTGGGTAAGACACCGGTCACCATCCTCCCCCCTCTGGATACTTCCCCACCACCGCAGCCGGGCTCCCCAGATCTCGTCTCCCCCCCTTCGCCCTTCACCTACATCCCGTCTGATTCCCCTGCTGCCGAGCCCCCATACCCTCGCCTCCACCCAGCCTTCTCCTCGCTTGCCCCTGGAGCCTCCTCCTCCTCTGCTCCGCTGCCTCTGCAACCTCTGCCTCGCCAACCTCGGCCCTCCAAGCCGTTTCCAATTCACAAGTGTCCCTCCTTCGCCGGGCTCACTGATTTGGGGCGGAGCAAATTTGATTCTACCAGGGTTGGCCATTTCAAGGACGTCCCGGTTGTTGGCTCCGAGGCCAGGCCTTCCTGGAACCCGTTCATCCTCGACGCTCCGGATCCGGCCCCGGAGTCCCCTGCTAGGCCCCTCTCTGCGGCCATGACCAACCGACGCCCTGAGTTCGAGTCTGACGAGGAGGAGGAGGTGCCGGTGCCGGCGCCTGTGCGCCGCCCCATCGACAACATCCATGACCCCCGTGTGGAGGATGATGGTGCTCCTGCTAACATCTTTGAGAATGAGCGCATCTTGCCTCCCCTCCCGGGCGGGTGATGGCGGTGAGGGGCCGGATCGGCTCTATCGCCCGGCCCCTACCGGCCCGACGAGAGCCGGGAGGGCGCGCAGATGGTGTACATGTCCTCTGATGGGGATTGGAACCTGGCGCTGCGGACTGCCTACGCCTTCGTCGACGATCTTGGCGACTCTAGCAGCGTCTACGAGTTTGTCAAGGTTGCGGTGTTCGCTACCGCGCCGCACCTTGACTTCCACGCCCTCTCCTCCACCATTGGGGACCCGGATCTTTGCTCTTCGCTTCTCGAGGAGCGCACCTACGCCGTCGTCGGCAGCCGCTCAACGTCAACGGGGGAATTGTCCGCGTCGTGCCCCAGCGTGAGCAAGCGTTCAACCGCCGATTTTTGCGCCCGCCCGTGGCACGCCGTCCCGGGCACCTCCGCTTCCCCCGAGCACCGCAATCCTAGGGGAATGGTTGAGGCCTTCGGCCGAATCGCACGCCCGGAGGTGGAGTACGACGCCCCTCTTCGCCGCCGGTATGCGGCGTTCAGCGTCGTCGTCGCTGCCGCCGCGACCTCGAAGGTATCCCCCGCGATTGTCAATGTTGCCAATCCTAATGGAATTGCTACTGCCTTCTTGGTGCGCACCATCTCCTACCGGGTCGCGCGAGGCGCACCCGGTGGCGGGCGGCAACATCCCGCCATTCTTCCCGAGCAACCCGCGGGCCCCCGCCAAACTGCCGGGGCCGCAGGCGATGACGCCCCCATGATGCTCCACCGCCCGCGGACGCGATCGTGGCCGGGCGGTGGTCGGGTCGCGGGCGCGGGTCTTGTCCCTCCCTGGTGAACCCCGCATGGTCACCCCGTTGGCCGGGCTCTCTCACCGGCTCCGACCGGGCCTTTTGGGATTTACCCGGATGCCGCCGGGTGAGGCGCGCGTGGAACACGGGCCGCCTCAACCTCACCGGCTTCCCGCTCTCCTACCTATTGTGGGTCGCCGGCCTCTCGACGTTGCGGCTATTCCACCACCGGTGCGCCCTTTGGCCCTCCCGTGGCATGTCGATGGCTCCTCCACCATGGCTGCTTCGCAGACGGTGGTGCCGGATGATGACCGTCGGTAGCCGTCGCCGATGCTTCCTTGCATCTCTTAGGTGGGGGACACACCGGATGCCCCCTGGTCACCCGAGATGGTTTAGGTGCGGCCATACCTCTACGCCACCCTCGCCGCCTCCGCCACGCAGCGCGTGTGCGGGCCGGCGTCGTCGGGAGCCCCCCTCTACCAACCCGTTCCGGCCCTGCCTTCTTTGCGGCGGCTCCTTCGGCCTTCGTCGACATGACCACCAAGGTCATCAACCGAGGGCGCGCCGGGATGGCCTTGCCGCCGCTCCCCAGCCTCATAAGCGGTCGGCGGCAAAGAACGCCGGGGACATACTACCCGGAAGAACCCCCTCAAGGCCCTGAACTTGACGCGTCTTGCCATCGCTTCTGGCCTTGAGGATGATGCGGTTGAGCGTGTTGATCATGCGGCATCTTCCTCTTCGGGATGTTGATCTGCATTTGCCTCCGGCTGCGTGTCACAGCTCTTGCTACTTACCTTTGTTTCACCCTTCTGTGCATTTTGTTGTATTTCCTTTGCAGACTTAATCTTGCGTCGTTGTACTTTGTCGATCAAGTTCTTTGTTTTGTTTAAGTCATGAATTCTAATAATGCCTCCTTCCCTGTCCTATCCTGGAATGTCCAAGGGTTAGGACAAGATCATAAGCGCCCTTTAGTCAGGGATAACATCAACCGCTACTCTCCCTACATTGTCTGCATCCAGGAGTCTAAACTTAGCTCCGTCTCCCCTTGGGACTGTAAGGCGTTTCTACCGCCCTACTTAGACTCGTTTTTTCTTCAAGCCCTCGGAACACTCATCGGGGGGTTTAATTACGGCTTGGCGTAGCTCGGCTTTTACCCTAACTAGTTCCTCTACCGCTGACTTCTCGATAACAGTGACTCTCTCTTCCACCGTCTCGACCGGCTATTTCCATCACCAATGTGTATGGGCCAGCGGACCACACGCTCACCACTCACTTTCTCAACGACCTACTCTCCACAGGCGCCCAAATCTCTATGCCTTGGCTCCTGCTTGGAGACTTTAACTTAACCGGTGTAGATCCGAGAAAAAAGCACTGAGCCATATAACCAGGCCCTTGCAAACAGGTTTAACTCGACCATCGATTCGCTGCAAGTCATTGAGCTGCCCCTCTTAGATCGCATGTTTACGGGTCTAACAAGCGGGCTGCTCCAACGCTAGCTAGACTTGATCGAGCTTTCACCTCTACCCTCTTTGCAACCTCCTTCCCGAGCTCCACTCTTCTCTCTGGAGCCCGACCAACCTCTGACCATACCCCGATCATTGTTTCCGTTAAGACCGCCATCCCAAGACCTGATTGCTTTCGCCTTGAACGGGCTTGGCTGCTTAGCCCGTCCTACCTGCCTTCTGTCCTTCCATCCTGGCATCAAACACGCCAGCGTTTTTCCCATCCCACAACCAGGCTGGTTGCTCAAGTCAAGGCTGTTCGACAAGCGTCAAAGGTTTGGTTGCGTAAGCATCGCTCTCCCCATTTCATCTACCACAACTGCCATTACCTTATAATGCTCTTTGACTATCTCGAAGAGTTCCGAGTTCTGTCTGCAGGAGAAAGGTGCCTGAGAGCTGAATGCATCGCTCGACTTCAGCTATACATTACACAAAAGGCGGCGTACTGGAAGCAAAGAGCTAAGATGAGATGCCTAAAAGAAGGAGATGACAACACCAAGTACTTTCATGCTAAAGCTTCATGCAGGAAGCGCAGGAATCACATTGCTGCAATAACAGTGGGAGACAATCTGGTTACAAGTCATGACGCAAAGACTGCTGCCCTCACTGAGTTCCATCGAGGCATCCTTGGCCATACCGTGCCGAGTCACTGGTCATTCAATGTTCAAGGCCTATACCCCAGTGCAGAAGCTGATCTGGATGACCTAGCACAACCGCTCACGGAAGCTGAAGCCTTGCACGCTGTCAAAGCAATGAACAAAGACAGTGCACGGGGCCGGATGGCTACGGACCGGCTTGGTATCAACGGTGCTGGCAGTCGATCAAAGGGGATGTCATGGAGTTCCTGGAATGCTTCTCCAGCAACATGGAGCCTCAGCTTGAGAGAATCAATCGGGCATTCATTGTTCTCATACCAAAGAAAGAAGGGGCCACGGCGCCTAATGATTTCAGGCCAATCTCATTGCAGAATTGCCCGGTGAAAATCATCTCAAAAATCCTGACCACAAGGCTGCAACAACACATCACTAAGCTGGTGGACATAGACCAAACTGGTTTCATCCGAGGCAGGTCAATCTCAGAGAATTTTGTTTATGCAACTGAATTGGTTCAACACTGCCACAGAAATAAACTACCAACAGTGGTGCTCAAACTTGACTTCGCCAAGGCCTTCGATTCAGTATGTTGGGACAGCCTTCTAAAAATCTTAGAGGCTAGAGGTTTCCCATCGCTATGGAACAGATGGATGCAGTTGTTATTCCAATCGTCTCAGTACTGGTCAATGGATCGCCTGGAAATTGGATCAAATGCAAAAGGGGACTTAGACAAGGGGATGCCTTATCACCCTACCTTTTCATCTTGGTAGCTGACGTCTTACAGAAGCTGATCAAGCGTGATAACCTAATCAGGCACCCAGCTGCAGATGTACCCTCCACTGTTCTGCAGTATGCTGATGACACCCTAATAATAGTCAGAGCAAAAGTAGAAGATATATCTCGACTGAAGCTGCAACTTGACGCCTTCGCAAATGCCACAGGGCTTCAGATCAACTATAGCAAGTCCACCATGGTACCAATGCATGTGGACCAGGCAGTGCTGCAGTCAATTCACCAAATTCTGGACTGCAAGGTGGAGGGCTTCCCCCAGACATACCTAGGCCTGCCACTATCCAATACAAAGCTCAACTTATCAGCCTTCACACCGCTAATTGCAAAGATTGATAGATGGCTGGCAACATGGCAGGCAACACTGCTAAACCATCAAGCTAGACTGACCCTCATTAACTCTGTTCTTGATGGCGTCCTAAACTATTACATGCAAGCACTACCCATACCACCTGGTGTCATTGCCTCTGTTGATGGTAGAAGAAGGTCCTTCTTATGGTCAGGTTCTGATAAAACCTCAGGAGCTAAGTGTCTGGTCAAATGGGAGCAAGCTATGCAGCATAAAACGGAGGGCGGACTTGGTGTACGAGACCTGGCGACACAAAATGCCTGCCTGCTCCTGAAACTCATACATAGACTATTTCATCCAGAAGGATCAGCATGGGCAACTTGGGTGCTCCAAAACACTGATGTGATCACAATGACAGGACAGGATGGAGCTCACTGGCAAGCGCTCAACGCACTACTACCTGCTTACAGAGCCTTCACAACGGCGATCATAGGAGATGGCTCCTCTACCTCCTTCTGGCATGACCGCTGGGTTGGCAGATCAACAATAGCTCAGCGATTCCCGTGCCTCCTAAGCCACAGTGTCACGGAAATGATCTCAGTGAGCAGTGTAGCAAATGGCGGGATACAACAATACCTGGTGCCAAGGCTGTCAATAGCTGCTCAACATGAACTCCTTCAGCTCTCGGCCACAATTGATACAATCTCATTATCAGACAGCCCGGATGCTCGGAGCTCCAAGTTCTTCCGGGCCAATGGTACACTCAACACCAAAGCAGTATATCGAGCGTCTACTTCATGTTCAGTAAGAAGTAGGATTTACACCTATGTTTGGAGGAGCAAGGCACCGCTACGAGTCAGGTTCTTCGGTTGGTTGCTACTCCAAGATCGAGTACAGACTAAGGCAAACCTCCACCACAAAAACATTCTTGACAATGACACCTGTGAGCTATGCAATTCCGAGACAGAGACGGCCTTGCATCTTTTCTTTCATTGCAGTGTAGCAGCACGATTCTGGAACCACTTAGGCTTCAATAACTCACCCACATCTATCAAGGAACTATGGGAATTGCAGAAACCACCACAGGTTCCACAAAAGCATCTCAACACTTTTGTTCTGCTCTGTTGCTGGCATATTTGGAACCATAGGCACGACTTCGTTTCCGGCGACAGCCTCCTGACTTGCGTCGGTTGTTACTCAACTGCAAGCAATCTGCAAGACTTTGGAGTGACTGCATCCCATTGCGAGATAGGGCTGTCACTGAAGCCTGGTGTGGTCTCTTCTCAATGTAATCTCCTCTTATTTTGTACATAGTAGGTTAAGTTGAGTTTTTAAATATCTCCCCTGTAATATTCAAACACTTTGCCTTCATAGAGGCCTAATCGAAATTCAGGTGGGGAAAACCCCTCCGGTGACCTTTCGAAAAAAAGAATTCAGAATCGAACCTTACGTTCTTATTCTGATTAACCGGATTGTGCTATGCATAAAACTCTGCTTTAAGGGACTAGATCATGCATCAAACTATACTTCTCTGATTCTAGCGTAGATGCATGAGAGATGGCCCTCACACTTCATGTTGCAGAAACCCAATCAATCAAATATTCAAAGCATAGTGTATATTGGTATAGAACATACAGTACATCAACAAATCAAATGTGCACACAAGCACTGCACTTATTAGTTATTACATGAGACCATCAGCATGAATGCTTCATAGTCGATACAGAGGAAATCCACACAAGTCCAAATCTGTGAGCATACACACAACCATTATTTATGCTCAACTATTGTGCAGGGACACATGTAGAACAAGGTACCAAACACACAGACACACTCAGTCGACGCACAAGCAGAATGCAAATGCACACCACACACGTAGATAGGAACATAGAGTAGCAAATCATATGAGCACACAAATACAAACCATGGGATCGAGGGGCTCGATGATGAACCTTTAGTTCCTCCTCCCGCACCAAACCTTGTCCTTCCAGATGTTCAGGCGATGTGGAACACCACCCCCTTTTTCTATGTTTCTTACTGTTTTTCTTACTGTTTGACATGGTCTCCCCGGTATGTAGTGTGTGCAATGAATTTTTGCTTTATCAATGCCTTCTTTCACCTGGATAGGTAGAGATTCCCCAGTGAATTCAACTTCCTTCAAACTTGGAAGGTTTTCGATGCCGGACAAATAGGTCTCTTGGTTGAAGGTCCATACGATCTTCTCGAGCTTGGGAGCAGATCCACTGTCGAATTTGATATTGGTGATTGTACAACAGTTGACAATAAGAAGATTGAGCTTTGGGAATTCTTTATTGAAGTTCAGCTGGCTTTCACCATATGATTCATGCAAGAGCACCATGCAGCGTATGTTTTTTTCACCTTTGCGAGGGATTGTATATCGTCTTGGTTCAGCATTGTACCACGAAGAATCACCTTGGTTATTTGTTTGGCATCACAAAGCAGATTTAAAAAACTTGTTATTAGAGGTAGTGGGGAGAGAGGTTGTGGGGATGGTGTTACTGGCAGCAGTGGCAACAGGGGTAGATGGTGAGGGTATGGCAGTGATAGCAGGTACATAGGGAGTGGGATTAGTGGTTGTGGCAGTGGAGAGGATGGGGTCGTTGGCAGCGGCGGTGGCAGTAACGGAGGGTGGTGAGGGGATGGTTGTGACAATATTACTGGTAGTAGGGGTAGGGGTAGTATCAGTGGCTGTGGCAGTGGAGGGGATGGGGTCATTGGCGCCGCCAGTGGCAGCAGGAGCAGAGGGTGAGGGTATGGCAGCGGTAGTAGGTGCAGTGGGGGTGGTATCAGTGGCTGTGGTAGTGCAGAGGACGGGGTCGTTGGCAGCGGTGGTGGTAATAGCAGCAGAAGATGAGGGGATGGCTGTGGTAGCACTGGTAGTAGCGGCAGTGGGGGTGGTATCAGTGGAGGGAATAGGGTCATTGGCAACATCAGTGGCAGAAGGAACAGAGTGTGTGGGTATGGCAGCGGCAGTTGGGATTGGGACATAGGGAGCCAAATTAGTGGCTGTGGCATTATTGGACAGGACGGGGTCGTTGGCATCGGCGGTGGCAATAGCGGCAGATGGTGAGGGGATGGTTGTGACAATATTACTGGTAATAGGGGCAGTATCAGTGGTTGTGGCAGTGGAGGGGATGGGGTCACTGGCGACGGCAGTGGCAGCAGGAGCAGAGGATGAGGGTATGGCAGCAGCAGCGGTAATAGTGGTAGAGTGAACTGCATCAGTGGCTGTTGTAGTGGGGTGGACGGGGTCATTTGCAACGGGGGTGGCAGTAGTCGGCGGAGGGGGCGGGGTCGCTGGCTGCGGTACTGCAGTGATGCTTCCACTGCTGCTGCTGCTCTTGATATTGTGATTTATCTCAAGCTCCTCCAATTTTGGAAGGTGGTCTACTCCAGTAATAGACTGTATGCTATCGAAGGACAAAACAATCTTCTCAAGCTCTTTAGCTGCTTCTTTTTCAAAGCTGACTTCAATCCTGTTGGAGCCCTCAATAAGAAAATATTTGAGTTTCTCAAATTCACCCTCCTTGAAGATGAGTTTGTTGTGCCTATATGTATTGTGTCGGAGCTTGAGACAATGTAACATGGACAGCTTGGAGAGGGCATTTAGGATCTCCTGGCTCAGTGAGGTATTACTTAAAGTTACCTTGATAAGTGGATTACCAACGCCCAAAAGTTGACGAAGGGTTTGCTCTGGTATGTTTCCACTGATACTGAGCCTCTCAACCTTAGAAGAGTCTTTGATCTCCTTTTCAGTTTGGTTGTCCTCTGGAGGGTGTTCGAGATCTCTCCGTTTTTTGGATCCGGTTGTGTCAAGAGTAATTGACAGAGTCCGGAGGCACTCATGCAGGTCACTGATAGCTTGAAGCAAGTTCTTGAGGTGACTAACCTTGTCCTCAATAACCACACCAAGCTTCCTCAACTGCCATAGCTTTCCAATGTCTATCAAATCTTCACTACTCTTTGCCTTGACATTGGAGAGTACCTCCATGTCTAACATTTTTTCGATCTTTTCAGGAACGAGGACATAGTTGCCTATGCTGGTACTGTTTGGACATGGATTTTTTTTCCCAGCCAGCAGGCGCTTCAGCTTCAGAAGCAGGAGCTCTCTCGTGCGAGACACAGGCACCTCTGTCTCCTGGATATCCAATACCTGCAGCTCGTGAAGGTTGTTGATTTCATGGGGCAGCCAGGTAATATCTGTTCCCCTTAGGCTTAGATACTTGAGTAGAAATATGTTGTTGCAAATATTCTTTAGGTAGCGCCCGGTTCTCCTTGAAGCATGTACAAGCTTCTAGATCAAGCACCTTGAGCTGAGACCACTGAGATAATTTAGAAGAACTTTTCAAGAAAGCATCGATTTGGTCAGAGCCACGAAGATGGAGATTGTTGAAAATGGAGAAGTGGCGAGCCAAGTGATGTGATAAGCGTGCCTCCACAATGCGTTGTTTCTTGGCTATCTCAGTAATGAACTCATGGACTAGATCACCCACCATGCAACTCTTGACCCTTCCAGTCGCGCTGGTCTCAGCCTCAGGAGAATAAACAAACCCCCTGATGACGAGAGCGTCAAAACATTGTTCAGCTCTTTGCACTGAACTGGACCAGTGCCAATCTTCTGTAGTTATCACCCCTTCTGCAACCCATCTCCCTATCAAGGTTGATCGCCTGATCTTGTATCCTCTAGGGAAGATAGCTAGGTACAGTAAGCAGGACTGGTAGTCTTTAGGCATCTCCTTGTATGAGAACTTGAACATCTTCATAGCAATACTGCGGGATGATTGTTTTGGAAGCAAAGGCGTCCTGCAGCTTGTGCAGTTCTTGTTTGCTTCTCCTGGGCTTGGCATACAAAGCACGAGCGAAGATGTTCATACATAATTCATTTGATGAGTCACACTTGTCCAAGATGAAGCGCAAAATCTGGCGATCATAGTTGTTTTCATTCTTCTGCTGTCCTGTAATCTCAAGCACAATACCATAGTAGAATGCAGCAAGAGAAGAATAGTCTATGGGATCCCTTGGTGGATAGCAATATTCTTCTTTGGCAACTCCTTCAATGTTCTCTGTTTCGGTCTGAGTCATAATCATCACAACAGCTATGCCAGGCAACAGGTTCAAAGAATTTCTGGTCTGCTCCCACTCGGTCAAATATCTATCATCAACATTGAGGATGATCAGGGTCTCTTCTTCCTTCAGATATTCTTGAATCTTGTGCACAATACCGTTGATTTGCAGCTGCCTTTCAATCTTCATCTGGACATCTTTCATCTTGTTTTTTTATTTTTCAATAGTACTAGGATCCAGGATTTTGGTCTTGATTGTACCCTGATCCTGACCACCAGTGTTTGGCTGCCCCTTGTTTGTTTTTTCACCAAGAGCGTCCACGGTTGGACCCTTATCACCCGGTCCACTTGTTGCTTGTTTCTTATCAGGTTTGTCTTCCTTGAGCTGCTGTAAGATATCTACTTTAGCTTTGCTGATCGCTTCGTCGATCATTTTGTTTACTTGTTCCGTGAACACCTCGTTCAGGATTTCTTGTTTAACCTTGTCGACAATTTCTTTGATTTGATTGTTGCCCTGTGTAGCTTCGCTAGTGCCTTGTTTGGTATGGTGCTCCTGGCGCATGCTGGCACTAGTTTGGAACACCTCACGCAGGATGTGTTCATATTGGGTAACATTGTGAAAAATCTCTTGTTGTGCTTCTTCATTTTTTTGGTCCTCTATATGGTATTTGAGCATCTCGGCTGTATTCTTGATTATGTCATCGTAGCACTCTGCTAATGTAGGCATGGCTCTCTTCTCTGTTTCAGCTGACCTGAGTAGCAGGACGAGAAGTACGCTTAAGGAGGATTCTTTGCGGATTTCTTCTTTCATCACATTGAAGTAGTCTGCCATCTTGGTTCCCAGGTACAACTGCAGCTTCTCATCGGCCTTCCCTTCCTCGATTTGTGCCGTGATCTCTTGAATCTTGTCCGCAACCTTCAAGTTTTCTATTTTTTTCTTGATTTCAGCAATCACCTCCCTTTTTTGATTGCGGATATCCAATTTTCTCTGCCACTCAGGATGTAGTGGAGAATGTTCTTGGGTTTGGGATTTGGCATCTGCCCCTTCACCCGCTCCATGGCCTTGCTGCTGCTTGATCTCCCTCAGGATGTAGTAGAGAATGTTCTTGGGTCCAAGCCGATACCACAAGTGCAATGATGAGATGTTGACCAAGAAAGTGTTCTTGATGACATGCCTTCCTACAGCCGATGCTTCATCTGCAAGCCCATGTGCAACTGCACTGGGCTCGCCATCCTCCGTGCTCGGCACCACAACAGCGACGCACAGCGTGCTATTGGGTTCCCCCATTGGCGACACCGAAACTGAGAGTCAACTTCCTGTATCCACTCCGCTAATTGGTCATTGACGTAGTCCTCCCGAACATAATAAAGTCCAAAGAGGGCTCTTCTGATCCGACCAGAAGCACCAGTCGCCGTTGTCCACACTTGATCATGCTCGTCTTCTTCACCGTCGACGTTGACGAGAGCAGCTTCCCTGCTGCCTTCTTCTGTGCCCGCCGGCGCCACCCCCGCCCCAGGAATAGGACCTGCTGGAGGAGCCACCGCTGCCGCCTTCGTCTTCGGGACCTCCACGCCGTACCTCAGCCGACGCTTGCCGACGTCCCGCGCCCGTTCCTTGAGCACGCTAAGTTCCAAGGCCGCCCGGTGCTGCGCCAACATCTTCTGCAGGAACCATGGGAACCACCGGAGGTAGCGCCGGAGCCGGTCCTTGCCGAGGTGGATGTCGGGGTTCCCGCGGTACAGGTAGAGGTCGATGCAGTTGTTGCAGTCGTGGGCGAGCACGCGGACCTGGTTCATCCAGCTCCGCACCTGCTCGTCGTGCTCGCCGCCGGGCGGCGTCGTCCTGGCCAGGTGCATCAGGAAGCTGTTCATGCTCTCCATCTCCTCCCTGATGAATTGGACGTCGCCCCCGACGCGGCCCAGCAGCCGCCACTCGCTGCGGATGACGCCGAGCAACGAGGTCACCGCGCCTGACGCGAGCTCAGCCATATTGCTAGCTCAGCTCGCCGTCGGCACAGGCCGCCGCCGGCTGCCGCACCCGCACGGTTTCTAGCTCGATGGATTATTTGGTTTTACGACTTTAGCTAGCAATGCAAGGGTGGTGACTGGTGAGGTGACCGAGCATTCTGCATGTGTTCATATGCATACGTGGGATCTGAGCACTGGCCAGCCGCCGGCAAAGTATTTGTTTGTCCAGGCCTGCAAGTGAACGGCAACCCACGGACAAGGCAAGTATAGTATCCGGCCAGACCACACATGCTGGCAAATCTTTACTCTTACATAATACCCTATATGAATGAAATTATATAAACCACGAATAGTTGTATTTTGGTTTCGGTATTTCTGTTCCTTTTTTTTGTTTTGTTTTTCTTTTCAATAAATTTTCAGACATTGACTAATAATATGAATCCAGGAGCAATACTCTAGGCTTTGTTTGAATGCGTATGTATTCATCTGAATCCATGTATCTTAAAGTGGATTGAAGTGAAAAATAAGTTTCATTCAATCCACTCCAACACATATGGATTGAAGTGTAGTATATGTATCCAAACAGGGCCTGACTGTGTCAAGTCAGAGGCGTATGCATGTCCACAGAAGCAAGGCGTTTATGTTTCTGTAGTCAACTTACTACCTTGGGTTAATTGTTTGGATAGATGGTTTAATATTAAGGCTTCCTTATTATATTGTTCACAAAGACCAAAGGAAGTAGTAAAGCAGCCACGCCGTGCACACAGATCTTGCACTTTCATCATCTTTAGTTCCGTCCGGGACAGGTTTCTTTGATCTTTGGTCTACCATATATTTTGTAAAGAGCAAGCTAGACAACGCTTGATTATATTCCTGTTCCTATATGCTACAATTTTGCTCCATCCATCGAAGCTTCTGCTCCACAAGCAAGCACGAATGATTCTTCCATAAGCGTTTCATATGCCATCTTTGGTATTTTTCTTTTGTATAAAGATGGGGATTGGATTCTGCTACGTCCTCTGCTCTCTTACCCTTCTGCCATGTACTGTGCGATATAAGATCACACTTGTATTCCACGCACAAGTTACCTCAGGTTCTTTTTTCGAAACCGTGTGCTATTGCACGTGTTGCATTCAGAGAAAAAAAATGAGTTTGAAACACGCTGGACGCATTAGCCAAAAAAGAATTGCCTGTTGCGTACAGATTAACACATACACAAGTCGCTGGCTCTAACGGCGCCGCTAGTAGGTTGTACTAAGAGGTAAAACGATTGTGCTCTAAGGATAGAAAAGTAAAAGCTGCGCTGACTAGTGGCCCTGCACCGCGGGCGACCACCCGCGCCAGGCTGCTGAAGCCCGCGGCGATCCACTCGTCGGCCTACGCGTTGATGGCAGCAACCAGCTCGGCGGTAATACGCGCACGCGTTTGTCGAAGGTCCTCAGGTTCCTCTCCTTCCAAACCTCCCAGGTGACAAGCAGCACTAAGGAGTCAAATCCTTTCCTGAAGACTCTTGCGACTTGCCCCCATGACGTGAGCCACCACTGCACAAGGGAGTCCGTCGCGGCTGAAGGACAGAGCCTCTCAAGGTGAGCTCTCCGGAGGACGCGGTGCCAAACCTCCCTCGTGAAGATGCAGGCGGCCAACAGGTGGTTTGCGGACTCGTCCCACTGAGAGCAAAGCACGCGGTCTGCGCAAGCACGGAGCCCATGACGCACGCGGCGCTCCGCCGTCCGCGACGCCCGTGAAGACCCATCCAAAGAAGAACTTGACCTTGGGTGGCGCCGCGGTCTCCCACAAGTCCTTGGCGCCGAACAGCTTGGACGACCCCAGGAAGAACGCGCGGTAGGCATACGCTGAAGAGTACTCCCCACTCGCGGTCCACTTCCAAATGAATGCAGCTGCACGCTTTGGACCTTGTACCAAAGGTCCGCGTACTCTACCAGCCCGACCATTGAAGGGGCCTTTGTGATGTCGTGGATCCACTGCCCATCAAGAAGTGCGTCGCGCACAGAACGTCTCCTCCTCAGGAGCCCGACCACCCGAAACATGTGGGGGCGCCGTGGTGCAGATGGCCCCGTCTGGGAGCCAAGAGTCTGTCAGAACCTAGCCGAGGTCCCATCTCCGACCACTACGGCCACCGAAGCCGAGAACATCCGGTCCACAATCCGTTCCGACTTACGGCAAGCATGGTGCAAGGTGCGTCGGGCTTTGTTCTTCGGATCCACTCCCACCGCAGCCTGAGAGTGAACCCGAGGATGGCGAGGTCAGGTAGCCCGATCCGCCCGTTCACGCGAGGGGAACACACAATGTGCCAGGCAACCTTGCACTTGCCACCGGCGATCGCCTCGGTTCCCGCCCAGAGGAACGCCTTGCGGTGCTTGTCAACCTCCTTGAGCGCTCACGAAGAGAGGGCACAACAAATGGAAACATGCACCAGGATCGCAGAGAGAGTGGTCTCGCGTCGGCGTCTTCCGTCTGGCCTGGTTGAGGAGCCCCGCCTTCTAAGTTGGGATTCTCGCCGCGACAGCATCCACCAGTGCTTGCTCCTGCCCCCTTGGAATCCTGGCGCGCGGGCCGGTACACTTATGACACAATGGTTTATGACCAAACGCAACATGGAAGCTGGGTCGCTGAGCCTGCCGTGTTCGCATATCTTTTTTCCAGCTTATTTCGGTTTTATTTTCTCACGGAACACTATCGAATCAACTGGCCGCTTTCCCTCATCAGGAACCTCGATCTATTTCAAAAACTATTAAGACCCTTCCACCTTTTCTTTACATCTAGAACCCGTATTTCTTTCTGTTCTTTTTTTTTTGAAACGCATTTCTTTATATTCTCTTCCCCGCTCCTAATATCTCTTCTCAACGTTAACTCAACCTGAATCGGCTCCCTACACGGACACAAAATGAAAATTGCGGTAGAAGAAAATTATGTGCAAGAAATTTTTCCTCTTTAGTATTAGGTATATAGATCTGAAATAGAGGTAGTTTTGCCTAAATGTGCTTTAGAACCAAACCTGTTGCGTACGTGTTGCTTTCTTTAAAGCAGAGGGGAACCTCCTTTTTTTAAAAATGTGCTTTGGAACCTGCATATATAATTTTGTCTTAACCTCTGCAAAAAAAAAAAAAAATCCAATTATTAGCTCAGTTAGAACCGAAACCGATCCGGAAACCGAAATGCTCGGTTCCTAAATGTTCTTACAACCAAACGAGATTCCCATTTTCTAGAACCAAAATGTTTTCAATAACCGAAGAAAAGATCCGAAACCGAAAAGACAACAGAATGCCCACCCCTACCTGAACTCGACGCCATCCATAATGAAGTCGTCGGACTCTATGGTCAGGGTTGCTGCTGCCATCCGTGCCAAGAGGCTTACCATCCTTTGCTGCTCGGGCTTGCATTGGGCCAGCTGGGCGTCGATCATGCTCTACTGGCATGATCATGAACTGCCGGCAAGGATAGAAAGCCTCTTGGCACAGACGACAGTAGCACCGTGACCGTGGAGTCCGGACGACAAGAGTAGTGGCAGGGTCGACATCCACTCGATTGATCTATATATCGCAATTGAGTTTAACTCTCTACTTCATTTTATTCCTCCATCAGCTCCCTCCTCGATCTCTTATATAGACTGAGACACAGCGACGAGCAATGCAAGGAAGCAGTGGTGTTCCGTCACTTTTGTTGTATGCATTGCCAACACAGAAGGTTTGGTCATTTATTAGCCTAGCTAATTTTAGATCAATGCCCTGACGGGAGAGGACACGAAAGTGCCGCGTGTTGGGATGCTGGTGAACGAAAACAGCTCACTAATTATAGTTTAATTATTAGAAAGTTTTTTTTTAGACAAACTAGATGTTCAGTTTATAAAGCCAGTTTATTTGCATTTAATAGCTTGCCGGATATGCATTTTTAATGACATGAAAGTGTTTTAATGAAGAGGGAGAAGGATGAGTTTCATAGGCTTGAGTCCTATGGTTAAATGAATATGAAACTCTGCAATAAAACTTTGCATTGAGAGTGAGTTTTTATCAAAGTTTCATTTCATTGTATATGATCTGACGGTTTTAGAAACAGAGCAATGTAACTCTCCACAAGACTGACCGACATAATAGGTGAAAAATAATGTAGAAAAAGCTGAGCCTTAATTAAACATGGTGCTATTAGAGATTAATAAAGAGAAAGGATAAGAAATCAAAGCACAAATAGTATCATTAATTAACTAGATAATTAGACTATCAACATGAAAAATATATAAAAGAGAATACGTGTCAACATTAATTTATATCTGTCCGCAGAAACTCTTTCTACTTATTTTCTAGTTATAGTGATACTACAATGGATGATAACTTCGGGCATCTTTCCAGCTCAGTTTGAGCGTGTTTCTGCAGGGGATCGAGTCCAGATGGGCCGCTCCTAGCCTGGGCCACGCAGGACCGTAACTTAGGGTGTGTTTGGTTTGTTGGCCGGTTGTGGCCTGGCTTCAATTCGTAGCCAGGGCAGATCTAGTCTGGCTCCGAGGAAGAGGCATGTTGTTTGGTTCATTGCGTTGCTTAGCCTAGCTAGCTATGGTAAGTTGGTGTTTGGTTACTCGGCTTGCGATGCATACGGTTACCTCTTCTTTAGACCGGTGAATTTACCCCCTTAGTCATTCCATCGAACAGCTGGTGAGCAAGTCGTCAGCCATGGTGTCCTGCTCGCTCTCCGGCACCAACGAAGGCAGTGACGATGCTCCCATGGAGGGCAAGGCAAGCAAGCAATTCATCAATGAGTGCAGCACGACGCAAGGACGCTTGCAAGGCAAGCCAGCAATCCCCGTGCGCGGCTGCTCGTCGCCATCGCAAGCAAGCAAAGCCATCCTACCCGCACGCAAGCAAATCCATCCCAAACTAGCAAATCCATTGTCACAATCAAGGAGCAGGTCGGCCTTAGCGCCCGCATGGGGCTCGCCAGTGCCCACGCCCAGCTCTCCGGTGGCTCCGCGACGACGAGCTGGTGCTCCTCGCGCTCGCGTTGCCGCTCCTGCCGTCCGATGCCGAGAGCCAGTAGGATGACGAAGGCGTGGCCGTGGCGCTGCCCAGGCCGCCGCCGAAGAACCCGGCGCACTTGATGCGGTGGTGGTGGTTGTCCTGCTCGTACTCCTCGCCGCCGCCCAGGTGGTGGCCGCCGGCCCCAGCACGCGCTCGCGGTGGGACTCGACGCGCCCGAGCGCGCTCGCCGAAGCCGGTGGAGAGGCGCTCCAGGAAGTCGCCCGAGAAGCTGCGGCTGCCACAGCCCACGGACCGTGGCCTCGCTCGCGGTCCCGGCCCCGGCCCCGGCGGGGCGGCAGCCTCCCCGCGCCGCCGCCGCTCGGGTGCATCGTGGGCGGGTGGCCGTCACTGGCGAAGCTGCTCCTCTTCCAGCGAGGCGCAGGGAGCATCGATGGGGAGGAGGACGAGGAGCACCAGTGGGCTCGGCGGAGGTGGCGGCGGCCGGGGATAGCACACCGGAGACGAAGGAGCATGAGGACCAGCAGGCGGAGCAAAGCAGGCGTGGACCAGCGCGTGGGAGGCGGAGCAGACGGTGACGCGAAGCAGCGGGTGGGCTGGCGCAGGCCTGGCCTGGAAAAAAACGACCAGGGGGTCGTTCTTTCCTGGCCCTGGCCAAGAGGTGGTCGGTGGCCCGGCCCCGCCCGCTAATGGGCTGGGCAAGAGCAACCAAACGCCCATATTTGGCCCCCCCCGGCCATGGCCCGCCCAAGCCGGGCAACCAAAACACACCCTTAGTGACTCCGGTCCACTGCCTCGAGTTCCTCTTGCTCGCCCTCTTCACTGCGGTGGTGCTGAACTGCTGATTCATCTCGCACCGCCATCAGCTTCTTGTGCAGCTTTAGTCGCGAGAGCAGGTACACAGTTGTCGATGGTGACACACAGCTAGCTCTCCCTTCGCTTCTACTCCCCACCGTTTCAAATTATAGTTCACTTTGGTTTTACATACATCGCTTTTGCTATGCACCTAGTTGTAAACAAATTTAATACACATTTTGATTCTCACTAAAAGAAAACATCATATCATGGAAGAGTACAAAATTTACAACTTGACGCTGCTTTGTTTAGCTGGTCCAAAAGGCCTTCGGCGGCAACTACAAATCCATAGCGTTGCTCCAACATTTCAAGGACTTTGCTCAAACGGGGGAAATGAATGAATGGGGAGAGAGAAAGTCAGGCGCACCAATCCCAATGCTGAAATTTTTAACGTCCTCAAACAAAAAAAAACTCCAAACTAGAAAGTTGTAGATCTAGTGGAGATCTATAATTTTGATATAAAAATTATCTTCATCCGACGGTACATCGAAGAGCTGTGAATTTTTAAAAGTTTAACCGTGTCACGTCAATCCCAATGGTGTGACAAGACAACCACATCACTCGAAGTGGCGCGACAAGCTTTCTCTCATCGGAAAAGTCGTAGAATGTGTCATATTTTGACATGCTAATGAATGTGGCACAACTGGAAACAACTACTTTGCAGTACTACAATTGGCAAAAAAAAAAGCCCAGCAAAAGAGTCCTTGTTGACGAGTGCCGAAAAAGCACTCGACAAACATTTACACTTGGCAAAATGAAAAGCAAAAAGAAACTAAAAATAATGGCATTTTTTCAAGGAAGGGCCCCACCGGACAAAATTTTTCGCAGACAGTTTTTTGTGCAAATGTGTGGCTAGCGGGGTTTCAAACCTCGTAGGGTCGAGATGGGGACTAGAAGGGGGGTGAATAGTCCTTTCTAAAACTAATTGCGCCGGCTAAACAAATATGATGCGGAATTAAAACTATTCGTTTAGCCAAGACTTCACCCCTCTAGCTATGACTCTAAATCACCTCACAAAAAGATCCTACACAAAGCAAATGAGGTGATAAGCCTAGCTTGAGCTCCTAATCATTTCTATGGTAAGGTCACTGTGGATACGGGATCACCTAAGGACTCTACAGAGTTGTTCGCGGGATTCTATCCCCCAGCCCTGCGGCCACAAACAACTCCGTAAGGCAATGGAAGCATAGCTACGGTAGACTTCTATTGTAATCGAGGATAGAATCCTAGTCGATTACCATGTAAAGAGTTTGGGTGTTCGAATCCTCTACGGACAACCCTCTCGAGTTTGACTAGGTCCGTAGTAAGCTCTTTGGCTCCTTGGACTATAAAAGGCGGCCAAAGAGCACCTCGTAGAGGAGAGCGCAACTTGAACACATCAAGTCTTTGTAAGCTTTACAACCGATTCTCGGTTGACCCCATCAATCAAAAACAGGCTCACGCCGACCGGGCGTAAAAGGTCTTTACTCGATCACGGATCGAGGGCCCGAACCAAAGATATAAAACCCCGCTCTCCATGTCGATTGCAAGAACAAACCGCCGGACTCCAGGTTCATCGAGGCCCGAACAAACCGCCCGGTTCATCCCGTGGCGGGCTCTCGGTCGTAAAACATCGATACCGGGCGCCAGGTAGGGGCTCGTCGAATTTTCAAGACGAGGGTTGGCGGACCGCGACATCATGGGCTCGTCGGGCGAAGAAGATGATCGTCTTCGGATCATGGGCTTGCGAGATCGACCACGACGGCAAGACTCGAGGCTACGTCATCGAGGAAACCAAGACCGAAGAATCAAGACTCGAAAAGCTCGAAAGCGCTTGACGCCACCGACATCGCCCAGGAACGGAGAACAAGCTCGACACCGACTCGGGAGGCTACGTGGAGGGACCTGAAACCGGCAGACTCGGGGAGAGAAGACATCCAAGGTTCCGAGACGGACTCCGAAAGGGACTCAAAGCCGCACTCCTACCTCGACCGGGACCGGGGGACGAAGCCGACTCGAAGAAGAATTTTTCAAGAAAGGCTACCCCAACTCGGAGTCAAGAAGGCGAGACCGAAAAACAACTCGATATCAACCCAGGTTGCCTTACCAATTCCCAACGGATTGCGCAATGCCGCGTTCGCGCAAGATACAAGGCGAATCAAGACAACTTTCAAGAGAAGGCCGGAGATTCCTTTGAAAGGCGCCGCAAAGAGGGCTCATCCTAACAAGGACGCCGGAGGAGTGCATTATCCACTGGCCTAGAACCCTCACCAAGGCGGACCGTCAAGAAGCGACAATGAGCAGGGATGACAAGCAACGGATCTTCCCCGGACGGAAGGAGTGGCGTCCGAAGGCGGCCGGCCGCTAATGAAATCTTGATGGTAGCAAGAGCCCGCACGCCGCTTAACCCTCTAGATGCCCCTGACATCAGATCCACTGACGAAGGCCTATCAAACATCTCGGCGGATGAAAGAACCCAAGAAGACGAAGGAGAGGACCAACGTCATTCAAGGCTAAGAAGAAACAAGCTAAAGGGAGGACGCCGAGACAGAGCAAACAAGCGCAAACAAGCGCAAACAAGCCTGGAACAAATACCAGGCCGACCTGCGCAAATACGAGAAGATGAAGTCTGAAAAAGAAGCTGAAGACGATCATCAAACAACACACGAGAAGCCGCAAGAGTTGATCAATCGCCTAAAGGCGCTTCGAACCTAAATAACGAGGAGAGGCTCATCAAGGAAGCGCTTCAGAAAGCCATCCATGAAAGAGACCCCGCTAGGTCTCAGTCAAAGGTAAACAACTCGCACACTCAAAGAAGTCGGTCTAACGTCTTTGAATGGTTGGGTACGCCGGAGAACTCTAGAAATTCAAGGCAACCCCGGAGGGATGGTAAGAACCGAGACCCCCGAGGGCTAATCCCACCCCAAGACCAAGCCGGCTAGAAGAGGTCGCGGAGTCTACATACCGATCCGCGAGAACCCCGACAAAAGGAGCAAGATCCTCGGGACAGATCGAAGGAAGGACAACAGGGGGCTACGATAGATTCCCTTGCTTCGCAGAGAGATTGCAAGAAGTCAAGCTGCCCGCAAAGTTCAAGCCTTCAAACCACTCAAAAATACGATGGGAAAACAGAGCCCAAGCAAAGGGCTCAGAGTCTACTCACAATCAATTGAGCTGGCTTTGGAGGAGATGATGACGCAAAGGCCGTTTTCTTTCCCATGGCTCTAGAAGCACTACCGCTCCAATTGTTCGGCAAGATCGAAGAGGGCTCCATAAGATCTTGGGAAGATCTGCAGAAATTATTCTGCGACAACTTCGTAGGAATCATCACCCATCCTATCACACAGGCCGAGTTGAAGAGCCTCAAGCTGAAGCCAGGAGAATCCTTGAGGGACTACTACCGAAGATTTGGAGAGATGAGATCCCAAGTGCACGACATCACAGAAAGAGAAGTGGTGGACGATTCGGTAATGGAATTTCTCGAGGTGGCAATTCTCGGACTTCTACAAAGACAACCCAAGAACCAACGAACAGTTCAAGCTTACTGTTGAAAAGATGATTGGCGCCGAGGGAAGAAAGAACCCGTGATCGCTTCCCAGAGAGAGAAAGAGCACGGAAGGCCCGAAAAAGAACAGAACAACTCTCAAGAAGACAAAAGCGAGGGGCCGACAACGATCGCATTGGCAGAGAAGCCGAAGAAGCCCTACAAACAGAAGTACAGCAGCAACAAGAGCAGTAACAGCAGCAAGGACAACGTCAACCTAGAAGACATACCTTGCGTCTTCCACCCCGGAGCTCGTCACTCGCTCGGAAGCGCACAACCTTCCAAGAGAGATACAAGGGAAGGGATTCAATTTTTAAAAGGGACGACCAAGAAGGCAAAGGAGAAAGCAACGACGGGCAGAAAACGGGGGAGACCTCCGAAAGCAACAAGATCTCTAAACGTCATATTCTCCGGAGTCCCTGGATCAAAGAGCAAGAGACAAGACAAGCTAGCACTACGATCGATCATGGCAGCAGAGCCCGCAACGCCACGCTACCTCAACTGGTCCCAATACCCGATTCAATTCACAAGGGAGGACCAATGGACAAGCGTGGGCAACGCCGGCCTATATCCCTTGGTGATAGAACCCACTATAGCTGGGGTGACAGTAACCAAGGTACTGATCGACGGAGGAGCAGGGCTAAACATCATATTCTTAGAGACACTGGACAAGATGGGACTAGACCTCTCAGGATTGATCGCGCCCTCCAATACCCCCTTCTACGGGATAGTTCCTGGACGAGCAGCAATACCAATCGGGCAAGTCACCTTTCCAGTCACCTTTGGAACACCGTCAAACTACCGGACAGAATATATCAAGTTCGAAGTAGCAGATCTCGAGTCACCATATCATGCCATCATGGGAAGACCAACAATTGCAAAATTCATGGCTATTCCACACTACCCGTATCTACTGCTAAAGATGCCGGCGCCATTCGGGGTTCTTTCGATCAAGGGAGACCTCAAAAAGGTTTTCGAGTGTGATGTCCAAGCCGTGGAGATAGCAAACAAGTCAGAAACACTCTTTGAAAAAAGAGAAGTCCATCGAATGGCAGAGGAGACAAGACCAGAAGAACTCGAGATACCAGCCAAGAAACAAGCAATCTTGGTACCCCCAGAAGAAGCCGACGTCAAGCACATCGACTTACAAACTGGTGATCCATCCAAGACGGCGATCATCAGCTCCCATCTATCCCCCAAATAGGAATTCGCGCTCACCAGCTTCCTAAGGCAGAACAAAGATATATTTGCCTGGAAACCGGCAGACATGCCCGGCGTACCAAGGGAGCTGGCTGAGCACAGAATCGATATCAATATGGGATCAAAGCCCATCAAGCAAAGACTGAGGAGATTCTCACCAGAAAAGAAAGAAGCCATCAAGAAGGAGATCGCGAAACTACTCGCAGCAGGATTCATCAGAGAAATCCTACATCCAGATTGGCTAGCTAATCCAGTTCTGGTTCAGAAGAAGAATACCTCAGAGTGGCGCATGTGTGTAGACTACACAGATCTAAACAAGCATTGCCCAAAGGATCCATTTGGGCTACCAAGGATTGACCAGATAGTGGACTCCACAGCAGGATCAGCCCTATTATCATTCCTGGATTGCTACTCAGGCTATCACCAAATAGCACTCAAGAAAGAAGATCAGAGCAAGACCTCTTTTATCACCCCCTTCGGTGCCTACTGCTACAAGACAATGTCATTCGGATTAAAGAACGCCGGAGCAACGTATCAAAGAGCGATACAGACTTGTCTAGGAGAGCAGATTGGCAAAAACGCCGAAGCATACGTGGGACGACGTGGTGGTGAAAACAAGGGAGCCGAGACACTCGATTCAAGACCGGAGGAGACTTTCAACAACCTCAATAAGTGGAAGTGGAAGCTCAATCCAACAAAGTGTGTTTTTGGAGTACCGTCAGGACAGTTGCTCGGGTTCTTGGTCAGCAGCAGAGGCATAGAAGCCAGCTTCAAACAGATCAAGGCTATCACAGAGATGAGGCAGATTTTAAACGTCAAAGACGTCCAAAAACTCACGGGGTGCATGGCAAAGCACTAAACGTATTCATATCAAAGCTTGAGAGAAAGGACTCCCCTTTTTCAAATTGATCAAGAACAAGGGAAAGTTCGAATGGACTAAAGGGGGGCGAGACAAGGCATTTGAAGAACTCAAACAAGTACCTAACGTCAGCACCGGTCCTAACTCCTCCAAGAGACCATGAAGATCTCATGCTCTACATAGCGGCTACCAACACAGTAGTCAGCTCAGCGATCATTGTGGAAAGAGAAGAGCCCGGGAACAGCAGTAAAACCCAGAGGCCAGTTTACTACGTGAGCAAGGTCCTCTCAGAGTCCAAAGCTCGGTACCCTCACGTACAGAAACTACTTTACTCCATATTGATCACGTCAAGGAAACTACGGCACTACTTCGACAGCCACAAAATAACAGTGGTCACAGATTCTCCACTAGGAGATATCCTACGGAACAAGGATTCTACAGGACGCATATCAAAATGGGCAGTAGAACTCGGAGCGCTAAATCTAGAGTTCACCCCACGAAGAGCAATCAAATCCCAAGCACTTCCAGACTTCATTGCAGAATGGACAGAGCTCCAGCAGCCAATACCCGATGACATCAAGAAACATTGGAGCATGTACTTCGATGGTTCATTGAAGCTCGGGGGAGCAGGAGCCGGGATTCTCTTCATATCTCCTGATGGAAGACAACTCAAATACGTGCTATAGATAAAGTGGCAGGCTACCAACAACGAGGCAGAGTACGAAGCTCTCATCCACGGCCTCAAAGTAGCGAAGACTCGGGAATCAAAAGACTTCAAGTATACGGCGACTCCACGGTTGTCATCAACCAAGTCAACAAAGACTGGGACTGCACAAAGGATAATATGGGCCTATACTGCGCAGAAGTACGCAAATTGGAAAAGAACTTCCAAGGCCTAGAAATCCTCCACGTGCTCCGAGATGCAAATGTGGCTGCAGATGTACTAGCCAAACTCGGATCCGACAGAGCTCAAGTCCCACCAGGAGTATTCGTCGAAGAACTTTCGAAGCCTTCAATCAAAGAGAACCCAGAACAAGAAAACTGGGAGCAATCAGCCCTAGCAGGAGTGATGATAATATCTCCAGGTCGCAGAACCACTCCCTGGATTGAGGACATCATCAACTTCATCAAAAACAAGATGCTACCCCCAAGACAAGACAGAAGCAACAAGAATCTTGAGAAGAAGCAAGAACTATGTGCTCATTGGGGACAAACTATACAAGAGAGCAGCATCATCAGGAGTATTACTCAAATGCATCAGCTCCGAAGAAGGAAAAGAAATCCTCAAGGAAATCCATTCTGGATGCTGTGGAAACCACGCAGCGTCGAGAACCCTCGTGGAAAAAGCATTCAGAACAGGATACTACTGGCCAACAGCTCTCAAAGACGCAGAAGAACTCGTCAGAAGATACAAAGGATGCCAGATGTTTGCAAGACAGGCGCATGTACCTGCAAGACAACCCCGATATGCATACCTCCATCATGGCCTTTTTCGTGCCGGGACTAGATCAAGTCGGACCACTTAAAAGAGCCAAAGGAGGATTTGAATACATCTTCGTGGCAATCGACAAGTTCACCAAGTGGATAGAATACAAGCCATTGGTCAACTACTGACTCAAGAAAAGCAATCGAGTTCATTCAGAGATTATGCACGATTCGGGATGCCCAACAGATCATCACGGACCTCGGATCACCCTTCACAGCGGCAGAATTCGAAGATTGGGCACGAGATTGCGGCATACAAATCGACTATGCCTCTGTCGCACATCCCCAAGCAAACGGACAAGTTGAAAGAGCCAACGGACTCATCCTTGCCGGATTAAAACCAAGACTATATGAAGAACTCAAAGACTACGGAGCAAAATGGATCGAAGAGATACCAAAGGTTGTCTGGGGCCTAAGAACTCAAATCGCCAGAGCAACGGGCTACTCCCCTTTCTTCCTAACATACGGATCGAAGCAAGATACCAGCAGATTCGATATGGAGCTCTCCACAGATCGAAAGCAGTTCGAAGAAGGAGAAGGAGAACAGACAAGAAGACTTGAAGTCGACGCGCGAGAAGAAGTCGAGAAAATGCCATCCTACAGAGCGCAAGATATCTACAAGGACTAAGAAGGCATTATGACAAGAGCACACGACCAAGAAACCTAAACCCAGGAGATCAAGTACTCAAGAGAAATCAAAAGATAGAAGGCAAGCACAAACTTCTCAGCCCATGGGAAGGACCCTTCATCGTCAAAAGAGTACTAGGACCAGGAACCTACAAACTGATAACTACAGAAGGAGAAGAAGTCAGAAACTCCTGGCACATCAGCCAACTCAGAAGGTTCTACCCATGATCAAAGAAGAATCTGACGACAGCAAGAGAAGTCGCAGAACAAAGATCAACTCTCTGAAGAAGAAGGAGAAGACAATCTCAGAAGAGCTCTAGACCCGAAAGAGGTACTAGAATGCGCGGCACTCTAGCAGTTCAAAACAAAAGAACTCAAAAGAGCGCGGTCGCATGCCTCCCAAGAGGAGAAGAACAAAAAACTGCTCTAATCGGCACTTCAAGGAAAAGAAGTCAACCGACAGAGGGCAACACCGACCACCAGAACGGAGGTCACCAAATAAGGGTGGAACCACGCGAAGTCCATTGAATAGCGTCCATACCTTAAATCCTAGCGGCAGATCGTGAACCACGGCTCAAAAAAGAGGACGTGGGGATCGGCCCGCTTAGGGTCGCAGAGGCCATCAAGGGTCCAGAAAGAGCCAATATGTCCTACGGCAGAGGGCGGCCTTTCGAATCGGGCGTGAACGGTGTAGTGTTATGAAATAGGAACCCATCGTCTCACATAAAGTCTCTCAGAAGCAGAGCAGCCCAAACCGGGCAAGGTGGATTGTAGTGTTGTGAAATAGAAACCCAACCACCTTGACCTTCAAATCCGTTATTCACTTAAATGGGCCCGGGACTAAGAACCCTATAGGGGACGCCATGTTATAGTCCACCGGACAAGATGGGAGAGCCCTTGCCCGAAGCGGCAACTCGAGTTCAAGCAACTCCACGCGGAGCATGACTCCAAAGAAAATTTCACTAGCAAGTCCGAGAAAAAGACGAACGCTAGAGGCCCGACGGAAAAACCTGGACGGCCAGAGCAAGACTCCACCCATCGTGACATGCCCTAGAAAAGGACAACAAGTCACGAGCCAGAGGAATACAAACCTGGCAGGGCAGGGCACGACCCCAGCCACCTACAGCAAGTCTAAAGCAAAGACAACGCTGGAAGCCCAGAATAAAATTCGGGCACCCCGGAGAACAACTCCACATCAACGACAAGTCTCAAGAAAGAAGACAAGTCGTGCGTCAAAGGAAGAAAACCAAAGACGCAGGGGCAAGACCCCACTACTTCATGGCAAGCCCAAGAAGGAGGCACGCCACTACAAGCAGGGCAGAAACAACCCTAGCAATCCGGAGCACGACTCCACATCTACGGCGAGTCTCAAGAAAAAGAAGACAAGTCATGCGTCAGCCACAGACGCAGGGGCAAGACCCCAACCACTTCAAGCAAGTCTAAAGCAAAGACAAGCTACGTAGGGGGAGAAACAACCCTAGCAATCCGGAGCATGACAAGTCTCAAGAAAGAAGACAAGTCACGCGTCGAAGGAATGAAGCCACAGACGCAGGGCAGGACCCCAACCACTTCAAGCAAGTCTAAAAGCAAAGACAAGCTACAGCAGCGAGGCGCGAAAACAACCCTAGCACACCGGAGCACGACTCCACATCTACGGCGAGTCTCAAGGAAAAGAAGACAAGTCGTGCGTCGAAGGAACGAACCCGCAGACGCAGGGGCAAGACCTCAACTACCCAAGCAGGCCAAAGACAAGGCGCACTACTACGGCAGGGCGGGGAACAACCCTAGCGCTTCGGAGCAAGACTCCATATTCAAGACAAGTCTTAAGAAGGAAGACAAGTCAGACGTCAAGGGAAAGAACCCGAGGATGCAAGAGCAAGACTCTACTCTAACAATCTACAACAAAGCTTAAAGAAGAGCTAAAGTCGACGCGTAAGAAGGAGAAAGAACTCTAACGCACGTGAGCAAGACTCCTTTCTTTTTTCTTGCAGAGGTCTACAAGAAGGACAAGCTGATTCATCGGAAGAACAACCCCGATGAACGAGGAGTACGACTCCACACAACTACTCGGCACAAGTCTACAAGATCAGGACGACGGCCGTAAGCCTAGATCTAAAGGCACAACCACATTTCAAAATTGTCCAAGAAAGAACAATTTGGAGGACAAAGCGTAAGACAAATTGCAAACAAGTCCGCTCGAAGGCAGAACAGATACATACAAGTACAAAATGGATAAAGGGATAGACATCTTTTATTCAACATCTTGGGATCACAAGTTACATGGGAAACAAGTCCCTACAAGATACAAAGAAGACTCGTGACGCACACGGAGAGCTCAACAAGAAATTCCGCGTACAAGATACAAAGAAGACCCGAGGGATTACAAGACTAAGGAGAACAACAAAACAGGCAGGAGAAACCGGCACCCCACGACGAAGCAGATGGAGCGCCCGGACCCGTATCCGAACCCCAAGAGCCGGAAATCCATCGGCTCGAGAATCACTTCGAAGTCAAGACCCTTGCGCCCAAGTCCATAAACACTTGGAGCTCGAAGAATCCCGACGACGGCAGCGAATGAGCCCCCGGATCAAGATAGGCGACCTGGCGAAGAAAAGAACCCTCTGTAGAAGGCTCCGGAGTTCACCACGTCGCAGCAGGGAAGAAAGAACCCAAGGGGAGCGCTCAACTCGACAAAGAGTAGAAGGAAGCGCCCCCAAAGAGTACCATCTTCAGCAATTCCTCAAAAGGCACAACCTTCCTCGAGACGAGCGGCGACCAATGCCGGTTGGGAAGCCGGCATATGTCTACCCAAGTAGCAAGGAGGTACACCAAAGAGGATCGAAGAGCGTCCAAAATGAACCCCAACCGACCCACACCAAGAAAAAAAGGAGGAGGAGAGGAGATCATCTTAGATCACAAGACATCCCGCACTCACCACCCAAACTTTCCCGGTGTGGAACTGCTGCGGGAATAGCCTACCGCTATTCCCGATCACAAGACATCCCTCACTCGCAGAAGAACCAAGACAGGCGAAGAAAGACGCCTGGGGGCTGATCCAACTCACTCAAAGGCACCGCCATGGATCTAAAAAGCTCAAGGAAAGGCTCTATCTACGAGAAGAGGAACCTGTCGAGAGGAGGAAGAAACAGAGACGCAGTAAAGGAAACCCCGGATCCTCAACGAAGCAAAAAGGGGGTATTTATAGGCAAATATCACATCGCCTATAGACCGAGTCCACAGAAGATGAAGCAGATTCCAAAAGGAACGGTCACCTAAATTCACGCAAGCAGAAATTCATGGCAATAAGCGCCATGCACTGGCCTTTCCCGAAAAACGGGCGCGATAAAAGCGATTTGTATGACCCGTGATCGCACGGAAAAGAGAAGAAACAATCAAAAATCCCGGAGGACAGAAGAACCTCTAAGATTCCTTTCCAAGAGAAAGAACTCCAAGACGCTCGGGGGCTACAGGATACCCCGGATAAGATTTTTTTCCGAATCGAGAAAAACTCGAAGATGGAGATCTCGGAACGCGTTGAAGCTTCAATCCGAGAAGAGCGGGGACGCTCTCATGACTCATACTTGAGATACTCGGGGCTCGCGAAGAGAAGATCCATCCGGAGAAAGAACTCCAAATACGAGAAGAACTCGAAGACAAAGGAAAAGATCTCAACACCGCGCTCAAAAGCTCCATCCGAGAAAGGTAAGAAGAATTACCCTCATAACTCGGGTTTGAGATACTCGGGGGCTCGCGGAGAAAGAAATGCTGGAGGAGGAAAGGACTCCGGAACAAGAAGAACTCGAAGACGGAGGCAAAAGAACTCGAAGACCTTCCAGTTCTTTGTGCCAAAAAGCAAGAAGCTCAGGGGCTACACCCTACGGGTGCACTTTTCAAAGTGCACACCGTGTGATGATCTCAAGACCATATCAAGGCTTCATCCGAGAAGAGCGAGGACGGCTCTCATGACTCAGCCTTGAGATGCTCGGGGGCTTGTGGATACGGGATCACCTAAGGACTCTCTGAGTTGTTCGCAGGATTCTATCCTAGCCTGCTGGCCACAAACAACTCAGAAGGCAATGGAAGCATAGCTACGGTAGACTTACATTTGTAATCAGGATAGAATCCTAGTCGATTACCATGTAAAGAATTTGGGTGTTCGAATCCTCTACGGACAACCCTCTCTCGAGTTTGACTAGGTCCGTAGTAAGCTCTTTGGCTCCTTGGACTATAAAAGGCGGCCAAAGAGCACCTCAGAGGAGAGCGCAACTTGAACACATCAAGTCTTTGAAGCTTTACAACCGATTCTCGGTTGACCCCCAATCAAAAAAAAGCAGCTCACGCCGACCGGACGTAAAGGTCTTTACTCGATCACGGATCGAGGGCCCGAACCAGTATAAAACCCCGCTCTCCATGTCGACTGCGCAACAAACCGCCGGACTCCAGGTTCATCGAGGCCCGAACAAACCGCTCGGTTCACCCCGTGACGGGCTCTCGGTCGTAAAACATCGACAAATCACACAAACCTATGCACTAGTACTTCAAACAAAGGTGAGCTCCTACACAATTCTAATGAGCAAAAGCACAAAGCCAACCCTAAGCTCACTAGATGCACTAAGGACAAGGCGACACACGCCTAACCCAAAGGCTCAAATTACTTAGCTACACAAACTAAGCAATGCAACTAAACAAGCTACACAAGCTAGAAATTGCAAGAGCCACTCCACAAGCACAAGCACAAGGTATATATGAATGTAAATACCAAGCTTGTGATTTGGAGAATGCATACCACCGAGAAGAGTAGACAAGTTGACACCAGTGATTTTTTACCGAGGTATCGGGAAGCTTGCCAACTCCCCCCTACTCCTCGTTGTGTCGAGCAACACCTTGGGTGGTTCCTTTGGTGTTTCACCTAGATGGTTCTTCGGTGTGACTCTCCGATCACTTGCCTCTCAAGGCACGCCCCGCAAGGCGCCGCAAGACACCACTCTCAAGTGAGCCTATCACAAGGCACCGCAAGACACCACACTCACAAGTAAGGTAACTCAAAGACACGCTCTAGTAGTGATGCTCTTCACGATCCCCGCGAGGTGAGCTCGAACCTCTCACAAATCCTCCTTCGGAGCACCGCACAATCTCCGTTGCGTGCTTCATGAAGTCTCTTGCCACCAAGCCGTCTAGGAGGTGGCAACCTCCAAGAGAAACAAGCACACCGGCTTGCAACACGATCACCTAGTGCCACAAATGCGATCTCTCAACGCGAATGCACTAGAATCACTCCTCACTTTGATTTGGATGAACTCTATCAATCACAAGTGAGTGGGAGGGCTCTCAAGCACCACAACACAAGCCACCAAGGCCCAAGTGTGCTCAGCACCCGAACAAGGTCGGGTATGTGGTGTATAAATAGCCCCAAGCCAAAACTAGCCGTTGAGCTCGAAAACACGACTTGGCAGCGGGACGGAGGGCGCCGACCGGACTCACCAGCGAGTCCGGTCGAGAGTCCGGTCAAGCGTCCGGTCGACGCGATAGCAAAAATTCAGGCTGCAGAGCCCTCTACCGGATGCATGACCAGAGCCTCCGGTTGGTGCGTCCGTCGCGTCTTTGTGCGTCCGGTCACCGCCGACAAACCCGACCAACGCCCGATCAAACGTCCATAACTCTTTCATCCGAACTCCGTTTTCGATGATCTTGGACTCTATGGAAAGCTTAGTTAGAGGGCTACACAACCCACATGGTTACTTGATCCAACTCACGATGGATAAAAGAAGTATTCCACTCTAAGAGCAGTCCAAGTGTCCGAGAAACACCGAAACAACTTCTCCTTTGCAAATGTGCCAACACCACCAAGTGTAAATCACCATGTGCATGTGTGTTAGCATTTTCACAATCATTTTCAAAGGATTTTCTCTTGCTCTTACCACGCCACTCGATCCTAACACATCGCAAAGTTAGATCGCTCAAGTGGCACTAGATGACCGATATGCAAACAAGTTTGCCCCTCTTGATAGTACGGCCATCTATCCTACATCCGCCATAAACTTCTCTAAGCACCAATGACCGGCGAAATGAAATGCCCTATAGGTTATACCTTTGCCTTGCGCATTTCCATTCCGCTCCATCTCCAAGTGCCGATGCAACCAATGCACCAACACGATCAAGAATGATATGATCCATTTCATATCATCGCGTGACACTATTGGTCCATCGATCTTGACCTCACTTGCTCTTCACCGTTGCGTCGGTCCTTCGGCGCCAAGTCTTGCCCAAGCTTCACCGCCTCGCGGTCCATCGCTTCACTGCCTCGACTTGCCCTTCACACTTGCAACCGGTCCATCAAGCCAAGCCTTGTCTTGATCTTCACCACCTTGGTCACATGACTCCATGTCATGTCTCATATGCAATAAAGCTCCTTCATTGCACCATCACGTGTGAACTAATCTCCGTGTATTATCTCAATCACACATATTAGTTCACCTAATGTTGACACTCAATTACCAAAAACCACAAGGGACCTTTCAAAACCACCGTCCTCCCACCCATGCTCCGACACACTCTACCACCGTGCTACACCATCGCTTATATAGATTGTGTTTCGGTTGTCTAGATGTTGTACTAATCCAAGTGTAAGTTGCTTGTTTAATGCCCTAAATGAATTCAAATAAAAACGTTGTCAACTATAAGTTTCATAACATTTCGAGATCTACAATTTTTTTATTTAGGAAGTTTTTCCATCGGATGTCATTTGAAAAAAATTCGAGTTTCAAGTTTGAGAGATTCGAGGCGTAGTTTTTGCATCATAAGATGATTTCAAATCAAAAAGTTTTCTACTACAAAGATTCATAACTTTTTGAGGCCTACAATTTTCATTTAGGAAGTTTCTCCATCCGAGGTTGTTGAAAAATTTGAATTTCAAATTTGAGACATTTAAATGTAGTTTTGCATCATAATATGATTTCAAATCAAAAAAAATCTAGTACAAAGGTTCATAACTTTTTGAGATCTACAAAGTTTAGTTTGGTCATTTATTCATTTGACAAAGTGTCGGTAACATTATTCGTACATCTTATTAGTCTCTCTTCTAGTTCTAAGAAACTATGAGAGAATATGAAAGAGATGTAGATTTTATGAACAACGTCAATAATGCTTTCTCAAATGAAGAAATGAGCAAAATAAACTTTGCAAATCTTGAAAAGTTATGAAACTTTATAGTTGAAAACTTTTTAATTTGAACTCGAGCCTCAAAAAGTGATTTGGAAAACTAATTTGCCGATTGCCAAAAGAAAAGTACTCAAGCAAAGAGGCATTTTGTCGACTACCCAAAAACACTTTCGGCAAAATACATCTTTGCCGAATGTTTAGTCTTTGTCGAAAGTGTTTTTTTGTTTGATACTCGGCAAAGATTGCCGAGTGCTTGAGATAAAACACTGGCAAAGGTCAAAGTGCTATCGGATGCAAAACATTTTCTAGGGCAGTTAATATTAAAATATTTATTAAAAATGTTAGAATATATAGATGAATATTGTTAGTATTCAATGGTAGCATGTGTGAGTGTGTTTACCATGACCAAGTTTCTTGGTTGTAGCATGAGTGTAGGGGACATAGGACTAGCTCTAGGACATGCAACCTCATACTCTTGTTGTACATGCCACCGCAAAGGGGCTTTTCCCTTGCCTATATAATACATATAACCGGGGCGAGGACACTAGATCCCGTTTACTCCAATTGATTCATTCACTCATTCTTTCAAGATTGAAATATAAAAATTTGTCCCAATGCCCGAGAAGAAGCACGGAGGTGCAAGCGTGCCACTGCCACCTGAAAGGGCAACGGCGAGTCTACACTCCACATGCCACAGCGAAACACACGGCAGCGTCACTGCCCAAGCTGCAAGACCTTGCCGAGGCTCGCCGCCGCTTAGCTCAGCCGAATCGGCCACTCCTCGGGGCTCTCGGGAAGAAGAAGGTGACGGATTTCCACCTGTACTCGGCGTGTGAAGGAGAAAGGAGCAGAGAGCCGAATTCACGTCGTTAGCTCAAACCGTGACAGAATGCTAGTTTCAGGTAACAGAGTGACCTCTCAATGGGTTTTCACGTGTTCGACGTCTTTTAGTAGTATTTTACAAATCTGGTGATCTTTCGGTGTAATGAAACTAATTTTCCCAAGAATCATTTGCCTTTGGTTATCCACAAACAGAGCAAAAGATCTTAGTACTTCTCTAGAACTGAATTATGGCTAGGACAATTTGTGCAATCTTGTCCATTTTCTGTGTAACCTTCTTTTGTTTCTTAGCACGGCACTTGTAACACCTATTCCATTTGGCTAGTTCGGGAAGATCAAATTCACGGCACCAGGGCGTTACACAAGTAGGAGTATTGTTCACCCCGTGTCCTGTTCACATCAACGACTGGGAGGGAAAAAAATAATTATTATAACATCATCATGTTGCATTTGATTGACTGCACATAAAAGAAGCTACAGCGAGCACTGAATTTATTTGCCAATGACGATGTGATCACATTCAAGTTCAATGCACATGATAATTAGGAAATGATGAATTATGGCATGCCGTCCTGCATGCGAACAGTCACTTGAGATTCCTATGCTTCTGCAGGTTGCTCTGCACTACGGTGATGTCCACCCTTGTTCGCCAAGAGTGATGGCACTAATAGGGCACTAAAATAAGCCAGCACCGAGAAGAATATTATAACAACATTCACAGACGCCTTCGTCTCCCTGTTGGAGCCAGTTGCATAGGCCCCTAGGAGTCCGAGGAAGCCCAGCATGATCATCGTGTTCATGAACATAAGCAACCGATTCTGCAGCTCAGTCTTAATGTACTTCCTTGACACCAACACGAGCATGAGAAAAATGGATGCCACGAAGGAGGCGGAGTTGCTAAAGAAGAAGAGGAGGTAACGTTGCCTCCTGTTGGTGCGCATTACCGGACTGCCGGCGTTGTGCCCGTCGCTGCTTCTCTGCCATGATCCACCGGGCGGATCTAGGCCAACCTGGTATGTAACACTCGCCACCAGGATACCGACCGTCATCAGGTACATCCGTTTGGCACGTACTACTTTCTCTGTACTGACCACATGTACTGCATCTTCCGCTTGGGCACTTCCTTCTGAGCTGGTGGGAATGGGTGGGTTTCCATTGTCTGCCGCATTTGCTGCCGACGACGAAGAGATGGATAACCTCAGCAAAATTTGCAGGAACAGGAATGGGGAATAGGTGAGCACAGACATCACTGCAAAGATGTAGATGGATGTTTTCCGATGCTGGGTGATCCCGGCAGGAAAGGCAGCCAGGAGACAAATGAAGCTGACAGCGGTGCAGACAGATAACGCATGAGTTTGTATGGCTGGCCTGTATAGCTTGGGGTTCACAAGGAGTATGATGACGGCGATGGACACCAAGAAGCTCACGGAGTTGCAATAGAAGAAGACTGTGTAACGGCGTGGAAAGTTGTGCAAGAGTAGCGGGTCGCCTGCGTGGTTCCCGGACTCGTCGTCCTTGAGCAGGAAGCTGCCAGGAGGCGTCAGCCCGGACTGGTAAGTCATGGTCGCTACAAAGATGGCGAAGACGAAAAAAACATAGCCCATTCTATCAAGCGCCAGATGGTCCTCCTTCCTCCGGCCATGAGTGTCTTTGTGGTCGTCCAGCAAGGCGACATGGAGGACCACGTAGACCAGAGCAGCACCGCCCATGCCCATGGTGTACATGGTGGTCGTTTCCTCCCCGGCAGCTCCCAAATGCATATGATCCGACAAGGCTAAGCAGGTCCAGTATCATGGCCTGCTCCAGCGCTCGGTGCTTGAGCTTGATGTGGTGCTTTAGGTGTACCAAGATCATGCAAGCCAATGAGGCCGCGAAGGCAACCGAGTTGCAGTAGAAGAAGGCGTTGTACCTCCTAAGGTTGGTGGTTTCGAGTATGGGGTCGCCAGCCTTGTGGCCATCTCCGTCGTCCTGCCAAAGACCACCTGGCGGATGCAGCCCGGCCACATAAGTTATGGTTAACGCAAGAGTGGCGAGGTATTCAACATAGGTGGAACGAGCCTGATTCTCGGGATCCAGCTGCCTAACAATATTGGCAGTTTCATTCCTGCAAAAATGTGTATACATAATTTCAGATCAAGCAGCACACACTGTCCAGTTATTATTATTACTCCCTCCGTTTAAAAAACATGCAATTGTGGGAACCGTGTCACTCAAACAATTTCATCTTTGACCAAGTTTCTAGCAAAAACTACTAGCATTCATGTTTTGAAATAATCTTGTTATGAAAATATATTTCATAACAAATCTAAAGATACTTATTTTTGTCTCATAAATATTAAGTACCTTTTTATATAAACATAGTTGAAGTTCGAGATGTTTGACTCCTGGGGTGTGAGAATTGCATGTTTTGTGTAATGGAGGGAGTAGCAAATTAAATGATGAGAGATCAGTAGGGAGCTTGACTGAAATGAATTGAACGGCTTATATTAAACAAAGGGCTAAAAAAATAAATACTACTACTATATTATATTATTATTATTATTATACAGAGACCAGAGCACACACGTACCTTGGATCTTGAATTTGTGTCGTTGCATTGAACCACTCTTGCATTTTTTCCAGGGAATTTTTGTGACAACAACCAGGAATATAATGTATGCCACAACCACACCTATGAGGCTGGCCATGTAGATGATAGTGTCGGTCTCCTGGCAACTGCCAGCCAAATAGGAGCCAAGGAGGCCAAACAGCAAGATGACGCTGCCCGCATAGACAACCTTCATGCGGCGAATCTTCCTCAGCAGAAGGACTAGGACCATGAGCAGTGACGCCGTGAATGCCATGGTATTGCAAACGAAGAACACAGTCGAGCGTGCGCCCTTGAGAATGGGGTCGCCCGGTCTGTTGCCACCATCGGTGCTGTCCCAGAATCCACCCGGCGTGCTCAGTCCACTGCCGTACGTGACGGTCAGTGCGAACGTCGCCAGCTGCATCAACACCTTACGGTCGCGGGATGCGGCCACAACGACATTGGAGCTCTTGTCTCCAAAGTAGGTCAGCAGCACCTTCTCAACGGCGACGTAGGTGAAGGCGGCGGCCACCACCAGCGAGGTGAAGACGGCGGTGAACACGTCCCGGAATGTCCCGGCGGCGTATGCGCCGATCAGGCTGAGCAGGCTCAGCAGCGTCGCCACCACCAGCGGGATGACAATGATTCTCGGGTTTTCTTGGGGCCGGACGGCCATAAGGAGTAGGACGAGGACGACGACCAAGAAAGACGAAGCAAATGCAGTGACGTTGCAGTAGAAGAACAAGTAGTACCGCACGGACTGGGTGGACCTGATGATTGGGTCTCCGGAGAGGTTGTCGCCGGCGATTTCCTGCCAGACACCACCAGGTGGGCTGAACCCCGCCGCGTAGGTCGCCGTTGCCACCAACGTCGCCAGCAGCAGGATGCTCTTGGCCGTCTTTTTCATGTACACCCTCTCATTTTCGCTGTTGTAGCTATGTGTCTGGTCAGTGCCATTAGACCCCATTTGCAGCCTAACTTCAGTTGTTTGATTCAAGGCATGAGTCGAAGCTCTCTTATTATGTATATATAGTCACGCCGTACCGAGCAGCAGGAAAATTTTAGAGACAATTATATATTCTCTCATTCCAAATTATAGGAAAACTTTTTTACATCGAATAGCAGATTCAATGTATCAAACAAATGTCAAGTGGATTTAAAGTAACCGGACGAGAGAAAGATAGTACTACTTTTTCTGTGCACTGACCTCGGCCAACACAAACTTATCCATGCATGCATTACAGCACACTGGCGCCAGCTAAATACAGTACACATCTAAAGAAAGGGAACACGATGTTCATTGGCCCAAAGCCTGCAGAGGTAGTTGGCGTGTACTATAAGAGCAGGTACAATAAGGCCACGTCACTTGGCTTATAGCCAAGACACGCCAAGATATTCCTAGTTGGAAGAGAGAGAAAGAGGAGAGAGACATCAGCTTTGGCGTCTCCCCGGCGCCCGGGCGCTTGCACAGCAGCCCAGGCCGTGGGTCCTACCACTAACGTGTGTTGCCCAATACCCTGCGTTGGTCCTTCATCTCACCTATATCTACAGGCTGCAGCAACTAGTTGAATACTCCATATACTAATAAAATATATGAGTTAGAGGAAGATGAAAAAGATCATTGTTGTATGAATAGGCTATTAAGCTTGTCTTCAAATGACATGGCTTGGCTTATAGCCAAGCTTATTGGCCTTGCTCTAAACAACTATACCATCAGATGCAAACCATAGTTTATGCAAGACCACATGACTTGTTCAGGTCAAAAACAAAAAAGGATATATACGCCTCCCGGCCTCCGAGAGCAGCATATATAACAAATTCACCATGGCGTGGCATTGCCATAATTATTGGCTAACCGTGTGCATATACATATACTGTATAAGAAATAAGAGTGGAAAGAAAGAAATTATAGGCCACATGCATTCAAATGGTTTTTATGTTATTTGGCCGGGGCTGAGCCGGGGGGCAGGTGAATGGTGTCTGCGGCGCGCGGGGTGCTGTTAAGAGCCCGTTCGGTTGCCATGCAAGGCCAAAAAGCAAACCCAAAAAGTGCTACTGGTCGCCGTCATATCAAATCTTTTGACGCATGCATGGAGCACTAAATGTAGATAAACAATAAAATTAATTGCACAGTTTAGCTAAAAAGTGCGAGACGAATCTTTTAAACTTAGTTAATCTATGGTGGGACAATAATTACCAAATATAAACGAAAAGTGCTACAGTGATTCCAACCCAAACTATTTTGGGTTGCATGGCAACCCAACGGGCTTTTAGGTGCTGTATAGGGGAGGGGGCAGGCGGACAAGTGCGCGGCTGGGGGCGTGCAGGGTCTGGGCTAGGTGCTGCCTCTGCCTGCACGGGGAGAGAGGAGCAGACTGCATGCGCGCGTCGGGTGCCTATGCACGGTAAACGAAACAGCTACGCCATCAGATGCAACCATAGTTTATACATGACCACAGGTTAAAAAAAAAGATATGTATGCCAGTCCGCCTACGAGAGCACCGCAAACATCTAGCCAAACCATTTAATCGAAAGTCTGTAACCATCTATGACCGTTTGATACATTTTTGTTATTATATCTAGAATATTATGCAACTTCATTAGTATAAATTAAAAATGTCAAGTGGATTTAAAGTAACCGGACGAGAGAAAGATAGTACTACTTTTTTTCTGTGCACTGACCTTGGCCAACACAAACTTATCCATGCATGCATTACAGCACACTGGCGCCAGCTAATACAGTACACATCTAGAGAAAGGGAACACGATGTTCATTGGCCCAAAGCCTGCAGAGGTAGTTGGCGCGTACTATAAACAACTATACGATCAGATGCAAACCATAGTTTATGCAAGACCACAAGACTTGTGCAGGTCAAAAAAAAAAAAAGATATATATGCCAGTCCGCCTCCGAGAGCAGCATATATAACAAATTCACCATGACGTGGCATTGCCATAATTATTGGCTAACCTTGTGCATATACATATTGTATCCTACTACTAAAAAAGAATGAAACACAGACTCTACCGGCAGAGCGACGTGCGTCGCCCCGCTTCGCTTCCGCCCGGTGGCCCCCCACATGCTTGGCTAGGACAACCCCCGCAGTTTGCATGCTAAGAAAAGTAAACTATTATTTTTATCCCACTAGATTTGCATGACTCGCATGCAATAAAAAGATACGTGTGCATGATGAAGAACTCTGACCCTATTTTAGAAGAAAAAAAAAAACTTAAAATGAATATGATCGGACTTTAAAAGAAAGGATGGGAAAAATTCTATGGTAGGAATAAAAATTCTCTATGGTATGAAAGATGTACTCCCTTGGTTCCACAAAACATGCAATTCTCACATCCGGAGGAGTCAACCATGACAAACTTTGACTAAAGTTATTTGGAAAACACATTAGATAGAAAAAATAAGGAAGAAGATCTAATCAAATATTTGGTACACGATAGATTAGAATGGATAGACACAAGTGAACGCAAGGAATATGATTAGACCATCGAAGAAAACGTAAAGAAAAAAAAGCTAAACAAATCTTCACAAATTCGATTTGGTTCTATTAAAAATTCAATGCCGCTAACAAGAAAATTGAAAAGCTTTGGGGCATACGTTTCACTTCAAGCAGCCGGAGCTTGATGCGCAGAGCAAGAATGAGAGAGCGTTGTATTAGCAATCATGAGCTTTGATGAATGCACTAACCGCGATCCCCGATGTTTCGGATGCCCCGATTCACTACCTCCCTAGAATTTGTATCCATACTATGCACACATTCTAAAATCAAAAAGTATTATTTATGAATCACTAATATGTAAATATTTTGTTATTCCCGGTATTTGAATTTGAACAAATAATATTTTATTCAGGTTTCTTGCTTCAAGAAAGAATTATAGTTGACATGCAATTAGTTCGACATGTCTATAATTTTTATGGTATATGCAACCGTCCATTTTAAAAGGATGAGAATATTATGGGGATCAAGCAAACTCGTGTTAAGAAGAAAGTATTTCTCTCATACAAAGTATAATGATCTAAAAACGTTGAGAAACAATGGTACCTTTAAAAATTGTAAGCATAATAAATATAAAATCTAAGGCCTACGACTGTGGTTTATTGTTCTCTTTTTTTCTCACACAACTATTATGAGTACAAGTCCAGAATCTTATTGGAAGCATGTAATCTTGTTGAAGCGGAAGTGTCAAGTGAGCAATATAACACCCGTAAGAACGCACGGCATGATCCTAGTATAAGAAATAAGAGTGGAAGGAAAGAAAATATAGCTAGGCCACATGCATTCAAATGGTTTTTTTATGTTGTTTTGACGGGGCTGAGCCGGGGCGCAGGCGAACGGTGTGTGCAGCGCGCGGGTGGGGTGTTGTATAGGGGAGGCGGCAGGCGGACAAGTGCGCGGCTGGGGGCGCGCCGGGTCTGGGCTAGGGTAGGTGCTGCCTGCACGGGGAGCGAGGAGCAGACTGCATGCGCGCGTGGGGTTGTGCGACGCGACTCCACGTGGGCGCTCCTATGCACGGAAACGAAGCAGCTACGCCATCAGATGCAAACCATAGTTTATGCAGGACCACGAGGTAAAAAAAAAAGATATGTATGCCAGTCCGCCTACAAGAGCACCATCTTATCCTATCTGTAATTGAGGTTCCACGTTAATTCTCTCCAAATGCTCCATAAAAGCAAAAAATTTTTTTAGAAATTCTCACGTTAATCAAGAACATCTAGCCAAGCCATCGAATCGAAAGTCTGTAACCATCTATGACCGTTTGATCCATTTTGTTATTATATCTAGAAAATTACCAACTTTTATCATTATAAATTAAAAAACTTTTATTGTTAAGGATATAAACCATGGGTTTCCATCATGGGCATAAAAGAGGGGCGGCCCATCCGATGGCCTCGGCCCAATCCGACGTACAATCATTTCCATTCCAAATTATATAGTCACGCCACGCCGAGCAGCAGGAAAATTTTAAAGACAATTATATATTCTCCCCATTCCAAATTATAGAAAAACTTTTTACATCTAATAGCAGATAAGTGTGGATTTAAAGTAACCTGACGAGAGAAAGATACTACTACCTTTTCTGTGCACTGACCTCGACCAACGCAAACTTATCCATGGACGCATGTGGGAACACGACGTTAATTGCCCAAAGCCTGCTGAAGTGCAGAGGGCAGACTAGCTCTTCCTCTTTTTTTTTTTTTTTTTTTTTTTGACATGATCCAGACTCTTCCAGTTGGCATGTACTGTAAATAAATATGCATCAGATGCAAACCATAGTTTATGCAAGACCACAAGACTTGCTCAGGTCAAAAAAAAAAAAAAAAAAAAAAGATATATGCCAGTCCGCCTCCAAGAGCTAGCACCAATCCAGCAACTTCCGCGTTAGTACAAGTACAAGAGTGGGAAGAAAGAAATTATTGGCCACATGCATTCAAATGGTTTTTCATGTTGAAAGATTGTTTGGCCGAGGCCGAGCCGGGGGGGGGGGGGCAGACCGCGGGGGAGAGGGCGGGCGGGGCGATGCCGGACCGGGGCGACGCGACTCCACGTGGGTGCACGGGAAACGAAGTAGCGTGCGCCGAAGTGTAGCTGGCGTGCGCAGTAGGCCGGAGCGCATCTCGCAAGCGTCCGGACGCCAGCATCCGAATCAGACGACCGCTAGCAGCCCCGATTAAAAGTTGCTCACTTGAGAAGGATAGTGTGACCACCGGAATGGTTACCGGATCAGAGCTTCCGTCTAGTGAGGACTTTGTTTATAGGTGGTTGAACAATAATGCTCATTAATTGGATACCTTCGTGGGAACTCACGCAAACTTGTCGTTGTATTACAGCGTCGCGTAAACTTCGAGTTGGCATGCACTATATACTACTATAAACAACTATCCGCATCACATGCAAACCATAGTTTAGGACCGCAAGACTTGTTCAGGTCAAAAAAAAAAAAAAAAGATATGTATGCCAGTCGGCCTACAAGAGTTTACTATTACTAATTGGAAGCTCTAATTGAGACTTCACATTAATTCTCTCCATAAGCTCCAGAAAAAAAAGGTAAATGCTACAAATTCTCACATTAATCAGAAAACATTTAGCCATCGAATCAAAAATCTATGACGGATGGATCCATCTTGTTGTTATGTAGAAAATTAGCCAACTTTGCCACTATAAATTAAAAAGAAAATTTATTGTTGAGGCATAAAACAGGGGCGACCCATCCGGCGGCCTTGGCCCAATCCAACATATAATCATCTCCGATTCTCCATCTCGCCTCGGCTTAGGAGGCACGAGTCTCACCCGACGAAGGGGCGAGCAGGTCCGCCCGGCTTAGGAGGCACGAAGTCTCACCCGCGAAGGGGCGAGCAGGTCCGTCTTCGCCTGATGTAGAGCATGCGCCTCACCCGACGTGAAACAAATGACTCCCCACATCGGAGCGTCACTCCTCGGCGCACGCGCGCCGGGATGACTAGCAGCGCACGCAGGTAGCAGTGCACACCCGCTACATGACAAAGTAGCGCACGCCCGGTGTTGACATTCAGCGGCCCAGGTTCCCCCGGTTTCCCCGTCGGGCTTCATTGAAGCAATTTTTTGGCGAGCCCATATTGTTTTCTCATTTCTCCCGTCTACCTTCATTGGGCCAAAAAATTAAATGTCTAGAAGCTAAAATTTTCTCATTTGGGAAATCGGGTTTGTGGGTGAAGTATACGGGCGGGGATGGTTTCACATATAAATCAAAGTGAAAGTAAAAACAACATGTGAAAAAATAAAAAGGAAAAAGGAAAATTTTCCTTATGTTGACTTGAATACTGTAAGTCAGCAAGTACTTTGCACATGAAAATAAATACAAATTTGTCTAGACAAAATATATCTCTTTGCAAATAATTAAGTAATAGAAATCAACATGTGCCTTGTCTTGTTTTTATAGCCAAAATCCCCCCTGAAAAGAAAAAAAGGAAAGGTAATTAGAAACTTTGAAATATGAAATCATAAACTTTATAATATAATTGTCAAACTTTGAACTACCAAATTATATACTTTGTACTTCGATGGTTTATAAATTTACAAGCATATTTACATTAAACTTTTAACTATGAAATAAAAACTTTTATGCTATAGTTCGAAAACTTTAGACTATACCAAATTACAAACTTTGTACTCGTTGTTTTATAAAATTACAAAAATTACATAAAACTTTTAACTACCAAATCATAAACTTTATACTACAATTGTGATACTTTGAAGTACAAAATTTAAAACTTTGTACTTGTTGGTTTATAAATTGACACTAGAATTATATTAAACATTTTAACTATGAGATCATAAACTTTATACTATAGTTGTTAAACTTTGCACTATCTAATTGAAAACTTTATACTCGATTTGCCTATCATACATTTCTTCTTAATACTAGCCATGAACTCAAGGAAGAGAAGTCAAAAAGAACTTGGTTCCAAATGAAGGAGACCAATAAACTGTAGCAATAAGAGTTTATAAGAACAAAAAAGAAATACAAGATAGCAAAAACTCAAAAGATAGCAAAAACTCAATTATCCAAAGCTTTCTTTTACCGGGAGGGTATACACTTGAAAAAGCAAAGCAAGTAAGGTGGAATCTAGAAAAAGGGAAAATTGCCTGTTAACAAAAGATAGGCGCACGGAGGACGTGGGGCGAGGCTAGGCAAGAGACGGCGACGAGGTGCGTGCACCGCGGAAAGGGACGGTGACGGGCGGTGATGTCTCGTGCAGCGACAAAAAAATGTGTGGGCTGCGGAGAGGGCGACAAGACCGGTATGCGGCAACAAAAGGTCAAGCGGCGGAAATGCATGGCAACAACAAGTACTATATAGATGGCTTCTTAGAAGCAAAGCAATCATATATTAGAGGATAAAGAGTGAGGACCCAAACCCAATGAAATCATCAATTCATCATGCAGAGAAATGGAGACAAGAAACCGAAACGCCAACCCACAACTCGTGTACATCTCGATAGGGGAAGCGGGCAAAGCGTAAACTAATAACCTAAATCAAGTGTTGAACAAAGGAACAATAGCTAGCAAAAAGAAAGATATACTATGCTACACTAAGAGAGACAGAGAGTGCAAGAGGCACAGATCGATGATTCAAAGTGGCCTCAACTCCTCAAATATAAAGAGAGATATCACACCGCCACCGAGCAAGGAGCATTGATGAGAACTTTGAAGTGGCGGCCAATAAACTAAAACGGAAAAAAATGAGTGTTTCCAAATAAAAAGGTTGCAAAGAGAACAGAACGAATGGTGTGTATGTGTGCGTGTGTGGTGTGGTGGTTGTTGTTGACACCTCTTAAGCCATGTTTTTATGTGTCAATTAAATATATAATAAGGATATAAAAAGAATAGAATGCATAGAATAGGTGTTATAATCGATAAAGTTCCACGAGTTTTGGTGATTTATATCTTTTTCGGGGACTTAACAAGAAAATGCCGGGAAATTGAGAGAAAACCCCCATATAATAAGAAGATTTACCGAGAGAAGAATTTCGATCCGAAAAAGTGAACTAAAACATTCTAGAAGACACCGAGAAGACACAGGAAAAGACGACGACAGCGGGGCCAACCCCGGCCTTGGCGCCCGCCAGGCCCACACCGGCGGCCGCTGTGTGTGTCCCCCCGTCGCCCTCAGCTTCTTAGGTTGGTTTCTAACCGCCTTTGAGGTTGTATCTACACCGTTGTTGAAGTCGGTTTGATCCAAGGGCCAAAGATTCATCCACCGGGACTATATAAGGAGGGTCCTACCTACCGGCCTTAGGCATGAAAATCATTATTCATCGACTCGGCCTCGATCATAGCTAGAGCCATACCTCTCTAATTAGAAGAGCTAGATCAAGTTGAGAGAGATTAGTAGAAAGTTGAGAGATAGATCAAAGAACTTGATTAGAGTTTTAGATCCTGTTCTTGAGAGATAAGAAGTAGAGTTGAGGAGAAGTAAGGAGAAGTACCGGATGCTTCGGTGACTCTCTACGCTTTTGTACCTCCTGAGATCAAAGGCTTCATTGCACTTGATCTTGAGACTTCTTTGGTGGATCAACCTTATATTTGAGTAAGTTCACTTATTTATATTTCTTTCGGTTTATGGCTCATTAGAGTACTTTGATTCTTGTCGCTCTTGAATTGAAGTTGTTACCCCTAGTGTAAACGTGGTGTTTATACTAGATAACTCATAAATACACACTACCTGCCGGAGAGTGGTAGATCGTGGTAGTGACAGTACCATTGAGTTCTTTGGATTCCACTTCCCGTAGGATAGGACACGTAGGATTTAAGTGCTGGGGGATAGTAAGTTTTGCCCTTACCTTCCCTTGAGTACGTCCCTATTAAGGAATATCTATAAGCCTTACAAGAGTATAAACTAGACAGCCATAGAATTCTTCTCACCTTTTATCCGAACTCCCGTTCCTTCCTATTATCTCGGGGATTAGTTTTGTCTCGGTATTCTCACACCATTCTCCCCGTGGATTCGATATTTAAAACCCCTCACCCGGGTGAAGTGCTCATCGTTTCGTCTGCGAGACTATACAAATTTATAAATAATTTCGTAGGATAACTTTTACCAACAAGCATTTCGGGCGCCGTTCGGGGAGAAACGGTTTGTTTGAAAATCTGAGCTAAACTAAATCTTGTATCATATCATTAGTTTAGATTTTTCTTTTTATTCTATCTTATCTTATCTATCCAAATGGATACTACCCCTCTTTACAAAAATTTGGCACCCAATGGGCAAGCTTGTAGACCCTGTGCTATCATCTAAACCTATTCAAGCTAGATCCTATGAGTTTCACCCTGGGTTGATAGAGATGGTCCAAAACCATACTTTCTCGTGAGAATTAGACGAAAATCCTTTTATTCATCTCCAAACTTTTGAGGAGACATGTAAATGCCTCCATATTGAAGGCATGTCTCCTCGAAACAATCCTTTGACGCTCTTTTCCATTCTCTTTGAAAGGAAAAGCTCGCCAATGGTACAATAGAAATAGAGAAAGAATGGTGGCAATTGGGAAACTTGTTTTCGAATTCGTGGCCGATTTCTTTCCCATGTCAAAACTAGTTAACTTTAGGCTCTCAATCCTATCCTCTAAACAAAATCATAATGAATCTCCCGAAAGTACCTATTGGGAATGATATGATCTTCTTTCCAAATCCGGACCTAATCTTGCCATACCGGACCATGTTTTAATTCAACACTTCTATATTGGTTTAAATAGAAAATCTAAAAAATATTCGAATACCTCTGCGCGAATGGATCTTTCATTCACCTTTCACCCCCGAATGCATTGCTATCCTAAACAAAATAGTGGAGAACAAGGAGGATGATCCAACCTGCAGGAAAATCTTTAAAAATAGAAGAAATAATAGAAGAAGAGAGATTAGCTGAACTTAATTCTATTCGAAATCTTTTACCAAATCCCAACTAATCCAGAACCTTTAAAAAGAACCGAGAGGTTACTTCAATCTCGATTTCTTACTTGATATCGAGGATGATCTCTTTACAGATTATGGAAATACCTCGAAATATCGATTTACATCTCAGAAGAATAGATCATCACAATTTTATCCTTTAGATTCTTCTAATTTAGCACATTTAAAAGGAACTACAGAAGAACTTGTCTCAATCATTAGTAGTGAATGGGACGTAAGAATCGAGCTTTCCTCCGATGTGATCCGTTTGGATTCACCTTACGTACCTATTCATTTGTCGATTGATGATGATCCGTTTGATGCTCTTTACAATCCTATAGTGGGGATAAACATCATGGCATTATCCTTTGCTCAAAATCTTCTCAAAAATATGCCACTGAGTCCCACTACAAAATTACTTTTAACACCTTCAGGACAAGTTAATTCAAAGTTTAGAAATTCTTTATGTCTTACCAATCAAGGTTAATAACATCATGGTACACCTTAGTTTCTATATCTTTAATATCATGGAGTTTGACCCGCTAATAGGACAACCAATAGAAAAGCTTACTTTTAAAGGACAACCAGGAGATTTAGATTGTCGGCTAGATAAAGATCTTCAATTTTCATTACCAATCATCCAAGCTATTTATACTAAATCCGAAGTCTTGTCCGAACCGGATCCTATGGAGGAAGTTAAAAGAGGCCACCGTAGAATATTTTGTGGAATTCAATCAAGAAGATGGTTCAGAATTTTTTTATTGAAGAAGAGGATGAAAATCCTACTACTTGAGAACCATTAGATGAATTTGAGAATCCACCTAGACCTCCTATTGAACTTAAACCTTTACCACCGGGCCTCACTTATGCTTTCCTAAATCAAGATTGAGTCTCCAAAGTGATCATAAATGATAAACTTACACGGATCGGACTCTCAGTGATAAGCGTCTTAGAAAAACATCGCCAAAATTTTAGGCTACGCACTCGATGACCTAAAAGGAATTAGTCCACGCTCTCGCACTCATCGTATTCCCTACAGATCCAGATATACCCCCATCTATAGAACCCCAAAGAAGACTCAATAATGCGATGAGAGATGTAGTTAAGAAGGAAGTTCTTAAGTTATTACACGTCGGGATTATATATCCCGTGCCACACATAGCGAGTGGGTAAGCCCCCTGCTCAAGTTGTGCCTAAGAAGGGAGGCATGACAGTTGTTAAGAATGATAAGAATGAATTAATTCCTCAAAGAACTGTTACAGGATGGAGAATGTGCATATATTATAGAAAATTAAATAAAGCCACAAGGAAAGATCATTTTCCTTTGCCTTTCATTGATGAAATGTTAGAACGATTGGCAAAGCATTCTTATTTTTGTTTCCTTGATGGATATTACGGATATCACCAAATCTCAATCCATCCTAATGATCAAAGCAAAACTACTTTTACATGCCCATATGGAACTTATGCTTATAGAAGAATGTCTTTTGGGTTATGTAATGCACCCGCTTCTTTTTCAAAGATGTATGATGTCTATATTTTCCGAAATGATTGAAGAGATTATGGAAGTTTTCATGGATGATTTTTCTATTTATGGAAAAACTTTTGATGATTGTCTAGAAAACTTAGATAGAGTTTTGCAAAGATATGAGGAAAAGCACTTAGTCCTTAATTGGGAAAAATATCATTTTATGGTTAGAGAAGGAATAGTGCTTGGTCATCTTATTTCGAAAAGGGGAATAGAGGTTGATAAGGCAAAAATAGAAGTTATAGAACAGTTACCTCCCCTCGTGAATGTTAAAGGGATAAGAAGTTTTCTAGGCCATGCTTGGTTTTTATCGTAGATTTATAAAAGATTTTTCACATATTGCTAGACCACTTACCAGCTTGTTAGCCAAAGATGTTCCCTTTGTTTTTGATGATGCTTGTCTTAAAGCTTTTGAAAGTTTGAAAAAGGCTCTTGTTTTCGCACCAATTATTCAACCCCCGATTGGTCTTTGCCTTTTGAAATTATGTGTGATGTAAGTGATTATCTTTGTGGGGGCAGTGTTAGGGCAAACTAAAGACAAGAAACATCATGCTATTGCTTATGCTAGTAAAACTTTGATTTGGACCACAACTTAATTATGCTACTACCGAAAAAGAGTTGCTACTTGAGTTGTTTATGCTATAGATAAGTTTAGATCTTACTTGGTAGGAGCTAAAGTGATTGTTTATACTTGATCATCTTTGCTTTGAAATATTTGTTCGCTAAGAAAGATGCTAAACCACGTTTGATAAGATGGATTTTGTTACTCCAAGAGTTTGATTTAGAAATTAAAGATAATAAAGGAGTAGAAAATTCTGTTCTTCGATCATTTGTCTAGAATGCATTTTGAGAAACCAAATGAATTGCCTATTATGACTCACTTCGGGGATGATATGTTTTATCGAATAACCCATACCCGATCCCTAGTATGCAGATCTTGTTAATTTTATGGTTGCAGGATATGTAGCACCAAGGGCGGATAAGAAGAAGCTTATTTATTAAAGTCGACACCACTTATGGAATGATCCATACCTCTTTCGAGTATGTGCTGATGGACTACTCGTAAGATGTGTGCCAACAGAAGAAGGATTGCAAATTATTGAAAGATGTCACTCATCACCATATGAAGGTCATTATGGGGCATTCAGAACACATGCAAAGATTTGGCAAGCAGGATTTTTCTGGCCAACCATGTATCAAGACACAAAAGATTTCATTCGAAGATGTGGAGCTTATCGAGAGGCACGGAAATATAAATGCAAGAGATGCTATGCCTCTAACAACCAATCTCAGATTGAGCTCTTTGATGTCCGGGGAATTGATTACATGGGACCATTCCCAAAAACGGATACTATGAATATATCTTAGTAGCAAGTGGATTATGTTTCAAAATGGGTAGAAGCTATACCATGCAAGAATGCGAGATGGTAAAAGTTCAATTAAGATGTTTGAAGAAACTATATTCCCAAGGTTTAGAGTACCTCGAATGGTAATTAGTGACGGAGGAAGCCACTTCATTGATAGAAAATTTCGACGGTATTTATTAAAACATGGAGTTCGTCACAATATTGCTACTGACTTACTACCCTCAAACAAGTGGTCAAGCAGAGACTTCAAATAAACAAATCAAGAATATCTTGCGTAAGACGGTTGAAGAAATGGAAATTAAATGGAAGGATAGACTTCGAAGCACTATGGGCATACGGGACAAAGCGTACAAGACACCAATTGGAATGACACCTTATCAACTTGTTTATAGAAAGACTGTCATTTGCCTGTAGAACTTGAGTTCAAAGCTCCTTTGGGCAATCAAGAGATGGAATATGAATCTCGATGCCTCGGGAGTTCAAAGGAAGATGCAATTATCAGAATTGGAGGAATGGAGAGAAAGCTTATCATAATGCCAAGATATATAAAGAAAGAACCAAGAGATGACATGACAAGAAGATAAAGATAAAGACTTTCACTCCGTGAGATCGGGTATTACTCTTTAATTCCGGGGTAAAATTATTCGGGCATGGAAAACTTTGAGCAAATGGGAAGGACCTTTCAAGGTAGTAAATTCATCATCACATGGAGCAATCACTCTTCAAGACTCGAAGGTAAGTTATTCAAGGTAAATGGCCAACGTCTTAAAATTTTCTATGAACCGATAAGCCCGATGAAATAAATAAATTAAATGAATTAGATGAGATAGGTTTTATGATTTATCCATCTCAAGATAATTAATTTTCGTAGAACTTGTTTTTATGGGTCAAAAATATAAGTATTACAATTAGAATAGAGATAATAGGCTACGAGAAAAGGGGGCCTGACAAAGTGCACGAGGGCAGCGGGCGGCCGGCCCATTGGGCTTGGCGACGCCCGGCCCCGCCCGGCCCCTCTCCTCCTCATTCTTTTTCCAAGAATACTCTAGAACCAGCCCATTGTAATGACGTATATCTCCGAGTTATTTAATAGGACCATCTTGTGAGCCTTACCCTCATAGCCCATACATCTTACCTATATAAACAAGTCCTATCGATTATCTCATCTCATCTAATCTCATTCTTCTCCAAGACCGAAGACTAGCACCTCCTATTCTCAACATCATGAATCTTGAAACTCGCATGGTGATCTATGACCTGGTCAAGGCGGCGAACAATTTATATAATTCCAAGGCTATAGTCCCATACATGCCCAAGCCATTAGTTAAAGTCGATTCACCACCCTCAACTCCAAAGATTATACATGGGCCAGTTGCTTACGCGAGAACCCGATGGCGGCAAGAAGGGAGCTTAGCTATGTCTCCGGAGCGTTTGGATATTCGGAGAGGAAGAATACACCGATTCTTGAGAAGTTAGGCAACCTTGAGCGCATTTGGACTAAGTGTGCTAAGGATATGTAATACGCTCAAGTTTATAAGAGCACTTATCGAGTCAGTTATCGAGTCAGTTATCTAGTTATCTATCGAGTCAATTTTACTTTGAATTAAATTAGAGTTTTGAGTCAAGTTTGTTTTGAGTCTTTATTATGTTTGGTTAAATAAATAAAGAAGTGCTCTTATCTTATCATAAGTTTTTAATTTGATTTTCTCAATTATTATTTCCTATATTATTGCATTTTTCTTGTCTCCACCATGTTTTTGAATAAAGGATAATAAAAAGACAAGTGTGGGGGAGACAGACGAACAACGAGAACAAACTAAACGGAACCTGAAAAGTGAAGCAAAACAACAAACACAGAACGACGATCCAACACGACAAAAATCAGGCCAAGGAGCAGCAGAGCTCTGGTGGCCGCCAGAGTCATCAGCGGCGCCCACAAAGTCTTTGTTGACACCTTTTAAGCTATGTTTTTATGTGTCAATTGAATATATAATAAGGGTGTAAAAAGAATAAAATACATAGAATAGGTATTATACTAACTAAGTTCTACAAGTTTTGGTGAATTATATTTTTTCGGGGACTTAACGGGTAAATCTTTGGAAAACTTAGAAAACCCCCTACATAATAAAAGGAATTGCCAAAGAAGGATTTCGGCCGAAAAGTGAACTAAAACATTCTAGAAGACACCGAGAAGACACCGGGAGAGACGACACCCACAGGCCCCTGTTGATGCTCACTAACTCATATTTTTATGCATCAACCATTCATGGAAAAGAATTAAAATATAATTAGATAACCTTATTAGGAGATTCTACTAATGATTTCCATGAGTTTTGGTGAAGTTGTGATTTCTGAGGGACTTAACAAAAAAAAGCAATGAGAAATGACGTGTCACACCGACGTAACGCAACGCAATCCAACTCGAAACAAGTCTAGAAGGCTCCGGAATACACGACGTCAAAGAGTCCCAAAACCGAAAATACATCATCTAGAAGACTCCGAGAAGACACGACGCATCGCGGGACCTCGAGTGGGCCCCACTGCGGGCCGATCGCCCAACTATTAGGCCGATCGGCCTGCCTGGCCGCCAATCGGCCTCCGCCGGGGAAGCTTCCTCAACCGCCTCCAAGACTCGATCTAAACCGGTTGATTCGAGTCGGGTTTGATCCGAGGGCAACGGTAGAAGTGCGCGGGATTGATTCAAGGTTAATACCACATCGCTTTGTTGAAGTTGAAGAGACAGAGGAAGACCCATATATAAACAGCCCAAGACCCCTCAAGTCAATTCAATCCAAGTTGATCTAAAGCTTCACGTTCAATAAGAAGTAGATCAAGGAAGAGCCAAGACAGGAGAAGAAGAGGAGACACCACGAGATAGGATAGCTAATTCATAGCTCTAATCTAGAGCCTAGTTTAGATAGAAAGTCGGGTTTAAAGAAGAGAGAGTGTATGCTCAGGTTCGGATCGAGTAAGTTACACTATGGTTCAATATAATTATTGTTCTCATACACCTTCGTGCTATTTCATTATTATGTATGCAATTAATTTACTTACACTTTATTCTAGTCATAGCATATTTGATATAGTCATTATTCATGGTAATTGAAGTACTTATTCGTAGAGCTCCTAGTATATTATGCGCATATGCTAGGTAGTAGAGAGTATGTAAGCATGGTGCTTAGATATAATTTACTTGGCGGATTCACCTTATATGCCGGGTCGTGTGGTAGATCGTAGTGGTGACAAACACTATTGAGTCCTTTGCAATCCTCCCCCGTGTATAAGACTAGTCGATAATGGTTCTTGGGATTATCTTGTTTTAGTTCTTGATTTTCTTAAGTAATCTTGGGGTACACATTTTTATTTATGGTTTTGATTTATATATGATCTTATGCTATGCCTGTTTATTTCCACTTCGTAAATTCTTTGTATACTACATAAGAACTGTCCCATTTGTCCTAAATCAATCCTAATCTAACTAGGAATTAATCTTATCCTATTGTTCACCACGTGCACCTCTACCTGTCTTATATACCTTATCATTATTATCTTTTATTGGCTCACCCTGTTTAAGTAAATGCTAAACCACCGAATCTCATTAGTCTTCTATCAATTGTCTTTAATCATTTGAACCGCTTATCATATCTTCCTCGTGGATTCGATATTTAAAACCCTTCCCGGGTGAAATGCTCACTGGACATCCGTGCGCTTGCGGATCTATCTCTCTGTAAGCTAAGAAATACCAACAAGCATTTCGGCGCGGATTCTTCGGGAAGATTTTGATAGCTTTTCTTTTGATTATTGATAGATGAATACTAAGTGTGGATTTGCTACTTAGCACCTCTCTGCTTAAACAGAATTACCCGTGTATTGTCTATTAGTCTATCTTATGCGGGGTAATTGATTAATATTTTCGTTTAATCGACGGTAGGAGAATCCGGTGTACCTGAACTTCATAAACCCTTAACATTGGAACTCGCGCCCGGTCGTCGTCATAAGAATTCAAGTGACGAATAAAAAGAAGTCGCACAACTCACAGATTTTATTTTGTGAGTAAAGGTAAGTATGATCGAATGTGAGAAGGTTTTTAAACTTTTAAAATCATATTAGTCTCATCATGATCATATCCCTTCATCTCTATAAAACCTTTATCTTTTGCCTTTGTTTACTATAGTATGCTTAAGTTTTGAAATATCTTCATACACCTTAGACATGATGCTTAATTTATTTTCATGGCTCAAGTTAAACATGGTGTTTAGTTTGATTCCCTGAAACCGCAAGGTGTGTCGATTTTATTTCTAAAGGCTTTTAAATTAAACATGGTGTTTAGATTAAATTGCTTTCTTAAATTGAGTTGGACATTATGTCTAGGTTGATTTTTGACCTGATAGTATACTTTAGTAGATTCTGGTTATCTTTGTGAGACTAACCCCTACTTGAGAAAAATTGTCAAATCCAATTTGGGAAAAGAGATTAGCTTACGCAAGATATGTAATGAATTCCAACAACTCGCACAAAAGAAGACTCAACTCACTCCTTACGAAAGGGACTAACTGTAAGTGCCTAAATACTCAATTTGTCTTTTGTCGCAAGTTACCTTTGCCTTAGCCACGCTTTTAAGTGCAACCGCTTCATAATAAATAATAAAAACAAAAACAAATTTATATAATCGTGCTAAGTTTTTAAAAAAGAACCATCATTATGTTAGCACAAATAAATTATATGGACAATAACCCTATTTTCAATATCATTGCTATCCTTAGGGTATATGTCCACTAATGCATTTGCGGGGAAAGAATGCGTGGTGGCCACGTTCATGGACCTACCTCACTACCACTTCCACTACAAAACAGAAGAAGGGATCAACGTCAACCTACATCATCTTATCAAAGACTTGCTTGCTCTCATCACCTACAACAAGAAATACACCGGTAGGAACGCACTCCAATCAATGACGGGCCGGTACAAAGAGAAGTCACAATAATGCCTTTCGGACCATGGAGGATAAGGATGTCACCAATGAGGTTTCTCCTCGATCATCAAGACGACCATTGTGCTACACATCATCAAGAAGAACACTCCACACCACGTCGTTAGAGGACAAAGCAATCAAGGAGGGACTCCAAGTTTACATCTCAAATGAGCATCCTTTTGTCAACCGTAAGTAAAAGAAGATGAAGAAGAATTGACAAAGTAAGATCAATTGGTCATCAAAGATCCTCATCCCTTGGGCGATTAAAAGAAGAAAAGAAAATGGATTGGTACAAGGGAGGGACGAACACAACTAGATTCCATCAAAGACCGACAGTCACAACACACTCAAGGAGATGATGAACAGTCAACCACGACTTTAAGCACCGAAAGTGACACAGAGTTTGAGCTTGGGGAGGAAGACCAATCCCACTAAAAGATGATCCGACAAGGCTCTCCCCCCTCTCAGACTCCCGCCGTTCCGACATAGAAAAATGAAGAGAAGACAAGACACTCAACTACCATACATACCATGAGAGAACCATCATGAGGTGTTACGATGCTGCCATGATTCTACAATAAAGGTAACATCTTCAGGTAAGTGTCCTAATCGATAAAGCTTTACTCTAATCATGGCATGCTTACTAAGGAGTTAAATATGTTAGCTCACAACCTCACTTGGATTAATCTGAATAGCTCAACATGTTAGCTCTTAGTTGTTCTTACCCTTGTCTCTCTAGTTTTATTTTTCTCTACACTTTTAGTTTGCTATGTTATAAAAGCCACATTCATACCCGTCGTCTGATCTTTTCACCTTTGTCACAAATAAATGAAACACATTATGCTACCATGGTTATATATGCTCAAGGTTAGAGTAGGATGAATACAATTTTGGTTCTGTTGGTGTTTTCCCACCAGCAGAGCCCATGCACTTGATCTCTACCTTAACTTTGTGAGCAGGACACACTTTGCGCCAGTTAATGTCCTGCCTACAACATGCACAATAAGCAAGGAACATGGGTGATGCAATCCTCGGGATCACAATCCCAAGAGATGCAACTTCAAGATCAGACAAGCAAACCTAAGAAGAACAAGACGCGGAGAAATCACAAGTGGGATATGGAGCTGATGGACAGAGGAGACATTAAGAAGATTTAAGAAAAGTCCATCTAGCTCCCACCAACCAAGCACGCCGAACCAGCCACTCCAGAAAGGTCTCCACCGAAGAAACAAGCTTGGAGGAAGAAACACGCCTACCAAGGGAGACAACAAGAGTACACCTTGAGAAGACCTACCACCACCCAGCGTCTCGACGATCAAACACCGTCGGCTACCTCATCTACGCTACTCATCGAGATCATTGAAGGCACCGCACTTTTGACACGACATCGACGAGATTCCATAGATGACAAAAGACGCCACGAGAGTAAGTACTCGAAACTCTCGCCGAGAGGTAACTTCGGTATTTATCGCATATTTAATTTTTACGCATAGCATATTTTAATTAGCATATTTCCTTTAAGCATATTTACTTTTCTAAAACACGCAAATCATAAAATTATGTTTCTTTGCATTTGCATCATTTCCTTAAAAGCCCCCATGCAAGCACCCCTTCTTTGTGGTGGCATAAAAAAAAAAAATACAAAAATATTGCACTCATATGTTTTCACATTAGCATCTCTATTGCATAGAAAAATTCTCAAAAAAAAAAATGTGGGCACATGAAGGTCCACACATTTTTCTAAAAATCAAAAAGAAGTGAGCACATGAAGGCTCACAACATAATCCTAGAATTTGTTCCTTCGGGTATGTGCGAAATTAATATTTGCGGGGAGAACATTTAAGGAAAACCCAGGAGATGAACAAGTTCCAAGGGCTAATAAAAAGACTACTTCAAGATCTAGCTTGGGGAGAGCACCCTCAGTTATCACGATAAGTATTATTATCCTATCTATTTTGAATATTAGCTAGTTAGTATATTTTGCTTAGAGTTAATGAGTCCTAAATAAAAATATTAGTTTTAAGAGTCCAATAAATATTAGAAGTTATGAAGTTAGCTCTCTTTTCTTTAATTATGACCTTGATGACATATGCTTGGAAATGATGAATAGTTGCTCGCCTTAATTCCTCTTAAAAGTACTTACACTTTAGACTTAGATTCTCCCAAAGCTTTAAATGCTTAATTTGCTCTAAACCCAACACTGTGGGAAGCACATGCTTAATCTAAGTCTTAGCATTGAAAGATAATAGTGCATGAAAAGTTGAGCTACTGTTTATCATATTCTTAGAGATACTTGATCCCCTGGTTTTTATCTTTAAAAATTATAAAATATTACATGATGAGTTCCTTAGATATGACCCTTGAGAGTTTGTCACTTTCGCATCAAAACATCCCACTCCACCAAATACGTTGCTTCTAATCCGTATACGCCTCCCCATATTCCATCAAGCCGCTAGCCATAATTATAAAAATAATAATAATAAATTCTAGCAATTTTGGATATGTCTCTCTCAATGTTTTTATACCAATTAGATTCTGGGCTACATTCATAAAAAAAAAAAAAAGGGGAAAGAAAAAAGAAAAAAATATTTAGAGAGAAAAGTGAGACAAGAGAGGGAGAGTAACGGACAAAAAGTCATACTAGGCGAGAAGGGCCTACCTCCCTAAATAATAAAAAAATATATTTAGAGATGAATGATGGACACGTGTCCGAGGGTGAGTAGGGCCCACATCTCTAAGGAGAGAGAAAAATGGACACAAGTTAGGGGGAAAAGCCCACCTCTCCAAGAATGGACAAAGCCCAGTGTCTTAGCAATTTTTAGAAAGAGAGATATAGTCCAAGATGCTTGAAAAGAAAAAAAAAAAATAATAATACTAGAAAAGGCTAAAAAGGCTAATTACTACCTTTCATCCTCATTCATTCACCACTATCATCCCACTATGTATGTCCTATTATACGTGTGTCACTTCACTCACATTACTATCTACTTAAGAGGGTCATACATAGGATCTCTGAGTTTTCTTTTGAAAAATAATGCAAAACCCAGGATGATAGTTGATCAAAGAGTTTGAGACATGGTACTTAACTTGATTGTTTTATCTTGCTTATGATTTGTGAAAAGGCTACGCCCCATGGTAAATGTGTATGAGCAATCTTGTTAAGAGGAGAATTTATTTTCGATAAACACAATTACTTTGGAGGTATGAAAGCGTAGTAGCAACTCCCGATCCTACTATAGCATATAGCTTTGCTAGGGACTAGCAAAGGGTAAGCTTGGGGGGAGTTTGTTGATGCTCACTAACTCATATTTTTATGCATCAACCATTCATGGAAAAGAATTAAAATATAATTAGATAACCTTATTAGGAGATTCTACTAATGATTTCCATGAGTTTTGGTGAAGTTGTGATTTGAGAGGGACTTAATGAAAAAAAAGCAGTGAAATGACGTGTCACACCTAAGAGCGAACGCATAGCGCAATCCAACTCGAAACAAGTCTAGAAGGCTCCGGAATACACTGACGTCAAAGAGTCCCAAAACCCGAAAAATACATCATCTAGAAGACTCCAGAAGACACGACGCATCGCGGGACCCGAGTGGGCCCCACTGCGGGCCGATCGGCAACTATTAGGCCGATCGGCCTGCCGCCGCCAATCGGCCTCGGGGCGGGAAGCTTCCTCAACCGCGCCTCCAAGACTCGATCTAAACCGGTTGATTGAAGTCGGTTTGATCCGAGGGCAACGGTAGAAGTGCGGGATTGATTCAAGGTTAATACCACATCGCCTGTTGAAGTTGAAGAGACAGAGGAAGACCCATATATAAACAGCCCAAGACCCCTCAAGTCAATTCAATCCAAGTTGATCTAAAGCTTCACGTTCAATAAGAAGTAGATCAAGGAAGAGCCAAGGGGGGGAGAAGAAGAGGAGACACCACGAGATAGGATAGCTAATTCATAGCTCTAATCTAGAGCCTAGTTTAGATAGAAAGTCGAGGTTTAAAGAAAGAGAGTGTATGCTCAGGTTACGGATCGATAAGTTACACTATGGTTCAATATAATTATTGTTCTCATACACCTTCGTGCTATTTCATTATTATGTATGCAATTAATTTACTTACACTTTATTCTAGTCATAGCATATTTGATATAGTCATTATTCATGGTAATTGAAGTACTTATTCGTAGAGCTCCTAGTATATTATGCGCATATGCTAGGTAGTAGAGAGTATGTAAGCATGGTGCTTAGATATAATTTACTTGCGGATTCACCTTTATATGCCGGGTCGTGTGGTAGATCGTAGTGGTGACAAACACTATTGAGTCCTTTGTAATCCTCCCCGTGTATAAGACTAGTCGATAATGGTTCTTGGGATTATCTTGTTTCGTTCTTGATTTTCTTAAGTAATCTTCGAGGTACATATATTTTTATTTATGGTTTTGATTTATATATGATCTTATGCTATGCCTGTTTATTTCCACTTTGTAAATTCTTTGTATACTACATAAGAACTGTCCCATTTGTCCTAAATCCAATCCTAATCTAACTAGGAATTAATCTTATCCTATTGTTCACCACGTGCACCTCTACCGTCTTATATACCTTATCATTATTATCTTTTATTGGCTCACCCTGTTTTAAGTAAATGCTAAACCACCGAATCTCATTAGTCTTCTATCACTTTGTCTTTAATCATTTGAACCGCTTATCATATCTTCCTCGTGGATTCGATATTTAAAACCCTTCGGGTGAAATGCTCCTTTGGACATCCCGCGCTTGCGGATCTATCTCTCTGTAAGCTAAGAAATACCAACAGGCCCACCACGGCGGCGGCCTTGAGAAGATTTGGCCGACCGCCAGGTGTGGGGCGGGATGTCGACCTCATCTTCTTAGGTCGGTTTCTAACCGACTTTGTGGTTGTATCTACGCCGTTGTTGAAGTCGGTTTGATCCAAGGGCCAGCATTCATCTACCAGGACTATATAAGGAGGGTCCTACCTCCAGCCATAGGCATGGAAATCATTATTCATCATACTCAGCTTTGATCATAGCTAGAGCCATACCTCTCTAATTAGAAGAGAGCTAGATCAAGTTGAGAGAGATTAGTAGAAAGTTGAGAGATAGATCAAAGAACTAGTTCTAGTTCTAGATCTGTTCTTGAGAGATAGAAAGTAGAGTTGAGGAGAAGTAAGGAGAAGTGCCGGATCTGTCGGTGACTCTTCTACGCTTGTACCTCTGGGATCAAAGGCTTCATTGCAATTGATCTTGAGACTTCTTTGGCAGGATCAACCTTATATTTGAGTAAGTCTACTTATTTATATTTCTTTCAGTTTATGACTCATTAGAGTACTTTGATTCTTGTCGCTCTTGAATTGAAGTTGTTACCTCTAGTGTAGACGTGGTGTTTATACTAGATAACTCATAAATACACCCTACTTACCGGATCGTGGTAGTTCGTGGTAGTGACAATTACCATTGATTTCTTTGGATTCCACGTCCCCGTAAGATAGGACACGTAGGACATAGTTCTTTGGGGAATAGTAAGTTTTGGCCTTACTTTTTCCTTTTGAGTACGTCCCCATTAAGAAATATCTTTAAGCCTTATAAGAGTATAAACTAGACAACCTTAGAATTCTTCTCACCTTTTTATCTGAACTCCTGTTCCTTGCTACTATCTCGGTGTTTAGTTCTGTTTCATTAGTCTCACACCATTCTCTCTGTGGATTCGATAATTACAACCCTCGGGTGAAGTGCTCATCGTTTACTGTTAAACTTGCAGACTATACAAATTATAAATAATTCTGTAGGATAACTTTTACCAACAAACATTTCTCGCGCCGTCGGGAGAACGGTTTGTCGATTACGTGAAACTAAACTAAATCTTGTATCTTTTCATTAGTATAGATTTTTCCTTTTTATCTTTTTTATCCTTTTATCCACATGGATACTACCCCTCTTTATAAATATTTAAAACCCAACAAGCAAGCTTATAACCCTATGCTATCATCTAAACCCATTCAATTTGGATCCTATGAGTTTAAGCCCAAGGTTGATTGAGATGGTCCAAAGCCATATTTTCTCGGGAGAATCGACGAAAATCCTTTTCTTCATCTTCAAACTTTTGAAGAAACATGTAAATGTCTTCACATTGAAGGCATGTCTCCTGAAACTATCCGTTGGATGCTCTTTCCATTCTCTTTGAAAGGAAAAGCTCATGAGTGGTATAATAGAAATAAAGAAAGAATAGGAGGAAATTGGGAAACTTGCATAAGCGAATTACGTGGCTTGATTTCTTTCCTATATCTAAATTAGTTAACTTTAGGCTCTCGATCCTATCCTCTAAACAAGAAGATAATGAATCATTGAGTGCCTATTGGGAACGATATGATTTACTTTCCAAATCAAGACCCAATCTCGCTATACCGGATCATGTTCTAATTTAACATTTCTATATTAGTCCGAATAAAAAATCTAGAAAATATTTGAATACATCACGCAAATGGATCCTTTATTCATCTTTCACCCCTCAATGCATTGCTATCTTAAATAAAATATCGAAACAAGGAGGATGATCCAAGCTGCAGGAAAATCTTTAAAAAAATAGAAGAAATAATTGAAGAAGAAAGATTAGTTGAATCCAATCCTATTTCAAATCCTTTACAAATCTTAGCTAATCCTAAACCTTTAGAAGAACCAGAGGTTACTTCAATCTCTAATTTCTCCCTTGATATCGAGGATGATCTCTTTTCAGATTATGAAAACACCTCGAAATATCGATTCACATCTCGAAGTTTAAAACATCACAATCTTATCCTATAAACTCTTCCGATCTAACACATTTAAAAGGAAGTATAGAAGAACTTGTTTCAATTATGAGTAGTGAATGGACGAGGAAGAATCGAGCTTTCCTCCGATGTGATCCGTTTGGATTCACCTTCCGTCCCTATTCATTGCCAAATTGATGAAGATCCTTTTGATGCTCTTTATAATCCTATAGTTAGAATGAATATCATGGCATTATCTTTTGCTCATGAATATCTCAAAAATATGCCATTAAGTCCTACTACAAAATTATTACTAAAACCTTGAGGACAAGTTATTCAAAGCTTAGGAATTCTTTTATGTCTTACCAATCAAGGTAAATAACATCATGGTACATCTCAGTTTCTATATCTTTGATATCATGGAGTTTGACTCTGATGATAGGACAACCAATTGAAAGACTCACTTTTAAAGAACAACCCGAAGACTTAGACTTCCGGCTAGACAAAAATCTTCAATTTACATTACCAATAGTCCAAGCTATTCATGCTAAATCGAAGTCTTGTCGAGAACAGATCCTATGGAGGAAGTTAAAGAGGCCACCGTAGAATATTTTGTGGAATCTAATCAAGAAGATGATTGAAATTTTTCATTGAAGAAGAGGATGAAAATCCTACTACTTTAGAACCTTTAGATGAATTTGAAAATCCACCTAGACCTCCCATTGAACTTAAACCTTTACCATAGGGCCTCACTTATGCTTTCCTAAATCAAGATTCGAGTCTCCGGTGATCATAAATGATAAACTTACTCCGCAGCGGACTCTCGGGCTAATTCTCGTCTTAGAAAAACATTGTTCAGCTTTTAGGCTACGACTTGATGATTTAAAAGGAATAAGTCGCCCCTCTGCACCCATCGTATTCCCTACAGACCGGATATTCCACCATCTATAGAACCTCAAAGAAGACTCAATAATGCGATGAGAGATGTAGTGAAGAAGGAAGTTCTTAAATTGTTACATGCAGGGATTATATATCCTGTGCCATATAGTGAGTGGGTAAGCCCCGTACAAGTTGTGCCTAAGAAAGGAGGCATGACAGGTTGTTAAAATGATAAAAATGAATTAATTCCTCAAAGAAATCAAGTACAGGATAGAGAATGTGCATAGATTATAGAAAATTAAACAAAGCCACAAGGAAAGATCATTTTCCCTTGCCTTTCATTGATGAGATGTTAGAGCGATTGGCAAAACATTCTTACTTTTGTTTCCCTTGATGGATATTACGGATATCACCAAATTCCAATCCATCCTAATGATCAAAGTAAAACCACTTTTACATGCCCATATGGAACTTATGCTTATAGAAGAATGTCTTTTTGGGTTATGTAATGCACCGCTTCTTTTCAAAGATGTATGATGTCTATATTTTTCTGAAATGATTGAGGAAATTATGGAAGTTTTCATGGATGATTTTTCTCGTATATGGAAAAACTTTTTGATGATTGTCTAGAAAACTTAGATAGAGTTTTGTAAAGATGTGAAGAAAAGCACTTAGTCCTTAATTGGGAAAAAATACCACTTTATGGTTAGAGAAGGGATAGTGCTTGGTCATTTGATTTCAGAAAGGGGAATAGAGGTAGATAAAGCTAAAATTGAAGTTATAGAATAATTACCACCCCGTGAATATTAAAGGAATAAGAAGTTTTCTAGACCATCTTTGGTTTTTATCGTAGATTTATAAAAGATTTTTCACATATTGCTAGACCACTTACCAGCTTGTTAGCCAAAGATGTTCCTTTTGATTTTAATGATGATTGTCTTAAAGCTTTTGAAACTTTGAAAAAGTCTCTTATTTCTCGCACCAATTGCCTTTTGAAATTATGTGTGATGCCGGTGATTATCTTTTGTGGGGGCAGTGTTAGGGCAAACTAAAGACAAGAAACATCATGCTATTGCTTATGCTAGTAAAACTTTAACTTAGGACCACAACTTAATTATGCTACCACTAAAAAAAAGAGTTGCTAGCGAGTTGTTTATGCTATAGATAAATTCAGATCTTATTTGGTAGGAGCTAAAGTAATTGTTTATATTGATCATCTTTGCTTTAAAATATTTGCTCGCCAAGAAAGATGCTAAACCTCATTTAATAAGATGGATTTTGTTACTCCAAGAGTTTGATTTAGAAATTAAAGATAAGAAAGGAGTAGAAAATTCTATTGCCGATCATTTGTCGAATGAACTTTGAAAAATCAAAATGAATTACCTATTAATGACTCACTCGGGGGATGATATGTTTTATCGGATAACCCATACCGATCCCCTCGGTATGCAGATCTTGTTAATTTTATGGTTGCAGGATATGTAGCACCGGGAGAGAGATAAAAAGAAGCTTATATATGAAAGTCGCCATCACTTATGGGATGAGCCATATCTCTTGAGTATGCTCGATGGGCTACTTAGAAGATGTGTATCAACAAAGAAGGACTTTAAATTATTGAAAGATGTCACTCATCACCATATGGAGGTCATTATGGGGCATTCGAGAACTCATGCAAAGATCGCAAGCGAGGATTTTTTCGGCCAACCATGTATCAAGACACGGAGATTTTATCCGAAGATGTGGAGCTTGTCAAAGACACGGAAATATTAATACAAGAGATGCTATGCCACTAACAACCAATCTTGGTCGAGCTATTTGATGTAAGGGGAATTGATTATATGGGACCATTCCCAAAACTGAAATTATGAATATATCCTAGTGGCAAAGTGGATTATGTTTCAAAATGGGTAGAAGCTCTACCATGCAAATCGCCAGATGGTAGAAGTTCAATCAAGATGTTCAAGAAACTATATTTTCAAGATTTGGAGTACCTCGAATGGTAATTAGTGATGGAGGAAGCCACTTCATTGATAGAAGATTCGAACAATATTTATTGAAGCATGGAGTTCGTCACAATATTGCTACTGACTTACCACCCTCAAACAAGTGGACAAGCGAGACTTCAAATAAGCAAATCAAGAATATTTTACGTGAAAAAACAGTTGAAGAAATGGGAACTAAATGGAAGGATAGACTTCCGAAGCATTATGGGCATACTGGGGGAAAGCATATAAAACACCAATTGGAATGACACCGTATCAACTTGTTTATGGAAAGACTGTCACTTGCACGTAGAACTTGAGTTTAAAGCTCCTTTGGGCAATCAAGAGATGGAATATGGATCTTGATGTTGCAGGAGTTCAGAGAAAGATGCAAATATCGAATTGGAGGAATGGAGAGAGAAAGCTTATCATAATGCCAAGATTTATAAGGAGAGAACTAAGAAATGGCATGACAAGAAGATCAAGATAAAGACTTTCACTCGAGGAGATCGTATTACTATTCAATTCAGTAAAATTATTCGGGCATGGAAAACTTGAGGAGTAAATGGGAAGGACCATTCAAGGTAGTAAATTCGTCATCACATGGAGCAATCACTCTTCAAGACTCAAGGTAAGTTATTCAAGGTAAATGGCCAACGTCTTAAAATTTTCTATGAGCCCGATAAGCGATGAAATAAATAAATTAAATGAATTAGATGAGATAGGCTTTATAATTTATCCAACCCAAGATAATTAATTTTCGTGAAATTTATTTTTTATGAGCCGAAAATAAAGGCATTACAATTAGAATAGATATAATAGGCCGTAGGAAAAAGGTCGAGCACACGGTAACAGGGACCGGGCGCGGCGGCCCAAATGGGTCGGGCGACGCCGGCCACAGTGCCTCCTCTCTATCCCATTCTTAACTCAGAATATTCTAGAACCAGCCCATTGTAATGACAACCATTTTGGAGTCATTTACATAAGACCATCTTGTGAACCTTACTATCATATTCTATACATCCTTGCCTATATAAACAAGTCTCATCCGATCATTTAATCTCATCTTATTCTTCCTTCATCAAGACCGGCGACCAAGACCTTAATTTTGCACTATGAAGAATGTTGAAACTTCGTATGGTGGTATACGATCCAGTCAAGGCGGCTGACTAACTTATACAATTCCATGGCTATAGTGCCATATGGACCCGAAAGCCTTTAGTCAAAGTTAATTCACCATCCTTGAATCGGGACGTTCACTAATGGACGACTACTAGTTCAAAGACATCGATGGTCGCAAGGCGTGAACTTAGCCTCTTCTCTAGGCGTTTAGATGCTTTGGAGAAGAAGAATTCAATGATATTTGAGAAGTTAGGAGTTCTCGGCGTCTTTTAACTAAATAAGATATGTAATACGCTTCGAGAATATAAGAGCACTAGTTGAGTCGAGTTATTTAGTCTATTTTTATTTCGAATTAAAGTTAGAGTTTTTGAGTCAAGATTGTGAGTCAATAAAGTTTGAATTGAATAAAGAGTGCTCTTGAATAAATTGTCAATTTATTGTCTCAATTGTTATTTTCTATATTTTTGTATATGTTTTTCTTGTCTCCACCATGTTTTTTGGATGAAGGATAATAAAAGATAGTGTGGGGAGACAAGTACAAACATCAAGAACAACTAAACCGAACACGAAAAGAAAAGCAAAACAATAAATACGAGAATGAAGATCCAACATGAAAAGCTCGGACCAAAGGGCGGCAGGGCTCTGGCGGCCGCCGGCAAGGATTTGGCCGGCCGCCCGGTGCCGTATCCCTAGATCTTGATTTCTCCGACCCTCGGTTTGATCTCCGAACTTTGCTTTAGTTTATATTTTTGGCTTACGTTACGTAGGTTTCAAAACTTTTTGCTTATATATTAAATAATAAAATAAAATATATAGATATGCTTTGTTAAAAATAAATTCACATAATGTTTTTGTTGAGAAAAAGATTTTGTTAAAAATATTTAAGCTACTTAAAGTTATTGTGAAATTTAAGATAGAAGATTTATGAGAACTTAATTTTTGATATCTTTTTCTTTGGAGAATTTATTTTAAAAATATCAAAATAATAGCTTCACTTCATCTTTATGATAAAAAATTTATCTCCTATTAGAGTTATGTTATAAATACTAAATCAATAAAAAGATATTTGCTTTGTATTGAGCTTTGTCAAATTTTGTGGGCGAGTTGAGAGACTTGTCTAAAGATCAAGATCACGTACACTTGTTTTTTTTTATTTTGCTCCAGTTGTTGATCTCTCTAGATTCAATAAATTATTTTTTTGTACATCAAGGCATGGGCTATGCAAAAGTAATTTATTTATATATATAAAAAAAAGGAGATGAAAAATGGACAAAAGTCCTACGAGGCAGTAGAGCCTACCTCCTTAAGAAAAAGAAAAAGAAAAGGGAGATGAAAAATGGACAAGTGTCCTACAGGCGAGTAGAGCCTACCTCCCTAAAACAAAGATGAATAATGGACACGTGTCCGAGGATCGATAGAACCCACATCTTTAAAAGAGAGGAAATAATGCACACAAAAGTCTAGGACCGGCAGAGTCCACCTCTCTAAAAAGAAAAAATAAAGATAGCCCATGATCTTGTTTACAAAAATATTTATTCTAAAAAGAAAAGAAAAAAGAGCATAGTAGAATTAGCACACACATGCACATCTTGATCTAAAGACAATGTTTTTCCTTGGATCCATATTTGATTTTTGAGATACATACAAAGTAATTATGCTATATTTTTTTTGATCCTACAACTCGCATACAGATTTTATTATAATTCTTATATGTTATATTTATGTTGTGAGGATCCACAAATACCACATATGTATATATATATCATTGAGTGATTTAAGAGTATCATAAAAGAGAGGAGTAAGCTATGTTTTCTTTTCAAAAATCATTGCAAAAACTCAAAGGCTGAATTGATTGAAAGAATAAAGTACTCTATTTTATCTATCTTGTTTCATAATCGCTTAAGTACTTGGTAAAATTAGAAAGATATAAAGTATGCTTATGAGTTTATAATTAACCAACCTTTTATGAGACAGTAAAAGCCTAAGTGTGGGGAGCTTGTTGACACCTTTTTTAAGCTATGTTTTTATGTGTCAATTGAATATATAATAAGGGTATAAAAAGAATAAAATACATAGAATAGGTATTATACTAACTAAGTTCCACAAGTTTTGGTGAATTATATTTTTTGAGGGGACTTAAGCGGTAAATGCCGGAAAACTTAGAGAAAACCCCCTACATAATAAAAGGAATTGTCAAAGAAGGATTTTTGACCCGAAAAGTGAACTAAAACATTCTATAAAACACCCAAAGACACCGGGAGAGACCCGACACCCTGGGCCCACCCCGCCCTTTGGCGTAGCCGAGAGAAGATTTTGGCCGACCCTTCGCCGGTGGGGCGGGATGTAAACCTCATCTTCTTAGGTTGGTTTCTAACCGACTTTGTGGTTGTATCTACGCCGTTGTTGAAGTCGGTTTGATCCAAGGGCCGCATTCATCTACCGGGACTATATAAGGAGGGTCCTACCTCGACCATAGGCATGGAAATCATTATTCATCATACTCACTTTGATCATAGCTAGAGCCATACCTCTCTAATTAGAAGAGAGCTAGATCAAGTTGAGAGAGATTAGTAGAAAGTTGAGAGATAGATCAAAGAACTAGTTCTAGTTCTAGATCTGTTCTTGAGAGATAGAAAGTAGAGTTGAGGAGAAGTAAGGAGAAGTGCCGGATCATGGGGTGACTCTTCTACGCTTGTACCTCTGGGATCAAAGGCTTCATTGCAATTGATCTTGAGACTTCTTTAGCGGGATCAACCTTATATTTGAGTAAGTCTACTTATTTATATTTCTTTTCGGTTTATGACTCATTAGAGTACTTTGATTCTTGTCGCTCTTGAATTGATGTTGTTACCCCTAGTGTAGGCGTGGTGTTTATACTAGATAACTCATAAATACACCCTACTTGCCGGATCGTGGTAGTTCGTGGTAGTGACAGTACCATTGATTCCTTTGAATTCCACATCCCGTAAGATAGGACACGTAGGACATAGTTCTTGGGGAATAGTAAGTTTTGGCCTTACTTTCCTTTTGAGTACGTCCCCATTAAGAAATATCTTTTAAGCCTTATAAGAGTATAAACTAGACAACCTTAGAATTCTTCTCACCTTTTTATCCGAACTCCCTGTTTCCTTGCTACTATCTCAGTGTTTAGTTACTGTTTCATTAGTCTCACACCATTCTCTACGTGGATTCGATAATTAAAACCCTCCCGGGTGAAGTGCTCATCGTTTCGTTGCTCGCTATGAGACTATACAAATTATAAATAATTTCTGTAGGATAACTTTTACCAACAGCTACCTCCTCTCCTCGACTTCAGATTTCTTCACCCCCTGGTTTGATCTCCGAACTTTGCTTTAGTTCGTATTTTGGCTTCTGTTCTGTTAGTTTGAAGCTCTTGCTGATTTACTAAATAAATAAAGAAGAATAAAATAAATTGATATGCTTTGCTCTAGAGATAAGTTTACATGATGTTTTTTTCATAATTAGAATAATTTTTATTGAGAAAATAATCTTTTGGAAAAACCCGAGTTGTTTAAGTTGTTGTGAAATTTGAGATAGAAGTTTGATGAGAGCTTAATTCTTGATATCTTTTCTGCTGGAGAATTTATTTTGAAAATATTAAAATTAATAGCTTTACTTCATCTCTCGTGATCAATATTATATCCTATTACTGACCATACTATGAATTATTGAACCAACAGTAAGTTATTTGCTTTGTGTTGAGCTTTGTCAAAATTTTGTGACTAAGTTGAGAGACTTGTCTTAAGATCAAGAAAACACGTACACTTGTTTTTATTTATATGCTCAGTTGTTGATCTCTCTAAAAATAATAAATAGTTTTTTGTACAGCAAAGGCATGGGCTATGCAAAAATAATATATATATATAAAAAAAAAAAGGGGAGGTGAAAAATGGACAAAAGTCCTACGGGTGAGTAGAGCCTACCTCCCTAAAAAAAGATGAAAAAAATGAACAAGTGTTCGAGGGCGAGAAGAGCCCACATCTCTAAAAAAATAAAGATGAATAATGGACAAGTGTCCGAGGGTCGATAGAACCCACATCTTTATAAGAGAGGAAATAATAGACAAAAGTCTGGGCCAGCAGAGCCCACCTCTCTAAAAAGAAAGAAAAATAAGATAGCCCATGATCTTGTTTGCAAAAATATTTATTTTAAAAGAGAGGAATAAAAGAAAGAGCATAGTAGAATTAGCATACACAATGCACATCTTGATCTTAGAGAATGTTTTTCCTTGGTTACAGCTTTTGATATTGTAGATACATGCAAAGTAAATATGCTATATATTATCCAATTCTAAAACCCCAGATACTGACTTTATTAGAAGTATATGTTTTATTTACCTATGTGTGAGGATCCAAAAATACTACATATATATATATATAATTTTTGAGTGATTTGAGAGTGTCACTGAAGAAAGTAAGCTATGTTTTCTTTTCAAAAATCATTGCAAAAAACTCTAGCTGAATTGATTGAAAGAATAAAGTACTCGATATCAACTGTCTTGTTTCTCAATTACTTAAAGATTCTTGGTAGAATAAGAGTAATAAAATAAAAAGTGTGACTATAATTTTGTTCTATGCTTGCTTTGCTTGTCTTATAAATTTTGTTATAACCATCCTTTTATCGAGACGAGTAAAAGCCTAAGTGTGGGGAGCTTGTTGACACCTCTTAAGCCATGTTTTTATGTGTTAATTAAATATATAATAAGGATATAAAAAGAATAGAATGCATAGAATAGGTGTTATCTTGATAAAGTTCCACCAGTTTTGGTGATCTATCTTTTTTAGGGACTTAACGAGGGAAAATGCGGGGGAAATTAAGAGAAAACCCCCATATAATAAGAAGATTTACCAGAGAAGAATTTCGATCCGAAAAGTGAACTAAAACATTCTAGAAGACACTAGAAGACGAGGAAAAGACCGACAGCGGGGGCCAACCCCGGCTCGGCGCCCGCCAGGAGCCCATTAAGCGGCTGCCAGGTGGGTCCCACCTGTCCAGCCCTCAGCTTCTTAGGTCGGTTTCTAACCGCCTTTGAGGTTGTATCTACACCGTTGTTGAAGTCGGTTTGATCCAAGGGGCAAAGCATTCATCCACCGGGACTATATAAGGAGGGTCCTACCTCGGCCTTAGGCATGAAAATCATTATTCATCGGACTCATTTCGATCATAGCTAGAGTCATACCTCTCTAATTAGAAGAGCTAGATCAAGTTGAGAGAGATTAGTAGAAAGTTGAGAGATAGATCAAAGAACTTGATTAGAGTTCTAGATCCGTTCTTGAGAGATAAGAAGTAGAGTTGAGGAGAAGTAAGGAGAAGTACCGGATCTGGTCGGTGACTCTCTACGCTTGTACCTCCGAGATCAAAGGCTTCATTGCACTTGATATTGAGACTTCTTTGGTGGATCAACCTTATATTTGAGAAAGTTCACTTATTTATATTTCTTTCGGTTTATGACTCATTAGAGTACTTTGATTCTTGTCGCTCTTGAATTGAAGTTGTTATCCCTAGTGTAAACGTGGTGTTTATACTAGATAACTCATAAATACACCCTACCACCGGAGAGTGGTAGATCGTGGTAGTGACAAGTACCATTGAGTCCTTTGGATTCCACTTCCGTAGGATAGGACACGTAGGATTTAAGTCTTTGGGGGATAGTAAGTTTTCGCCCTTACCTTCCCTTGAGTACGCCCCCATTAAGGAATATCTATAAGCCTTACAAGAGTATAAACTAGACAGCCATAGAATTCTTCTCACCTTTTATCTGAACTCCCGTTCCTTCCTATTATCTTAGGGATTAGTTTTGTCTCAGTATTCTCACACCATTCTCCCTGTGGATTCGATATTTAAAACCCCTCACCTGGGTGAAGTGCTCATCGTTTCTGTTCGCTTGCAGACTATACAAATTTATAAATAATTCTGTAGGATAACTTTTACCAACGGTTGTGTGATTTGTGCAATCACCAATGCAGATCAGAGAAAGAAGAAGGAGCATCACAACAGGAAAAACAAAGAATACAGGGAGAGGTTAAATGAGTCATCAGGCCAAGGGCTACCGCCATGATCAAATCAAAGCTACATAATGCCTGAAGGTAATATACATAGAAAAATATCTTAGATTGACATACACACAATCAACAGTATTATCATAGATCACAAATTTTGTCACTTAACTTTGAAGACAGCCCTTGGGCAGAGATCAGATGGCTAGGCAAATCGAAGATAACCAATAACAACCACAAACAAAAGTAATAATCTTTGATGAAATGCATATATTATCCTACTGTACATTTCCACAGCAGCTCAACACTAGTTGTACAGAGTATCCTAGAATACATTTTAAAGTACCAAGACTACAACAATTGAAATCATATGTCTAAGAGACACATCCTATAAAAAGAAATTATGGTTATCCAGAACCTCCCAGTGTAAATAGAAAGGAATAAGACCACAACAATAGTCACTTGATACTATACTGGTAAAAACAATTCAACATTATCTGGGAAATATTGTAATTCCAAGCAGCTAAAATTTATAGGCTGATGCCAAATAGCTAGAGGGCGGTAACAAAAATACTGTAGACAACAAGAGTTGAGACACCTTGCAAGGTGGATCAAAAGGATATTGAACAGGTTCCTTATCTAAAAAAGAATCTCATTTTCTGTTCATTCTAGGTATCTGTAAACATACAATCAAGTATACATTGCTCATTTCCAGCCTATCTTATTTCACTTAATACAAAAAAACATAAGTTCAAAAATAATATCAATGAAACCAAAGCTTTGTACTAGAAAAAAGTGAAAGAAACAAGCAAGTAAATCACTACACTGATTGCAGATAGAGTTCAAACCACGCACGACAGCAGCCAGAAAGTAGACATACACATGTGAGGAATTAGCACAACAGCAACCAAACACACTTGGCAAAGAGGTAGAAGGGATTGAGAGGAGGTCACAAGAGCACAACACTAGCACAAGTCTGAAAATTATGAAAATTGTAGCACCCTGAACTGATTTGTTTCCATTGCATTGTCTAGTACATATACAACTTACGTACCAATTACTAAGTAAAGTATACAACATATACAGACCACAACATGATCGTTTCAGAGCATGGTTTAATCAGACAATAACTATTTTTTTTAACCGAACAGACACTGCCTATTTTAACTGTTAACTTAAAGAGATCCAAGTTCTAAAATTAAAGTCTAAATCCAATCAAGGTTGCAGAATTAATTTTGATCATGGAACCAACAAGCAGAAGTCAGAGTAGAGATTACCCCAGCTCTAGCAAGGAGATCCAGAGATGGAGGGTCAATGGCCTTCTGATGGATTAGCACAAAGTTTTATCGCATCCAGCACAAACCTGCATGCAAAGGAATTCATAATTAATTTACCTGCATGCAAAGTTTCAGACGCACGCACAACCACAACACAACTCCCAGATTTATTTAGTCAATAGGTTCGCTCATCTAAATTAAAACCAAATTTCAGGCAATAGGTTCCCTCCTCTAAATTCTAAACAAAAATTGAAAGTCAATAGGTGCCAAAAATCGAGCCAAATTTCAGAAAGCACGCCCGGTGCTCATCGGGCTCAACCCCCTGCCATGAATAGTCACACGGATCATACCTACACACGCATTCAACACGAGGATGAATTCGAGTTTGTGTGTGAGGAGCCTCCTGTAAATGATAAACTACATGTTCAAGTCATAAGTAAAGCCCCAAAGAAAGGGCTGCTATATGGCAAGGTAGAATGAAATACTTATCATCCCTTTATCACTAATCTACTGGACCTGGTGACTGTTAGGCATAGGATGAGTAATTGGCTTTTTGGAACTGCTGCCCTGAAGTATGTAGAAAAGAATTCTAAAGGTGGATCATTTGAAGACATAAATATCAATCCTGCTGCCTCTAGTTTCTTGATCCAGAAAACTTTAGGCTACATTAATGTCAGCCTTGGACAAAAATGCGCGTACAACAAAAAGACATACAATGGACCAAACTGACTTCCATCCTTTCTATTAAAGATTAATAAACATGCTTCACTGAAAACACATGGTCCGACAAGTTAAAGATTGCCTTTGTTTATAATTTGTAGAGACAAAGAAATATTCTTGTTATTTCTTCCTTAGAACTACTTGCCCTTGCACACTGCTGGTTCAAATTGTTTTTTATGCACATTGATTTAAAACGTTCAAAATCTAATCGACCATTGATGCCAATGCCATAGTAAGTTGAAGGTAGTAAGCAAAAACTACAATATAATATCTTCTACACAGGTCCAGATATCTTAACTTATTGATGCCAATGCCATATTAATAATGCTGCATCTAAACTTATTTGCTTTCGATGCTTGAAAATGCAAACAAGATATTTGTGGTCTTTAGCTTTATTGATCCAAAAAGAACGAAAAGAAAAAACTCGACACTGCAAGGCGAGTACCGTCAGTCTACGTTTCTTTTGATCCAATATTACCTACTAAATGCACAATATTTGACCCTTGATGAAAGCTAGAAATGTTAAATGCTATGTAGCTAATGCTGGCACATGGGAAGTGTAAGAGCAGGACGTTAGATTTAGGGAATTGTTGAAACAATATAAGGATGCTAATGGAATCAAATTCAAAGGAACAAACCAGCAGCCTAATGCTGAAGACAATGGACTTTTGGTACATTCATTTGCTCGCTGGCAGGCCAAATCTGCGTATCTGGAGTTGTCAACAAAAATAAAATAAAAATCTGCGTATTCGCTCCGTGAAGTCATCAATAGTCTTGAGCTTGGCTACACTACGAGCATGCAACATGCATGTATGAAACAGAGAGTCAAGCTAGCAAGTACGGCCATACAAGCAAGCACCCTTTGTTTACCTCATGGGTATTCCATCGAACATCTCCCCGTGACGCCATCTATGATAACATCGAATACAACGTTTGGTCAGTGGTGGGTGCTACCAATGGTCGCCATCCCCCGCAAACAGGCGCCGCGTTGGGGAGACGGAGGCCACGCGGGAGAGGTCCGCATGCTCCCCGTTTCACGGTTGTGGCTGAGGAGGGCGCTCCCTGTCGGGTCCGCACGAACCGGACTACGCCTCCACCTCAAATCGAGACCACACCGGGACGGATCCATCCGAAATCGAGACCGGCCGGCGCACGAATCCACTACGATCGAGACTTCGCCGGCGACTAATCCGCCCCCAAAAATTGAAAACCTCACGGGAATCACGGTGAACCCTACTCTACATCGATGGGGAGGGGGCACCGGTGGTCGACGAGGCCTCCGCTCCGTGTAGACGAAGGGGAAGGTCTGCTCAGGCGCAAGGATCGACGCCGGCCGGAAGCGCAACAGGAGGAACCTCCCCGCCTTGACGGGCGCGGCCGAGCCCGGTGTCGATGGGGGGTGCTCCGTGTCGATGGGGTGCTCCGGTGTTCATGAGGCCTCCGGATCCACACCTCCGCCGAAAGGGGGCGGCTGGATCCGCCATCCAAAATCGCCGCCGGGCGGAGCGACGATGGTTCTCCGATGGCTGTTGACGGAAGGGGGTAAACCAAAGCGAGGAAGGAGTTTTTGAATTTTTTTAAGATCGGTTGAGAAGAGAAAAGAGAAGGCGCACAAAAGGACAAAGCAGGAACGGTAACGGGAGGAATCTAGAGAAGGAAAAGGCCTGTGCGCCGGCATCTCAAAAAACAGCGCGTGCGCCATATAAGGTTTGTGCACATTGGAGGTAGATGCATGCGCGCCTTCTCGTCCAAGGGCCGAGGCCGAGGCCCAGACGACCCGTGAATCCCACAGTCCTGTATGGGCGGTGCACGAGATGGGACGTGATGGCACCAGGCCACTGCAGTTGCCACTTGGCAGGTCCCGCACATGAGTGTGCAACCATCCTCGGAAGGACTCACATGAGACCCGACCTACAAATTAAAAAAAAAAATTGAACTACAAATATCTACACACAAATTGAAATATTCGTTTTTTTTGTTCATCTTCATATTCATTCCAGCCTTATCTTAAATCCTCATCCTCGGATCAGTGGAAAACCTTTCGGCCTTTCCTCCCCTTTCTGCTTGGTTGCCCTGGCAGCGGCACCTCATCAGGCTTTCCACAGGCTGAGCAGTGCAGGGCACGTCGTCTTCAGGTTGCCTTTGGCTGCGTTTCCTTTCAGCCCCATTCAAACTGACGCCCACAGGCCCCAGGACACTGCCCAGGACAGGACAGATTCACCAAGGGTAGCCTGTCACCCGCATCGGCCGTCAATGTCTTCTCATATTCACAAAACAAGCACCAGGAAAGATTGACAGAATTATGCAATGGTAGGGCAAGCACTGCTTTTTTGAGCAATCTGTAAATTCTGTAGTCTGTAAGAAACAGATTTTGTCTGTGCTATACTAGGTTTACATGTACAAACCATCGCCTCTTTATAGTGTTAGAGATAAAAAGTACTAACAATCTGTTACATAATGGATCATTTTACAGAACAGCATATACAACCATCAGTCTATCAGAATATATTGTTCTGTTTTCACCTACATTTCACAACTGATAGTACATACTGTCTGCAAGACCTGCCAAATACGTAAGCAATCCACAGTGATGCAGCAAAAGCTCAAAAGAATATTAACATATAACTGTGAACTACTTATGTCACGGCTAAGGACAGAGGCTGAGGGATATCTAAAACTCCAATAAGCTCTATCTCCCACTAAGAATCTATTTTGGAATTCTCGACCCCGACGATTGGCTGATGTGAGGAGTAACTGAAATTGCCAACTTCAATGTCGCGAGGACCGTCACCCTCCCCCGACCGTCGGCTTCCCCACGTTGTCCGCTCGGCACCCTGACGCTTCAATGCCGCCGCCGACGGCTAACGTTCTGGCCTCCTGCCGTTCCTCTGCGTGGCTTTCCTCCTCCGACTTTCCACCTCTTCCCGTACACGAACCGGCGGCGGCCCTCTGCCTTCCTGCGACCGCGACACGAAAGGCCGACGCCGCCCCTGTGCCTTCCCGCCGATGTCCATAAAACTGCCCACGACCGACCCTGCCCCTCCACGTCCGCGGCGCAAGTCGAGGTTAGGCGATGGAGTGACGGGCGGGCCCCTTCCTATCCCCCCGCGAGCAAGAAGCGGCGGCGGCACTTGACCGGCGAGCCCCTCCCCAAAGCGACCCTCCCCAAAGCGACCCCCTGCAACTTCCTGGCTGCCGGCGGTCCTCCCGATCTTGCACAGCAGGCCCGTGTGGCCCGGACGAGCTGACGACGCAAGGACGAGGTCCACGCCCCATGCCTTGATGACGGCAAAGGCGAGCTCGGGTCACGGGTGGACGCGGCTGGCGGCGCAAGGTCGCCGTGGAGCCCCGCCGCGCCGCGCGAGGTCGCCCGTGGATACCCCACCGCGTCCGACGGCGCAGGAAGACGCAGCACGTGGGTGGGGAAGACGATGGGCCAGCCCCCATGGTGCTCCCTCACGCCCGCCCTAAAGCCATCGGCGGCGTCGGCCCACCACACTACCGGTGGCAGCGGCCCCATGACACATCGGGTGGCGGCGGCCTCGTAGCACACCAGCGTTGGGATCGCGTCTAAGGCCAGCCGCATCTGGAGATGCTGATTCCTCCAGATCCCGACTTCACGGACGTCGGCGCTGCCACCCAGCGGCGGCGCTCTCTTTCTCCCTCCTCCCACCCCACCGGCAGTGGCTTCTACTGGTGGCACCTCCTCGATCATGCACCGAAGGCAGCAGATATACGACAACGACGATCTGGTGGTGGCGCGCCCTCCCTGCGGGTCGGCGGCTGGGGCTCAGGCACGGAGCTTCCTTTCCCATTCATCTCCCGATGGACCACCATGTACAAAGATCTCCGATCCCACTCTTACACCCACAATAGTTCTAATAGGTTCTGAAGTTTCCCTTTTTTTCTATACTATTTCTCACCCTACACCTGTGGATAGGCAGTTTTGATGTGTTGAAATCCAAATTTATCTTTTTTTCTGTAGCTTTGATCCCTGAATTTGTTGTTGATCCTTAGCTGCTTCTCCACCCTATTAGCTTCAAGCATGAATTCGTGGGTGGCAGTCCTCAGCTTCAAGCATGAATTCGTGGGTGGCAATCCCCACTATATTGTTAATTTGCATCTTCTGTCCATTCAGTTACGTCATTGCATCATATAATAGTATATGTTTAGATACCTTTTTCAGATTAGTGTATCATTCGTCCAAATTAATAATCAAGAATTAAGAGTATGTTTAGATACTACTTTTCCAGTATGAGTATGTTTAGATACTTTATTGATAAGAGTATCATTTGATATTTTTCATATTACAGTATAACTTTCTTTTTTCAGACTGCAGTATTACAAATGCCTATTTAAGATTTATGCATCGAGGTTCCTACATCACACGTCATATGACACATTTTTTTGGTTCTCATTTGTTTGGAATCATGATGTTCAGAAAGGGTTCGAATAATCGAAGGATGATTGGCACGGTGAAGTAGCAAATTCAGAGTTTAGAGTGCAAGTTCAGAGTGTATAGCTGAACCTGTCGTAGTGACATATTCAGTTTAGATAACTTCTATCAGCCAGTGTCAAGGAGGACAGAGTTTAGATAACTTAATTCAGGTGTGTGATTCTGATTTATTATTAATTAGAATGAAACTTCTATTTAGAGCATTTCTTTTTGCGATCGTACTTAAGCGCCGTATTTCATTAAATAGAATATAATTGTATGTAAATTTATTCCCCGCAGCAACCCAATGTCAAGGAGGACAGGCCCAAGCTATATTCAGATGTGGAGTATGTACATCATCACTATTTTCTATCCATACTGACACTTTTGTTGTTATATATGTAAGCCTGAAATACACTCGAAAATAGGAAGAAGCCTTGCTGAGGCGCTAATATTTCAGTACACACAGTGATGGACCAAATGAATAGAAGCAAGTAAGCAACACATTAGCATGTGAGTAGCTGTAGCACCACATGATTTAAATACTATTAATTACTCTGCCATCATTCTAAGCTATAGACACAAATACATGATGGTATTTTAAAGATGCTAATTCAAAAAGAATTATTTTATTTTCCTAACACCTCTACCACATGCATGGTCAAGTGCATAGTGGGATACTTATGAGGGTGAATAAGCAGTATAAGTGACCATACCGGTGAATACTTTTGTGTTCATTTGTTGTGCTTTCATTTGTTATGTAGAAATGAGTTCATTTGCTTTGTAGCACCTCAGCAAATGTTTAGTTTGAATTCCATGGCATTTTGTAAACACCTGCAGTTTGGAATTTGATATGTTGCTCGCTTTTAACAATATTCCCATGCTTTTCTTCAGTCCAAAGGATGTGCAATGTATGGTTAAGGAATACTTAGATGCACGTCCTTATATCAAACTCGACGTAGCTCCTGAAAGCATTTTGGCCATTGAGGAGGCTCTTGATGCCCGTGCTGTCGAATTGGGTACAGAACCACCCAATGCTATTACTGAACAGGATTCTGTTGTAGCAGCTCGCCGTCAGCATAGTATGGTACCAACTGAATCAAGGTAGAGGTTCTAATGTTTTGGTCTGCTTTTCCTTCTATTTTATTTTATTTCCATCACTATCTTGCTGATGTTTGGTATCGATTTGTTTGGGAGTATGCGTGCTGGCTTACTGTATTTCTTTTGTTCTTAATGATGAATTGTTTGCTTTTGATATTCTATATGTAGTTTGCTGGGGGCCTTGACTGCCAAGTAATGCATTCCTTTGAAGAGCTAAGAACGGGGCTTTAGGTGGTCTTTCAATAACTAATGTACATGATACGACAGGATGGAACTAAAACTTACACTATTCCTCTTTCAATAACTAATGTATATATAAGGAATTACATAAGCTACCAAGGACTCACTCAAATAAATAATTACATGCCTTTTTATTTTATTACCACAAGTTGACATCTCTGCAAACAGTCGATACACCGTGTGATCTAAACAATTATTTGTTCTTACCGACACTTCGGTTCAAATACTTTCAAATTGCTTGTCAATGTGGTCTAAATAAGATGAAAATCTTTCTTATGATCATTGCATTCTTTCTTAATTCCTCAAAAGCAACACGCGGGAATCCCCCTAGTATCTACAAGCTATGCACAACGCCTCGTGGCACTTGCGTCTCACCCCTCGTTCAGCGCTGATGCCAAGGGGTGGGCAAAATATCACTTAAAACCAATTAATACAATATAAGCTACCCGATTTAACTAGAAAAAATCGGTTCATGAGAAGTAATAAGCAATATAAAAATCAAACTCTGCAGATGACTCTACAACCACAAAAATACTAAGTCTTAACCACATGCGTAATTGATTTCAGATCAGTAGGTCACCCCTGCAAATACGTACACATGATATAAAAGAGCAAGCACATGTGTCTACATTTATATCTGTCTGCAGAAAGTCTTTCTACTTTTCTTATTACAGTGATGTTACCATCCATAAAGAAACTTTCTGATTTCATCAGACTCTTCGGTCGACAGTGCATTCTTTCCGATCCGTGATGATTGGGTTAGCTGAGCACAGCCAGATACTTTAACATACTTTATGGATGAAGGGACGTCCGATTCACCGATTGATGATAACTTGGGGCAATTTTCCAGCCGCAGGTATTTGAGCGTGTTTCTGCAGGGGATCAAGTCCAACGGGATCGACTCGACCTTGTCACAATTATTCAAGTACAGGACAGTGAGAGAGGCGAGCTTCTCAAGGCAGGATGGAAAAGATCTGTCCAGCTCACCACAAGAATTAATATATAGCCTTTGGAGTGTGTGGGAAAACCCGTTTCCTGTGACTGTGTGCACATCAAACTGCTACAGCGATTTAGTACCAGGTCTCGGAGGTGAGCAAATCCCACAAAATTGGCAGGTATTGATTCTAAAGTCGCACAGTTAAAAATATATATGGACTCGAGGGCTGGCAGGCACTTCGGGGACAAGAATTGGTCAAGATTTTTCAGCCCCTCGCAGTTTGCAATTTTATAGAAGTGAGTTGTGTGAAGGCAAGGGCTGAAATGCCATTGCTGCAATTGATACTGCTGCTTGCATGATGCTGACCCGTTGAATCACCTTGTGTACCATCAGTAAAATGGGGGACTGATAAAGTTTGGCCAATGCAATGGCATTTGGAAAGCACCAATCTTCTTAGATTTTGTAGGTCTTCTAGATTAAACCAACTTGGTAGCCTATTACCCGGAAAGCCAACAACACTAAGGCATTCAATTCTCTCATTAGGGCGCAAGCCCTCAGCCACTTCATTGTTACCAAGGCTCCACATCTGAGTTGTCGTAGACTGTTGCCAGTTTAGCTCTAATTCCTTGAGGTACTTCTTGTCAACGAGCCTAGCCTCAGCAGCATCTTCCTTGCTCTTCACATTACTAACAGAGTTTATATATAGTCTTCCTCTGATCTGATTCATTCCCTTCAACTCAGCAATAGACGACCCTTCCTGATTCCCAACTGTAAAATAGCTCAAGTTTCGAAGGCAAGACAGATTTCCTAGGCGAGGTAGCTTCGATAAGGCAATACAAGCAGTATTTGGCAGTGCTAGTAGGCGCAAGTTAATTAGCTTAGTTACATCCTTATGAACTCTTTTTTATATCTGAACCGATTGCATCAACAACTTGTAGGCTGTAAAGGCACCAGAATCTCTCTGGGAGTTCTTTTATAAGGCTGCAGGATATGTCAAGATAACGAAGGCTACTCAACTTACATATGCTTTCTGGTAGCTTCAGTAGCTTGCATCCTTTTAGGCTCAAAAACAGGATGTTAGACAGCTGACCGAACCAAGTGATCTCAGCATCCAATTTGGAACCGAACCTAAGTGAACGCAATTTATTCAAATGCTGAATGTTTTTCATTGTGCTCAAGGATTTACCGTAGACCTCAACTGACATATGGCGAAACTCAAGTCCACGTGAGTAGCTCAAATCTGTCATCAACAACAAGCATTCGTGCATAGAAACATGCTGTGCAGTATCATGGATCAAGTCATGCATTACATATCTATCATGATTAGGGAACTTTGGATCAGTTTGGAAAAGACACCGGCCTCTCAGTTCATCCAAGTATCTGATCCCTCTTCAAGGTGCAGGTTACCCTGTGGTTCAACAAAGCCCTCTGCCACCCAAATGTCAACAATCTTATGCCTTTTGAAGCTATAATCTTTTGGAAACATGCTGCAAAATGCAAAGCATCTCCTAAGTTGAGGTCGGAGATACAAGTAACTCAGTCGAAGGGCAGGTAATATATCACCCTCTTGTTGTTCCTGCTCCCATAACTCATGATCATTTATGAAAATCCAATGTTCCTCATTCAGATTACTATTCAACAAGCGTCCAAGAGTTTTGGCAGCTAAAGGACTACCACACAACTTTGAAGAAATTCTTCGACCAATCTCTTGCAAGCGAGGATATGACTCTGGGTGCTCTCTACCAAATGCACATTTCTTGAAGAATTCCCAAAATGTACCGTCGGGCAATCCTTTGAGTTGGACAGGCTTGCAGTTGGTGGTTGCGACAAGCTGAGCAATGTTTTCATGCCTTGTAGTCACTAAGATCATGCTGCCTTCAAGTCCATCCCTCAAATATGCATAAAAATACTCCCATTGCTGTTGGTTAATCTGCCAAATGTCATCCAGCACCAAAATGAACCTTTTGCTCTTAAGCTGCTCCTTCATTTCCGCTATATCCTCTCAGTGAAGTGAGTTTTCACACTTTCATTGTTGTAGATGATCTGAGCCAGGGTAGTCTTCCCCATCCCACCAATGCCAAAAATCGGCAAGACAGGAACTTGGCTAGTGAAGGAGTTGGTAGTAGTCTCTGTGAGTCGGGTGCTACTGCCTCTGAGTCTCTTGACTGATTTGTGTGTGGATGCGAGGGCACCACGGCCTGTTGCTGATTTGTTCTTTCCTCTGTACCCTGCAGGTGTACTGTCCATAGTGAGTGGCATGTGCAATTGTGTGATCACCTGATTAAATTCATCCTCACGGTCAATGGTCGCAGTCACACCCAGCATCTCCATCAGTTGATCCCGTTCTGTGTCACGGCCATACACTTGGGAAGCTGTGATGATTTCAGTTGTTGTTGGCATGAACTGCACATGCGCAACACGATCAAGACCCATTGAAGATAGCACTTCCTTAACCTCAGCCATAACCTTGTCGAGCTTATCTTTGGTATCCTTTATCCTTTCGCTGCTATCAAAGATAACATGTTTTACAACATTCAGAGAGGAGGAAAAGACTCGACCTGCCCTGCTTCGTTCGGCTTCCTCAACCTTTTGCCGCAGCTCCATGTCTTGGTATTTGTGGAGAAGGTCCTCGGCATCGTAGGTGGAGTACTTGAGTTTCACGAGAAGGGCGTCCAGCTCCATGCTCTTGAACATGGCCCACTCGCTGCGACTGATGAGCGAGCGAGCAGACAGCGGCTTTGTCTGGAGGGCATCCTGCTCGCTCTGCAGCTCCGTCGGCGCTTGCAGCACGCCCATGCCCATTGACCAGATGCCTTTCATGGTATCCATTGCCGTGCTCCTCCGGTTCTTCCCCGCTCCTAGCTCCCCCTCGCAGCTGAATCGATGGCAGCTCTAGGAGATGCACAGTGAACCGGGAGGGGATCTGCTCTAGAAACCTCAGGAAGAGAGAGATCTCATGGAGGAATGGGAGGATCAACTTGCGTAGGTACCCAGAGTGTAGAAGCGTGCTAATGAACATTATGCCCAAAGTATTCCACCACCTACAAAGTATACCCAACGCGTGAGCCATCATGCACTCATGCTCTGTCTCCAACAACTAAAGCGACTTTGGATGCCCAAAGACGCATTATCAGGACAGATTAGGAAAAGTGGTAACCGATTAGGTTGAAAAGAACTGACAGCCGTTCACACGACAGAATATTATTTTGTAGGATTCCAGGGAGAGACCTATGTGCTCATCTCTTTCTTGTCCCACATAGTAACAGGGACAGACCTGTGCAGCACCTACTAATTGCTTCAGGTCCGATAAGGAAGTGTAATTGGTTCGAACCATCTGTATGTGTAACCATCATTTCTAGGAAGAATTGAATCAATGCTCTGAAAACGTTGTTCACACTTAACAGGCAATTTGAGCACTTCAGCAGCATAGAGCATGTTAACTGACATGAGTTTGTCGACGGTTAATGGTCAGCAGAGCAGATCTAAGACAGTCAGGCTTCTGGTCACTGGGATAACAACATGAAACCCAGATATAGAACTAAACTGCGCGCGTCAAGATGATTACCTGGATGCTCGCAATGTTCCCGCCGTGGTAGAGGTAGTAGCTCGAAATGTTGGCAGCGGTGGCGCGCGGCAACGACGGAGGCGACCCCACCGCCCCCGGCCCCGCCTCTACCTTCCCCTTCCAACTAGCACCACCACGAGCGGCTGGGGTAGCTGCAGAGAGAGGAGAAGGGCGGGTCTTCTCTTCGTCGCCGGAGTGGCGGCCGCCGCTGCGACGGCCATCGGCGCCTCATTGGTGATACTGATGGGCCGACGAATGAAAACATCATGGTAGTTGGGCCGTGGGCCTCGATCACCCTCGCGCTGTTTACTGCCCGACCGAAAAGACGACAAACCGAAAAAAGACGACAGTGCTGAGTTTGTACAGACCACCTGTTAGCAATTTTGCTCAGCACATGAGTTTCTTGGAATTAATCTCAAAAAAACAAAATGAGTTTCTTGGAATTTCCTATGAGTCCACAAAAGATAAGGTTTTAATGGAATTCTAGTTGTGTTCCAACTGATCTTGCTTTGATATACTCCACCGGTCCACCCGGTTTTATTTCTCTGATTCTCTCAGAAACACATTGAAATATAGAAGCGATTGTTTCTTACCACTTACCAGAGACACGAACTACAAACATATGTACATGTACTCAACAGATGAGGCACAACAGGCCTTTATTTATTATTACATGGAGCATATATGAGTACTTCAGCAGTGTATGTTCGTCCTTTTTGTTTCGGGTGTTCATCTTCTTATATTCATTCCGGCCTTAGATGCTCAGATCAGTGAAGATCCTTTTGGCCTTTCCTCCCTTTCTGCTTGGTTAACCTGGCAGCAGCACCTCATCAGAATCAGATCCATGGCTTTCCACAGACTGAACAGAGCAGGGGTCGTCTTCTTCAGGTTGCCTTCAGCTGCAAGGAGCACCGGCCTCACTGTGTTTCCGTTCAGCCCCATTCAAATCGACGCCCAGAGACACCCAGCCACTGCACAGGACAGTACAGATTCACCAATGGTTTGCCTGCCACCCGAATAAGACAATTATGAAATGGTAAGGCAAGGCTGCTCTGTTTAGCAATATGTAACTTCTAGTCTGTAAGAAAATATATTTTCTGTCTGCGCTATGCTACGCTTACATGTATATCGAACCATCGCCTCTTAATAGTGTTCAGATAAAAAGTACTAGCAGTCTGCGAAAAGTAGAGCAAGAATATGTTTACATTTACCTGTCTGCAAAAGTCCTACTTTTTTAGTTCAAAAATACGATAGTAAACTCTCTGATTTTATCTTCCTCTTCTTTCGACAGTGTATTCTTTTTGAAGGGCTGTGATACCTGGGTTAGCTCAGCACAACCTTTTACTTTGATGCACTTTATGGATGAAGGGATGTCCGATCCACCAATGGATGATAACTTGGGGCAGTTTTCCAGCCGCAAGAATTTGAGTGTGTTTCTGCAGGGGATCAAGTCCAACGGGATCGACTCCAGGTTGTCACAACTTACCAAGCACAGGACAGTGAGAGAGGCAAGGTTCTCTAGGCAGGATGGAAATGATCTGTCGAGCTCACCACAATCATTAATATATAGCCTTTGGAGTGAGTGAGCCAAAACCATTTCCCGTGACTCTGGGCACATCAAACTTTTACAATAACTTAGTCTCAGATCTCGGAGGTGCACAAATCCCACAAAATTGACAGGTACTAATTCTAGATCGCCACAGTATGAAAGAGAGATAGACTCGATGGATGGCAGACTCTTCGGGGACAAGAGCTGGTCAAGATTTTTCAGCCCCCGGCACTCGGTAATTATTATAGAAGTGAGGTGTGTGAAGGCAAGGGATGAAATGTCATTGCTGCAATTGATACTGCTGCTTGCATGCTGACCCGTTGAATCACCTCGCGTACCACCAGTAAAATGGGGGATTGATAAAGTTTGGCCGAAGCAATGGCAATTGGAAAGCTCCAATCTTCTTAAATTGTGTAGGTCTTCTGGATTAAACCAACTTGGTAGCCTATTACTATTGAAAGCCTTGGACACGAAGGCATTCAATTCTCTCATTAGGGCGCAAGCTGTCAGCCACTTCATTGTCACCAGGGCTCAGCATCTGAGTTGTCGTATACTTTCGCCAGTTTAGCTCTAGTTCCTTGAGGTATTTCTTGTCAACGAGCCTAGCCTCAGCAGCACCGTCCTTGTTCTTCACATTATGAACAGATGTTATGCATAGTCTTCCTCTGATCTGATTCATGCCCTTCAACTCAGCAATTGACGACCCTTCCTGATTCCCAACTGTAAAATAGCTCAAGTTTCGAAGGCAAGACAGATTTCCTAGGTGAGGTAGCTTCGATAAGGCAATAGAGGCATCTTTTCGCAGTGCTAGTCGGCGCAAGTTAATTAGCTTAGTTACATCCTTATTAACTCTTTTTATACCTGAACCGATTGCATCAACAACTTGTAGGCTGTAAAGGCACCAGAATCTCTCTGGGAGTTCTTTTATAAGGCTGTCGGATATGTCAAGGTAACGAAGGCTACTCAACTCGCATATGCTTTCTGGTAGCTTCATTAGCTTACATCCTTTTAGGCTCAAAAACAGGATGTTAGACAGCTGACTGAACCAAGTGATCTCAGCATCCAATTTGGAAACGAACCAAAGTGAACGCAATTTATTCAAATGCTCAATGTTTTTCATCGTGCTCAAGGATTTACCATCGACCTCAACTGACATATGGCGAAACTCATGTCCCCGTGAGTAGCTCAAATCTGTCATCAACAAGCATTCGTGCATAGAAACATGCTGTGCAGTATCATGGATCAAGTCATGCATTACATATCTATCATGATTAGGAACTTTGGATCAGTTTGGAAAAGACACCGACCTCTCAGTTCATCCAAGTATCTGATCCCTATGTCTTCAAGGTGCAGGTTCCCCTGTGGTTCAACAAAGCCCTCTGCCACCCAAATGTCAACAATCTTATGCCTTTCAAAGCTATAATCTTTTGGAAACATGCTGCAAAATGCAAAGCATCTCCTAAGTTGAGGTCGGAGATACAAGTAACTCAGTCGAAGGGCAGGTAATATATCACCCTCTTGTTGTTCCTGCTCCCATAACTCATGATCATTTATGAAAATCCAATGTTCCTCATTCAGATTACTATTCAACAAGCGCCCAAGAGTTTTGGCAGCTAAAGGACTACCACACAACTTTGAAGAAATTCTTCGACCAATCTCTTGCAAGCGAGGATATGACTCTGGGTGCTCTCTACCAAATGCACATTTCTTGAAGAATTCCCCAAAATGTACCGTCGGGCAATCCTTTGAGTTGGACAGGCTTGCAGTTGGTGGTTGCGACAAGCTGAGCAATGTTTTCATGCCTTGTAGTCACTAAGATCATGCTGCCTTCAAGTCCATCCCTCAAATATGCATAAAAATACTCCCATTGCTGTTGGTTAATCTACCAAATGTCATCCAGCACCAAAATGAACCTTTTGCTCTTAAGCTGCTCCTTCATTTCTGCTATAAGGTCAGAACCATAGGGTAGGTCAGAATTTGAACCAGAGATGGTCTTGAAAATCTCATTTGTCATCCTTTCAATGTTGAAGAAGTCCTAAAACACAGACCCATATCCTCTCAGTGAAGTGAGCTTTCACACTTTCATTGTTGTAGATGAGCTGAGCCAGGGTGGTCTTCCCCATCCCGCCAATGCCAAAAAATCGGCAAGACAGGAACTTGGCTAGTGAGGGAGTTGGTAATAGTCTCTGTGAGTCGGGTGCTACTGCCTTTGAATCTCTTGGCTGATTTGTGTGTGGATGCGAGGGCACCACGGCCTGTTGCTGCTTTGCTCTTTCCTCTGGACCCTGCAGGTGTATTGTCCATAGTGAGTGGCATGTGCAATTGTGTGATCACCTGATTAAATTCATCCTCACGGTCAATGGTCGCAGTCACACCCAGCATCTCTATCACTTGATCCCGTTCAGTGTCACGGCCATACACTTGAGAAGCCGTGATGACTTCAGTGGTTGTTGGCATGAACTGCACAGACCCAACATGATCAAGACCCATGGAAGATAGCTCTTTCTCAACCAGAGCCATAACCCTGTCGAGCTTGTCTTGGGCGTCCCTTATCCTTTGAATTCTAATGGCAAAAGTTATAGTGTTTTTCTTAACAGATGATATGATCTGACCTGCCCTGCTCCGGCCGGTGTCCTCAATCTTCTGCCGCAGCTCCCTGTCTTGGTATTCGCGGAGAAGGTCCTCGGCATCATAGGTGGCGTACTTGAGCTTCACGAGAAGGGCGTCCAGCTCCATGCTCTTGAACATGCCCCACTCGCCGCGACTGATGAGCGAGCGAGCAGACTGCAGCTTGGTGTCGAGGCTGTCCTGCTTCACGTTGCAGCTCCGTCGGGCGCTTGGAGCATGCCCATGCCGACTGACCAGATGCCTTTCACGGTATCCATGGTTCAGCTCCTCGGCAGCAGCCGGCTTCCTCCCCGCTTCTAGCTTTGGTGGAGCTGCTTGTGATGCTCCTGCTGCCTCTCCGAACTCAATCGAGGGCAGCAGAGAAAGCTGGATGATGTCGGTGATGATCGGATGCGGAGAGATCGATCCGGCCTGTGGACGTCTCTCCAGCCCGCCGATCCGGCAGATCGAGGAGGCGGCCGGTGAATTGAACCGCGTCGGGAACTGCTTCAGAAAACTCACGCTGACTCTTCACACGTGGTGCAGTTGGTGGTGGTGGTGGCCACTGACTGGCTTAGCCTTCGCCTCACCGCCGGCTGGGTGATCCCGACGAGCGTCGGCACTCGGCAGAGAGAGATATCAGGCAGGAAGGGGAGAGCCGTGGGAGGTGGGTATTATTGCTTCCGTTCCGTTTAGGATTTCGAGTGATGCGGTGTGAACACCTTTCGAAAAACGTTTGAGCCAAATTCCAGGCAAATTCCACGAACTTACTGTATGCATTGACTTCGAGGAGAGGCAAATTCCACGAACGTAATAACAACGTGTAGATGCATGGGATACTTCGTTGGTCTTTCAGAAAAAAAAATTTATACCGTTAAACGGAGGAAGAAGATAAGCTCTGTGTGGTGGGCTGTCAGCTTGCACATCAGGCCAATGCAGGGCTATGGCTCAAGCGTCAGTCGAATCTGGGGGCTTCTCAGCCACTCACATAAACATCTTGCTTTTGCCAAGTACAAAACTACAAATCCATCATGCTCAGTCTACAAAAACTAAGGTCACTGGACGCTCAAAGATTCCAACTAGTAGCCAGTTCTTCGAAAGGGACTTTTCGGCAAATGAGTAGGACTAGCAAAAATGTCGGGTAGCAGTTGGCAGAATAGAACACTATTTTGCAGGATTCACAAACAATTACACTACAAGAACAGATAATAAAAGATGAAGAAGTGCAGCGACGAACCGTTGTGCATGTGATGGAAGGGCTAGAGATCTCCAATAATGATATACTTGCTCCGTCTCCCAAATTAAGTAACCTTTTAGCTATGAACCTGAACAAGATGATGCTTGTCTAGATTCATAGCTAAAATATCACTTATTTTTGGACAGATGGTACCTCATAGGGCACTACCAGCTGTCAAACAAACAAGGAAAAGAATTGAGAACCTAGAAAAAAAAACATACAGAATCTTAGTTATTTCGAAATGGCATAGTGACATACCATACATTACTCAGCTGCATAAGCCCAGAAGGAGAAACCTGCTAAAAGGAATACACATTACTAATTAAGTTGGCCAATCGATCAGCATCAACAGCAGGCTCAGGGCCTTACTCGCAAAAAATTCCTCTGACTTAATTTAATAGAAATTACAAGATTTAACTGTCCGTGCTTCAGGAATCAGAGAGACGAGTCAAAAATAATAATAATAAAATGCAGTGCACGTGCACTAGTAGAGCAGGGAGCTGGAACAACGACGGCCCCAGTCCATACTACTAGCTCGATAGAAGCAGAATGTAAGGTTCGAAGTCTGAAATCGATCCGCACCTCTTCTCCCCATCCCGGGATGCTCCTAATCTCCGCCGCGCCGCGCTAGTTCTCGATTAACCCACCACCTGCGCCTCAGGACAACTCACAACTCAGAGTGATGATAGAGCGAGGTGTGCACCGGGGTGGGGGTGGGGGATAGCGGCGGCGCTGTGCGGTCTTCGTCGCCGGAATCCCGACAGCCGCTGGGAGCTGGGAGTCGGGGATGGTGACGGTGGATTCATGGGCTCGTGAGTGGTGACCGAATGCAGCACGGGAGTTGGGCCGTTGGGCCTACCTCTTTCACTGACTAAGCCCAACCAGGGGATTGCTTGTGGACTTTGTGTAGGGCACATCCTACTTCGTTCAGGCCGGTTGAGCACTTGAGCTAGATTCAAATTATGGCAGTGGGACAATGGGTATTCCACGTCAAGCCATTGGCCATCGCAATCACCAAAAACAGTGCTGCAGGAAATGTTACGGTTGCATGCATCCAAGACAAAAAAAAAAAAAAAAAGCACACACATGGCAAACAATTGTTGAGACTTATATATTGCCATCTCAACGATAATGGATACAAACATAAACTTCACAACACAGTGGAGAAACATATCACTCGGATGGGTTTATGATAAAATATATAAGTCCAATAATGCAGTGAATCTAGGTTGTCCACCTTCTATTTCTAACAAAACTTCTGTGTAGATCTGCTCGGAAAGGATGGCCTTAGTGATCCGATTTTCACGGGCCGCCCCTGGTGATTCTGAGTTTGTGTTCTTCCCCGATCCCGATCTAGCAAGTTGCAGCAATGGCATCGGCAGGAGGTGGACGACGGCCGGTTCACCAATCATTGACGGCTCTAGAACCGCTAAACCTGGGGGTACACAATTCTGCCCCAAACGTCACAGACCTCTTGAAACGGCTCAACCTGACCGAAAAAGAGGGTGATGTGTGTTTTTTTTTTTTTTTTTTTTTTTTTTTTTTTATGAGGAAGAAGATTCAGCGATGCTGACGATGGAGTGGGCACTGGTGGGGAAGGTAATCTGACCCACGATTGTGTACGGTCTCTTAATGTTCACACAGAAAGCTTATGAGAAACAATTATTCTATATTTATGGACCCTTACCTAGCAGCTTATGTTTTATTTTCCCTAAGGATAGCAAAAGTTTTGCAGCAGATTGTATTAGATAGTGGAAAAGGAAAAAGACATATATACAACAAGTTAATTACAATCGCGCCAACCTCAGCAAGGCAGGTACCGGCAACTAGCAAAGGAAAAACGACCCGAAAGTAAAGGAAAAAAACAAGAGGCCAGGCAAAACTGCCTCCGAAAACAACTTGATCAGCACCAACTAGGAGAAACACAGAGAAACTGACAACTGCCCAGCAGCTTATATATGTTTCAGCGTACTGTATAGCTTCCAGTTAAAACTGGTGTAATGCTCCAAATAACAGAATTCAATCTCCATCACAGGACAGCGGCAGACAATGGCTTCTCATTAGTCGTACACAAGAAGGGGGAAGAGAAACAAACACAGAATTAACAAGGCATGGTGATACAATGATATGGCAAAATCGGCTTATTTGATCCAACTGGAAACCAAAAAAATCAGCCTAACCATAACAAATCTGCAAACCATGGCCACCGGCAAACTTCAAATAATTCTTCATTTGGCTCCTACTACAAACAGGCAGGTGCACCTGACGCTCTAGCAGTTTCTCCGTAGTCAACTTGGAGAGGTGGCAGTTTTCCAGCCGCAACAATTTGAGCGTGTTTCTGCAGGGGATGGAGTCCAATGGGATCAACTCGACGCTGTCACAATTAATCAAGCACAGGACAATGAGAGAGGCCAGCTTCTCTATGCAGGATGGAAATAATGTGTCGAGCTGACCACAATGGTTAATATATAGCCTTCGAAGTGAATGGGGAAAAACCATTTCCCATGACTTTGGGCACACCAAACTTCCACAATAACGCAGTTTCAGCTCTCGGAGATGAACAAATCCTGCAAAATTGGAAGGTAATGTGTTATGGCTTGTGGAGTTTCGGAGTGGGTAGGAATGACTGGTGGGCGGCCGGGGTCGATATCCCCGGCGAGGTCTTTGGAGCCGCCGTGGTCGACGGCGAGGAGAACGAGAACGAGAGACAACAAAATGATGATGAACAGTGCCAAGAGAGATAACTCTATCTCTGGCTGCCTTTCATAATTATCAAGTTCGGATACTTATACCACACACCCTAACAATCCTCTCCTCAATCTTAGGAATTACAAATGCTAAACGAATTGACAAATTAAATAAATAAGATCCTGAATCTTAGGATCGGATAACCGAGTCTTCAACAAACTCGCGCACCCGGCCTGGTCGCCATGCACTCCCGGCCTGGCCGCCTTCTTCTCCCGCTCTTGCCGCTCTTAGCCACTCTTGTGGCCGCGCCTCTGGTACTGATTTCCTGTCATAACATCTCTCCCCCCCTCGACGAACAGCTCGTCCTCGAGCTGAAAGGAGGGGAAGAGCTCGCGGAATGCTTCGACCGACTCCCAGGTAGCTTTCGAGTCCTCCAGGCCTGTCCACCGGATGAGGACGTGCCAAACGCCGCGACGTAGCTGGCCACGCACCGCCTGAGCCGGCCGATACAGCAGGCGCCCATGACGTAGAGGAGGTAGCGCCGGCGTCGTCGTTGGTGGCTGTCCGTGGAACGGCTTGAGCACCCCCACGTGGAACACGTCGTGGACGCGCGCTCCGTCGAGCGGTTATGGCGGTATGCGACATTGCCAATACGCTTCGATGACTTGGTACGCCGGCCCGGCGAGGTTGAGCTGCCTCGGTATCCGGCGCCCGGGACTCGCACCGTCGGTTGAGGATGCGGAGCGGCACCCGATCACCCACGCTGAACTCCGGGGCTCGATGATGGGCGTCGCCGAGGTCTTCTTGGCATAAGCTTGGGCCTGCATGAGCGATCACGAACCTCAGCCCGGGAACGCATCGGTCATGAAGGAGGCCATCCGCGTGTCGGTCGCGAGGCGGGCCCGGCTGCGTCGCGGCACGGGCCGAGCCGGTGGTGGTCGGCCGTGAGACGACTCGAATGGCATGGTGCGAGCGTCGAGTGGTGCACGGCGTGTTGTAGCAAGATTCGCCCACAGCCACTCTCAAAAGCCACGCCGGACGATCCCGTTCGAGCGTAGCGAGGTACATGGCGATCGTCCGGTTCACCACCTCGGACTGCCCATCTGTTTGAGGGTGGAACGCGGTGCTCATCCGGAGCTTGACGCCATCTTTCTTGAAGAGGTCCTTCCATATGTTGCCGGTGAACACGGGATCACGGTCCGAGACGATCGACATCGGAAACCCGTGGAGCCGGACCACCCCCTCGATGGAAACTCATGAGCCAGGGATGCCGGGTACGGGTGGTGAAAGGCAAGAAATGCGCCCGCTTGGAAAAAACATCCACCACGGTTAGTATAACACTTTTGCCGTTGACGCGCGGGAGGCCCTCGACGAAGTCCATCGCGATGTCGGACCACACCGAAGAGGGAGGATCCGGGGCTGAGGAAACCCGCCGGGTGGAGGTGGCTCGTCTTGTTCGGGCAGGCGACACGGGCGTCGACGAACTCGCGGACCAGCGGCGATCATGGTCCACGACTAAGTCCCGATACATGGCGATGTAGAGTCTTTCGATGTCCCTCGTGGGTTTTGTAGTGGGCAAGGTGGATCACCCGGGAGTAGCTCGGACGTCCCCTGGGCGTAGACGCGTGTGCCCTTGAGGATGAGCCCATCCCCGAGCGCGCCACGGCGCTCCACGCTCGGCCACCACCGAAGTCCCGCATGGCGCAAGTCAGGTGTCCCATTTGGGCTCCCCTTGCGGAGGTCGTCAGAGATGCGGGAATGACGGACCCCGGACGGGCGTGGGACGTGCTCATCTTCTTGGTTGCATCGGGAGAGCGCGTCGGCGAACGGGTGTTGAGGACGCCGGTCCGTACTCCACCGCAAAATCGTAGCCAAATAATTTGCTCACCCACCGATCTTTGGGGCATCGTGGAGAGCCGTGATCAGCGTAAATTTGAGCATAGTGGTGCCCGAAATGCGGACGGTGAACCTCCGGCCCCAAAGGTAGGGCGTGCCGGTGAACGCCCGGAAGGAGCGGGCCGAGCCCGGCCCGAGTTCCATCGCTTTTCGTGGCCGAGCGGGTGGTGGCGTGCAACAAATGGCCGGTGAAGAACGCCATCGCACCTTCGCTTCTGCTTGCAAGACGGCGCTGAAACCGACCCGGACGCATCGCAATCGACGTAGAACGGTAGCCGGAAGTCCGGCGAGCCTTGGCAACGGGGGCGTGGACGCTAGCTTGAGCACGCGACGCCTCGTGGCCACGCCGGACAGACGAATGCTTCCTTGCGAAGAAGGGCGGTGAGGGGCAGCGATCGCGCCATAGTTCTCGATGAACCGGCGGTAATAGCCGCGCGGCCCTAGGGAAGCCTCGAGGCGCACCGACGGAGCGTGGGCGAGGAGCCATGTCGAGACGGCCGCCACTTTGTCACTGTCCATGGCGACGCCTTGGCCTGAGATGACGTGGCCCAGATAGGCCACCGAGGTCGCCGCGAACGCACACTTCTTGCGCTTGAGCCGGAGTTGATGTGCGCGGAGGGCTGAGAGCACCGTGTTGGCATGTTGGAGATGCGATGACCATGTCGGGCTGTAGATGAGTATATCGTCGTAGAACACAAGAACAAACTTACAAAGGTAAGGCCGCAGCACCGTGTTCATCAGACTTTGGAACGTCGGCGACGCGTTCGTGAGGCCGAAGGGCATCACTAAGAACTCGAAGTGGCCTTCATGAGTATAGAAGGCGGTCTTCTCAACATCTTCAGGGTGCATGCGAACTTGATGGTAGCCAGATCGTAGATCTAACTTGGTGAAAAACCGCGCGCCATTGAGCTCGTCGAGCAGCTCCTCCATGACTGGAATCGGAAATTTGTCCTTCACAGGTGTCTTTGGTTCGGGCGCGATAGTCCGCAAAAAACGCCATGGCGTCTTGCCTTGTTTCTTGACAAGCAACACGGGAGCCGAGAACGCCGATGTGCTTGCAGCGGATGGCGCCTTGCTCCAACATTTCAGCGCATTGTTTCTCCAACTCATCTTTTTGCGGTGCGAACCGATATGGACGACGGCCACCGGCGCCGTGTTTGGGAGCGAGGTGGATGCGGTGATCACATGGGCGTGGTGGAGGCGGGGCCGGGTGGGCACGGCGAACACGTCCTCGGGGACGAGAGGAGGCGTTCCAACATCGCCTCCCGTTAGCGCGGATAGAGTGGATTGGCCGGGGTAGACTGGACGTCGTAGCGCGTGGAACCGATGCCGCCACCCGAGTCCTCGGCGCCCGGGAATGCCATGCGGGGAGATCGTCGGGGTCCCACAAGATCGGACCCGTTAGGCGTAGGAAGGGAACGCCAGGGGGTCATGTCATAGGGCGTCGAGGAATGGCGCGGCCGTGCACCGCTGTTGATCGGCGATGGATGTTGAGGTCGTGGAGTCGGCAGGCCGACGCCGGTCCCAGTTGTCACGGTGACCCTCGTGACCGTGAACGCGGCGGCGTCGGTGGAGCGGTAGGCCATGGCATTGCTAGCGAAGTTTTGGGTCGAGCCCGAGTCCGGGGGCAATGGGCGGGCGTGACCCTAACGTTGGACGTAGACTGCATCGTGTCTCGGTCGCGGATCCGGCAATGGCGTGGAGGGAGATGGCCGGCGGTGGTGTGTGGTCTCGGGGGCGTTGGTCGCGTCCGGTGCTCATCATCGAATCGGCGAGGCTCTTCCACCGTGTAGTCCGTGACCTCAGGTAGAACGGCGCACACATTTGTGGCCCCGCACATAGGGTTCATCACGGTTGTAGCACAACCCTTGTTTGCGCCGCTCGCCATCCGGTCGGCGCAAGCGCCGCTTGCGGCTTTGGCGGCGGGTTGATTGGTGTCGGCGCCGTGGCGAGGTGTCTGGGGTCGGAAGAAGGCGCGCCCAAGGCGCGACCGTGGATGACAATTGGCGCCCGGTGGGCCGGCGGCCCCGTGGAGTGTTCCAGCCGTTCGTAGCGCGGGCCAAATGCACGGCATGTAGATCTTGGGGATCTTGAAGCTCGGCGGTCGACTTCGGACCGGACTCAGCGAACCCGGTGAACAAGCGGGCCGCTACTGATGGCGTAAAGGACCCGCGTGAAGCGGCAGCGCCCGAAGCTTGTGCATAGGCCTCCACCCGACGGCGTGAGCGGCGACGCCCGGCTCGGCCAAGTGATTGGTCGTGGCGCCGGCCCGAACCGGCCGGTGGCGAGAGGTGCTTGAAGGTGGCCCAACCGCGGCGCCATGGGTGCATTCCAAAGACCGGTACCATTTGCTGCGCCACCCGGTGAGGTGGAAGGAGGCCAACCACACTTTCGTTCCGGCGGTGTTTCTTTGTGCCGGAAGAATTGCTCACATCTGTTGAGCCACCCCGGGGGGTCCTCCTTTGCCATCGAAGGTGGGAAAGGTGAGCTTATGGAAAGGGGGACATGGAAACCCTCGTGATCCGTGGGCGGATGGGGCCGTGTGGTGGTGGAGTGCCGCCGGCGTTGGCCATGGGTAGGGTCATGTTCATGATCTCCGAATAGGACGACACCGGGAAGGGAATGGGGAATTGGATCCGGTGATGGGAAGGCCGCGGGCTGGTGCTTGGAGGGTGGATGTGATGACAAGCGGTGTGAAGGTGGCGGCCGGTGGGTGGGGGGATGGCATGGTCGGCTATGATGGCGTAGTCATGATCTCGAGAGGATCGGCGACGGTTAGCAAAGGCGGGGGATGCCACCATAGCCAGAAGGCCAAATGGCAAGGCGGCCGTCGCCATTGGCATGGAGCGACCTTCGGCGGTGGCGAAGCGGCGGAAAAGTCACCCACCGACGTTGTAGGCCGTAGATGGCGGCGGTGAGGGCATGGAGGGAGGGCGTTGGTGGGTATGGCGGTGTATGCTGCGGCTATTGCGGTGCGGATGGTTGGACGATGGCTCGAGAGGAGACCACCTACCGGGCGGCGATGGCGTCGGAGACAAATGGGCGGTGGTGGTGATCGAGATCGGTACGGTGGGAAGTGCCCGAGGTAGCCATGGAACCGATACCAAGTTGTTATGGCTTGTGGAGTTTCGAGTGGGTAGGAATGGCGGTGGGGCGGCCGAGGTCGATATCCCCCGAGGTCTTTGGGAGCCGTGGTGGTCGACGGCGAGGAGAACGAACCAGAGACAACAAAATGACGATGAACAGTGCCGGAGAGAGATAACTCGTCTCTGGCTGCCTTTCATAATTATCAAGTTAGGATACTTATACCACACACCCTAACAATCCTCTCCTCAATCTTAGGAATTACAAATGCTAAGCGAATTGACAAATTAAATAAATAAGATCCTGAATCTTAGGATCGGATAACCGGAGTCTTCAACAAACTCGCGCACCGGCCTGGTCGCCATGCACTCCCGGCCTGGCCGCCTTCTTCTCCCGCTCTTAGCCACTCTTTTGGCCGCGCCTCTGGTACTGATTTCCTGTCATAACATAATGATTCTAGATCCCACGAATAAAAAGAGATATGGACTCGATAGATGGCATGTTCTTCGGGGACAAGAACTGGTCAAGATTTTTCACCCCCTTGCATTCGTCAAAATTGTTATATAAGTGAGGTGTGTGAAGGCAGGGGCTGAAATGCCATTGCTGCAATTGGCACTGCTGCTTGCATGCTGACCGGTTGAATCAACTTGTGTGCCACCAGCAAAGTGGGGGATTGATAAAGTTTGGCGAAGCAATGGCAACAGGAAAGCTCAAATCTTCTTAAATTTTGTAGGTCTCCTGGATTAAACCAACTTGGTAGCCTATTACCCCGAAAACCGTCGACTTTAAGGCATTCAATTCTCTCATTAGGGCGCAAGCTGTCAGTCACTTCATTGTCACCAGGTCTCGGCATCTGAGTTTTTGTAGATTGTCGCCAGTTTAGCTCTAATTCCTTGAGGTATTTCTTGTCAACGAGCCTAGCCTCAGCAGCATCTTCCTTGCTCTTCACATTTTTAACAGATGTTATACATAGTGTTCCTCTGATCTGATTCATGCCCTTCAACTCAGCAATTGACGACCCTTCCTGATTCCCAACTGTAAAATAGCTCAAGTTTCGAAGGCAAGATAGATTTCCTAGGTGAGGCAGCTTCGATAAGGAAATAGAAGCACATTTTCGCAGTGCTAGTCGGGCGCAAGTTGATTAGCTTAGTTACATCCTTATGAACTGTTTTTATACCTGAACCGATTGCATCAACAATTTGTAGGCTGTAAAGGCACCAGAATCTCTCTGGGAGTTCTTTTATAAGGCTGCAGGATATGTCAAGATAATGAAGGCTACTCAACTGACATATGCTTTCTGGTAGCTTCAGTAGCTTGCATCCTTTTAGGCTCAAAAACAGGATGTTAGACAGCTGACCGAACCAAGTGATCTCAGCATCCAATTTGGAACCGAACCTAAGTGAACGCATAATTTATTCAAATGCTGAATGTTTTTCATTGTGCTCAAGGATTTACCGTAGACCTCAACTGACATATGGCGAAACTCATGTCCCCATGAGTAGCTCAAATCTGTCATCAACAAGCATTCATGCATAGAAACATGCTGTGCAGTATCATGGATCAAGTCATGCATTACATATCTATCATGATTAGGGAACTTTGGATCAGTTTGGAAAAGACACCGGCCTCTCAGTTCATCCAGTATCTGATCCCTATGTCTTCAAGGTGCAGGTTCCCCTGTGGTTCAACAAAGCCCTCTGCCACCCAAGTGTCAACAATCTTATGCCTTTCGAAGCTATAATCTTTTGGAAACATGCTGCAAAATGCAAAGCATCTCCTAAGTTGAGGTCGGAGATACAAGTTACTCAGTCGAAGAGCAGGTAATATATCACCCTGTTGTTGTTCCTGCTCCCATAACTCATGATCATTTATGAAAATCCAATGTTCCTCATTCAGATTACTATTCAACAAGCGTCAAGTGTTTTGGCAGCTAAAGGACTACCACACAACTTTGAAGAAATTCTTGACCAATCTCTTGCAAGCGAGGATATGACTCTGGGTGCTCTCTACCAAATGCACATTTCTTGAAGAATTCCCAAAATGCATTGTCGGGCAATCCTTTGAGTTGGACAGGCTTGCAGTTGCTGGTTGCGACGAGCTGAGCAATGTTTTCATGCCTTGTAGTCACTAAGATCATGCTGCCTTCAAGTCCATCCCTCAAATATGCGTAAAAAGACTCCCATTGCCGTTGGTTCATCTGCGAAATGTCATCCAACACCAAAATGAACCTTATGCTCTTCAGCTGCTCCTTCATTTCTGCTTTAAGGTCAGAACCACAGGGTAGGTCAGAGTTTGAACCAGAGATGGTCTTGAAAATCTCATTTGTCATCCTTTCAATGTTAAAAAGTCTGAAACACAGACCCATATCCTCTCAGTGAAGTGAGCTTTCACACTTTCATTGTTGTAGATGAGCTGAGCCAGGGTGGTCTTCCCCATCCCGCCAATGCCAAAAATCGGCAAGACAGGAACTTGGCTAGTGAAGGAGTTAGTAATAGTCTCTGCGAGTCGGGTGCTCCTGCCTCTGTTGCCTTTGAGTCTCTTGGCTTATTTTGTGCGTGGATGCGAGGGCACCACGGCCTGTTGCTGCTTTGCTCTTTCCTCTGGACCCTGCAGGTGTACTGTCCATAGTGAGTGGCATGTGCAATTGAGTGATCACCTGATTAAATTCATCCTCACGGTCAATGGTCGCAGTCACACCCAGCATCTCCATCAGTTGATCCCGTTCTGTGTCACGGCCATACACTTGAGAAGCCGTGATGACTTCAGTGGTTGTTGGCATGAACTGCACAGACCCAACATGATCAAGACCCATGGAAGATAGCTCTTTCTCAACCAGAGCCATAACCCTGTCGAGCTTGTCTTGGGCGTCCTTTATCCTTTGAATTCTAATGGCAAAAGTTATAGTGTTTTTCTTAACAGATGATATGATCTGACCTGCCCTGCTCCTGCTGGCGTCCTCAAACTTCTGCTGCAGCTCCCTGTGTTGGTATTCGCGGAGAAGGTCCTCGGCATCATAGGTGGCGTACTTGAGCTTCACGAGAAGGGCGTCCAGCTCCACGCTCTTGAACATGCCCCATTCGCTGCGAGTGATGAGTGATCGAGCAGAAAGCAGCTTGTTCTTGAGGCAGTCCTGCTCGCGCTGCAGCTCAGTCGGCGCTTGGACCATGCCCATGCCGACTGACCAGAAGCCATTCACTATATCCATTCTCAAGCTGCACTTCGGGTCACGCACTGAGGAACTGAACTGATGGCAGCTCGCCCAGCCGATCTCCTTCGATGCAGCTGCTCGAGGAGTCGGCAGAGAGAGATCTCAGGGAGAAAGGAGAAGGATCAAGTGGCGTGGACGTGGGCACCCAATGTGTAAAGGCACATAAAACTTCTTGGTGCCCCTAAGCTCATCTACGTCAACGCTATAGCAAGCTTGCTGGACCTGTCCATATGATCAAGGCCTCAATGCACGCTGCGATCATTTGTACATTTCCTGTTGACTTTGAAGGCAGGAAAGTTCAACGAAACCAGTGAGAACCACCCCCACCGAATCATGATCACGACTGTTTAGTTTAATATCTGCAACATGTTAGAATAATAAAAATGTCAACTACAAATACAAGAATGAAAACTTTTTAAAAGTGAAGGGCATCTTGGTTTTGGTTGTCTTCCTACTCCACCAGGATTCCAGGGAGGGACCTATTTGCAGCACCTACTAATTGGTTCAGGTCGATAAAGAAGTGTAATTGGTTCGAGCCATCTGTGTAACCATCATTTCCAGGAAGAATTGAATCGATGCTCTGAAAACGTTGTTGACAAGCAATTCTAGAACTTTAGCAGCAAAGAGCATGTTAACTGACATGAGTTTTTAGACGGTTAATTGTCAGCATAGCAGATCTCAGACAGTCAGGCTTCTCTAATCTGGCGCCAGGTGACCCACTGACCCGGGAGAGCAGAGCTCGAGGGCCGGCTGTGGAAATTGGAATGGAGTACGTAGATAACAACATGAAACCCAGATACAGAAGTAAACTGCTCGCCTCGAGATGATTACCTGGAGGCTCGCCGCAATCTTCCCGCCGCGGATTAGACTGTTGGCAACGGTGGCGCGCGGCAACGACGAAGCCGGCCCCACCGCACCCGCCCCTGGCCCCGCCTCTGCCTTCCCCTTCCAATACTAGCACCATTGAGCAACTCCAGCAGTTTCGGTATGTGTGCGAGGTCGCGATCGATTCTGGTGGCGTTGCCCGGTATCTTGTAGCGCCGCCGAGGTCGCGGTCGTTCTTGGCGGATGCTTTGCGCCCGTAGTGGTCGTCGTCTTTCCGGCATATGCTTTGCTGCCGAGGTTGGTCTGGGCGGATGCTTGGCCGTCAGTTATCTAGCGGATGCTTTGCCGTTGTTGTCGCCTTCTGGACGGATGCTTGGCGTCAATCTTCTAGCGGATGCTTTGCCGCTTTGTGGTCGCGTTTGGCTCTGATCGCCGCTAGCTACCCGGGTGTTGTGTGGTCTTTTAATTGTAATAGGTTCAGCTGTCGAGGTTGTTAGTTGGAGGGTCCGCCCCATCCCTCCTCTTTCGTTTCTTGCTGTTTGTTTGTGTCCGGGATTTCGTGGGTAACCCGAGGGTTACTCGTGTCTCCTCTTGTAACCGGTTACCGGCCTTTCTTTCGGCCTTTCTCTTAATGCAATACGGGTGAAGTCCCGATTTCGAAAAAAAAGCAACTCCGGCAGTAGCCCCAAAAACAAAGCCCCTACTTTTTATTTGGGTGCTTCCCCTACTTTTGGGGTCTGTGTTTTCTAGTCTGAACTCCAGCAATAGCCCCAAAAACAGAGCCCCTACTTCTTAATTCCCTCTATTTTCTCACCCAGTATATGTATAAGGTACTTGAGAACATCATAATATAAAATAACTTACTTAAACAATAACGATAAAAGCACCACACCTAAAATTACAAATAAAATATGATTTTTTTAATTCAAATTCAAATACAATTTTGGTCCGAATTTAATGATAGCCGATCACAACATAATCCATACCAAAGTTTGCAAATCAAATAGCATAATCATGAAACATAAAGTCGAACAAAAGAATTAACTTGCGCCATGTCGCGCCCTCAAATGCTCCACTAGATCATTTCGAAGTTTCTCGTGACCAAATGGCCAAGATAGGAACCGTATGCATGTTCAGAAAATCCAAAGCGATTGGAACTTGCTTACCTTGGACAGGATGGAGCAGGGTCACGTCCGCTGGTGGCGTTGCCCCTGCTTGAGCTCACGGATCGATGGGGATGGCAGGGTGCTGGTGACCGATACAGTGCCAGTTCCTTCCCGTAGATCTAGAGTTCCAGCCGCGCCCTTCTTGTGGGCAGACCGGGAAGGGGCTAGCTCGCGAGCACAACTGTAGTGGCGGGGAGGGAAACGACTGGGAGTGGAAGCAGCTGGGGAGAAGGAAGAACGAGGCGACGCCGGTCAGCTCTAGCAGATCCGGCGGCAGCGTCTTCTATCCTACTCGCAGGAGTACGGGAAGGGGCCGCGCGTGTGCTAGATGCAGGGGAGAGGAAGCTCTGTGCGCGAGGCCAAGGGATTTGCGGGCGGCATGTCGACGGCGAGGAAGCAGAGGGAGCGGGAAAGGAAGCGGCGGCGCCGCCCGGCTCTTGGTCGCGAGCGGGAAGAAAGCCCGCGCGAGGAAAACAGGCGAAACAGAATTTTCGGGGCTCGCCTAGACCCAATAAAAATGGGGTACGGAGGGTGGATTTTGTTGGCCAATAAATTTTGGGTCTGGAGTAGAGGCCTTGCTGGAGTTGATTTTTGGACGTGAGCCCCAATATTTAGCTATTGGGGCCTGAGTAGTGCTGGAGTTGCTCCTACGAGCGGCTGGGGAAGCGGCAGAGAGAGGAGAGGGCCGGGGGGCAGGGGGCAGGGCAGGTCTTCTCTTCGTCGCCGCAGTGGCGGCCGCCGCAGCGGCGGCCATCGGCGCCTCATGGGTGTTGCTGATGGGCCGACGAGTGAAGGAACATCGTGGTAGTTGGGCCGTGGGCCTCGATCACCCTTGCGCTAAGCTGAGTAGTATTAGGCCCGACGAGGCTGTTTATCGGCCCGGCAAAATAAAAAGACGCAGTGCTGGGATCGATCTTTTTTTGAGCGCACAGATGAGTTTCTTGGAATTTCATATCGGAGTCCACAAAATATATTCCACCAGGTTTTATTTCTCTGATTCTCTCAAAATCATATTGAAATATACAGTACAAGCGATTGTTTCTTACCAGGGACCCGAACTACAAATATATTATATATACACAACTGAACTGCAAATATCTACACAAATTGCAATATTTGTTTTTCTTGATCATCTTCTTATTCACTCTGGCCTTTAACTTTTTTTTTTTAGGGGATCCGGCCTTAACTTAAATCCTCATTCTCGGATGAGTGGAGAACCTTTCGGCCTTTCCTCCCTTTCTGCTTGGTTAACCTGGCACTGGCAGCAGCACCTCATCAGATCCATTCAAACACTGCGTTTACAGAACATGCGACGTCTTCTTCAGGCACACACTGCGTTTCCTTTCAGTCCCATTCAAACTGACGCTCACAGCCACCCAGCCATTGCCCAGGACAGGACAGATTCACCAAGGGTTGCCTGCCAACAACATCGGCCGTCCATGTCTTCTCATATTCACAAAAGAAGAAGCAGGAAAGACTGACACAATTATGAAATGGAAGGGCAAGCGCTGCTCTGTTGGGCAATATGTAAATTCTATAGTCTGTAAGAAATAGATTTTCTGTCTGCCCTATGCTAGGCTTACCTGTATATCGGACCATCGCCTCTTAATAGTGTCGAGATAAAAAGTACTAACAACAAACTGTTACAAGATAGAGCATTTACAGAACAGCATGTACAACCATCAGTTTATCAGAATATATTGCTCTGTTTTCATCTACATTTCACAATTGATAGTACATATTTTCTGCAAGACCTGTCAGATACTTAAGCGATCCACAATGATGCAGCAAAACTCAAAAGAATATTAACATATTGTGAACTACATATGTCACGGCTAAGGACAGAGGCTTAGGGATATATCTAGAAGCTATGCACAATGCCTCAGTGACACTTGCATCTCACCCTCGTATTGAGATGCAAGTGCTTGCGGATCTGCTTACAAAAGGCTTACCACCCGTGCGTTCGGAGAGAACACACCGTCGACATGGGTTTAAGGTATAGCCTATGATTTCTGGACAATAAAGAGCCCAAGGTTAGTGAATCTATTTTAGGTCGGAGAAGTGTATTGTAGCTGTTGAATCTATCGGCGATCGACTGTTACGATGAAACATGCTCCATGCATTATTTGTAATGAAAGCAAAGTGAAAAGGAATTTATGTTAAAGTTTAAAGTCATAAGTATATGGTGAGAGCAAGGGGGGAGAATGCTAGATTTATCTCCACCAGACTTGGCCCAACAGCCATGTCTGGGCTCTGATCTCGCGTCCTGATCGGGGACGCCCGGCCCAATGACATGGGCTGGTGGGCCCCGTCGCCGCCGGTGCCTATCGAGGAAGTGGGGGCCACGGACTCTGGTTACGAGGTTCACCACCAAGCCGCCACTCCCCTTTGCCGAACCCTAATCCGATCCAGGGTAGCACCTGCCGGCGGACGGAAGCCCTTGCCTTTGCCGTCGCCGCCATGGACCGCAACATCGGCTCCACCGGGCGGACTTCACCGACATCACGACATCAACACCGGCCATGGCTTCCTCATCCCCAAGCCCAAAGGTATGTGTCTCTACTCTCCTCCCTCTCTATCTTGAACTCTCCCTATGATGATCTATGTCTTTTATACCGAATAGAAGAGAAACCTAAATCACCAAATGAGAGAGAGGAGAACGTAGAACGTAATCAAAGCACCTAAACACATGGAAAAAGAACCTAAATCACCTAAATCATGGAAAGGCACCTAAATCACCTAAATCATGGAAAATGAGACAGGAAAAGAACCAAAAAGCATAAAAAATCACCTCGGTTATGGAAAAGCATCTAAATCACCTAAAAGAGAGGAAAAACACATAAATTTGGTTTTAGATCTGCTTTTTCTCTCCTCCATTTTGATTTAGATCTAGAGCAAGAGAAAACCCACTTTAATCATGGAAAAGAGAGAGGGATTAGGGTAGGAGAGTAAGAATCAACCTTTTGCGGTGCCATCCTTCGATAAATCCAAGAGCAAAACTCCTTCCCCTCTAAGAAATGGCCAATTTTAGGGTTTTGTAACTCAAAACCCTAAAAAATAGAGGTGAAACACAAGGGAAGAAGAAGGTGGGTGGCTACATTTATAGCCCAGGCTTAACCGTGGCGGTTATATAACATAAACCGCCACGGTTAACAAAAACCACCACGGTCAATTGATTAACCGTGGTGTTTGTATAACAAAAACCGCCATGGTGGTAGTTAAATTTAAAAAAAACACCATGGTTAATTGATTAACCATGGCGGTTTTATCTTTGTGGGGGGCTGGCTCGGCCGGCCTCGATTAACCATGGCTTTTTTTTTCTAAAAACCACTACGGTTAATGAAATGGAAGTGCCTTGCAAAAGATTTTATGTATTAGTGCGTATAGAAGTGAAAGAACTATGTTTGATGTGTGCACATGTGGTATTGCTTTGGGACCAGATTTTTGTGGGCGCTCCCAAGCTACGGCGAGCCGGCGCCACACCGTGTGACGCAATGTCATGGGCTCGGCGACCAGTTTCGTTTCACATTGATGTCCCGGGAGAATGGACAAACAAGGAGTGAAAAAGTTGTCCCTTAGCATCCCTCACGGACCGACGCCAATAAGCTTATTACCGAGATCCGGGCCTCAAATAGCGGATAGGGGCCCACGCGGGCGGCTCGGCGGAAACCTGGCGAGGGCACCGCCGCCGCTGAGGTGCAGCCCGAAGCGGTGTGGCACCGCGAGGATGGTGGCGGGGGGGGGAGGCATGAAGCACGGGAGCGGGCGACAATGACTCTCCCGGTGTGCGCGGCGGCTCTAGTTGCTCCCCGACCGGATCGGTCATCCCTTGCGGCGGGTGCGCTCGGCTCGAGCTCCTCTCTCCTTTCCCCCTGCATCTCCGCATGTCGGTGCTCGTCGCGTAAGCTCGTGGATGGTGCTGCCCCGGTGGTGAGAGGCGGCTCGGCCGTCTCACCCGAATCCGGCCCCTCACGGCGGATTGGGCCTCCTCGCCTCCGGCCAGAGGGCCTGCCGACGCGGGCCCTCTTTGCTCCTCCACAAGATCCTCGATATCCTCCCTCTCTTGATCGCCGGTGATCGTGGGCGGACGAATCCGGCCATCTCGGGTCCCACCGCCTTCAGATCTACCCATATCCCGTCCTCCCGACTCCGATGGGGACCGGTGGACATGGATGCTGGGCGCTACCGTGTTCATGCCGCTTTGGCGGCCGTCTCCGTGGCCACATGCGGGGTTGGCTGCAGGGGAGCGAGGGGCGCAGTTTGGACGCCGGCGAGCGGAACAGGGCAGCGCACCTACTCTCTTCTTTAAGCTCGTTTTGTAGGGCCCGGTGGCGGCGCGGTGTGCCTGATTTGGCCCACGGGCTTGCTAGCGGCGGGGCCGTGTGCCTGTGGCCACCTTTGCTGGTGCGCACCTCCCACTATCACGGGCAAGACCGGGATCATTTCCGCCAGTGTGGCGGTGGCCAGTAGCGTTGGTCGGTGCTCACCTCCCACCGTCGCGGGCGAAGTCAAGAACGGCTCCGCCGCGGTATGGCGGCGACCGGCGAGACATTGGTCGGTCGCGGCGCTTTCCCACCGTCGTGGGCGAGTCGGAAATGGCTCCACGCGGTGTAGCGGAAGCCGACAAACCCATGTGGCTTTCGAGGCACGATTGCTGGTGTGCGCCTCCCACTATCGTGGGCGAGTCCGTAACGCCCTGCGTGGTGTGGCGGCGACCGGCAAGCGCGTGGGCGACAATCGGTCGCGCCGCCCCCATCTGTAGCGGGCGAGCCTGGAAACGGCTCCGCACAGTGTGGCGGCGACTGACAAGCTACCATGCATCTCCTATCTGTCCAGGCATGGATGTTAGCCGTGCGCGCCTCCCATCATCGCGGGCGAGTCCACGAGTGGCTCCGCATGATGTGGCGGCGATCGGCTCCATCCTCAGTTTGGGAGAAAAGGTTTTGGGCGAAAGCTCAGCTTAGATCTATCTGAGCCAGTGACGAGATTTTCCTTGTTGAAGGCGTCACCGAAGAACCTTGTAGCTGCTTTCCCTCGGCACATGGCTCGGGCGAAAGCCTCGCCAAGCTCCCGCTTGGCTGATGATGGTTATGTTATGGCGTCTCTCATCTCCCTGGAGGCATCGTTGAAGAGTTTTAGTATTTGGTGTAGTAGTCTCTGCTCTCGCTACTGTTTCTTTGTGATTTTACCATTTTTTTCGTCTTGGAGCTAGGGCGTCCTTTGATGTTGTTTTCTCTCCTTGAACCTTTTGTAGATCTTAAACGAGTCGTTTTGGGGCTTTTTTGAATATATATTCAGGTGGGGAGTAATACCCCGGTGAAGGTTAAAAAAAATAGCAGATGGGATTTTCCTGTCCCACTTCACAGTTAGTTGGCAGGAGAAAAGATCTTTGAAATACCAACTCAACCATATAAAAAAGATACAAAAAGGACGTCAGCATCATACAAGAATAGTAGCTTGAATGCACGACAACTATATTTATACATGGTGGTACTACTAGGGCTGTATCAGTACATGAAAACTCAAGGTATGACGTACGTCCTATACACACTCTGATGTCATGTAGGTACTAAGTACATGGTCTGTGTGGGGTGTTTCTATGTCCATCCCTAACATTCGCGCTGTCCAGTACATGCTTGGCGAGAGGGCACCAGAAGCCTCCCCTAACCTCTCAGTCGGGAGTTCAGCTTCATTGTGTTTTATCAGCAGTAGCTCGCTCCAGTTACTTCGAATAGCCTTTAGTTTGTCGGCCACTTGCGTCATGGAAGGTCTATCCTCTCCTTTGATGCTCAAGCATTGCCCTGCAAGCTCAGAAACTTCTTGGAGCAGCTTCTCCATTTCAGTATCCATTATGCTAGTGTCCAAGATTTCTTTAACTCTATTCTCCTTCATTGCCAGCAGGAAGCATGATGCAAGGTTGCTACCTACCTCAGGGCCCTCGGAGTAAACTGCCTTCTTTTTCGTAATGAGCTCTAGAAGAACAACTCCGAAACTATAAACATCGCTCTTCTCTGTCAGTTTCTGCTCTTGCAAGTACTCAGGATCTAGGTAACCAAGAGTTCCTTTAACAATAGTCATGACTTGATCTGCACCTTTGGGGAGCATCCTCGATGCGCCAAAATCAGACACTTTAGCTGTGTAATTGTCATCTAGGAGAATGTTTAGGGACTTCACATCTCCATGTACTATGGGGCGATTGGTGGAGATATGTAGATACGCTAGTGCTTCAGCAGACTCTTGAGCGATCTTAAGACGCACATCCAGCGAAACAGTGGGTCTGTCGTAGTGATTGCCATGAATCAAGTGATACAGAGTGCCATTTGGTATGAATTCGTACACTAAAATGGGCACTTCAACTTCTAAGCAGCAACCTAGAAGCCTGACCACATTCTTGTGATTGATCTGGGAAAGTATGATAATCTCCTGCACAAATTCTTTTGTTTGGGCCACATTCATAACCTTTGAACGCTTCACGGCTACTACCTTGTTGTCCTTTAGAATGCCTTTGTAAACAGTACCATGCCCTCCGGTTCCCGTTTCTCTGTTCTTGTCAAAATTATTTGTGGCCTTTTTGAGTTCTTCTTCAGTGAAAATTATCACCGTATCAACTTGTTTGGAAAGAATCTGCTGATATAATATCTGACCACCATTCTGCTTGAAGAATTTTTCCTTCTCTTTTGCCAACTTCCTTCTTTGGCACTTGACCACTAGAGTGAAGATAGAAATGATGAGGATCATGAAGCCAGTGGAAATACCTGAATGGATGCATGGTTACCAAGTTAATATCAATTCAACTAGCAGCACAGCCTTCAGTCGCAGTTGGCTAAGATTTTAGAGGCTACCATCTGCAATTTTTTCTTTTATTTTGAAAAATTCTACTATTCCGGTCTGATACTCTGAGCGAGCGTGAATCAAAGGTGCAAGTGTTTATCAGTTAATATTTTTTATGAAAAATATACCTACGACAAATCTTAAGTGTGTTGTAATACTACGAGTAAATATGCAAAACATACCTATGACAAACTTCACCTCGTGCTGGCTCAAGGCAGGATTTCGTCCAGGCTGATTTGGGCTAGGAATTGGAGTGCAGGGCGTGGTCTTTGGATCATCACTCTGAGTTCCCATTGGGCATGAACAGTTGTAGCTCCCAATGGTGTTACTGCAGCTACCGTTGCAAGGATACAGCGATGGAGAATCACACTCATTGATATCTGTGATTTAACAAGCGGTCGAATAGTGGAACTTAACAGCCATTAAAAAGAAGGTAAACCGCAATTCACGAAGCATATTAGTACGTAGAAGAGATGTTAGAAAACAGTAAGCTGATGTCTGACCTTGGCACCCTCCGTCGAGGTACGGATTTCCTTGGTAACCTTGAGAGCAGATGCAGCGATAGCCTAGGCCGTTGGGCGCGTCAGTGCACTCGCTGTTCATGGCGACGCATGCGTACGATGAATTCATCTTCTTGGCTTGAGGACAGGCCCCGTCGCCAACAGCCCAATCGAGCACCATGGGAACCCCACTGCCCTTAACTCCATGCAAGTGCCCAAACCTCCTTGACTTGGCATACAGGGCATCAAATTGGAACCAGCCCATTTCAGCCACGAAAGCATAGCTGCAGGGGCTGAAACTTCTGACAGAGGAGTAGTCCATGCCGTCCACTCTTAGGAACGAGATGGTCAGAGCGCGGAGGTTACCTGGGATGGAGGTCTGGCAGCAGCCCATGCCGGTGCACTCCGTGCCAGTGTTCTGGATGCTATCAGCGCTGCAGAAGGAGCCGCACGCGCTAGTGTAGTCGTCGTCGTCTCCCTTGGATGGTTCTCCCCTTGGATGATCGCCGTGAACTTGTTCCTGGTGTTGGAGACGGCGAAGTGATAGGGGTCAATCCAGAAGCCACTCTCCGGGGCGTATACTGGGAGACGGGTGTTGCCGGTGTCGTTGTCGCAGCTGCTATATATGTACTTCTGGATGAGAACCTCGCCCTGGGCTTGATCGATGCGGAGGACCTTGAGGCTCTTGTTCTTGCCGAGGTAGGCCGCTCCGTCGTCGTCGCAGTGGAGACCAAAGCCTGGCAGGAAGCAGCCGTCCATGGTGCTGAAGCCGAACGGGTAGGGGATGCTGGTGTTGCCGCACTTCTCCGGGCAGTCAGGCCGAGCCACTGGGCTGCCGTTCCCAGCCCCGTCAGTTGCAGTGGTAGTAGTACCGTGCAGCAGTACTAGTAGTGCCACTGCTACTAGTAACGATTTCTTATTATTGCCTGCGCTCGACGCATGGAGACAAGTAAATTATGGTAAGCAAATTATATATAGATATGTATGTGTGTGTACACATAGATACATAAAGATAACGAAAACCTTACCGATGGGCAGTGACCAATATGCCATGCACCGTGTACCCATTGGTTGGTCTCTTTGCCAGAGCGCTGAAGACGGGGAACAGACAAGAGTTCAGCGTGGCCGCGTGCCGGCAAAGAGAGTTCCTGAGCTTTCCTCGCACGGTTGGAGCAGAGCTTCCGTTTGCTGGCCTGATACATTGATAATATCGTGTAAATAAACGAGTAGACTATATATATATATATATTGTGATGCCGTCGACTCGACCTTTCCTCTGGGCTCCATTTCATGCCGTGTTTGGGGTGGGGGCCTGGAGAGAGACGACTGACGACCGCTGGACAAAGTCTTGTGTGCCTACCGGTCTACATATACTTTGGGAACACGGTGGCGAGCTTTGGAACTCTGCTCGCTACTCACCTTTGCCATGTACCAGTCAGTAGTCGCTTTGTGCCCTTTCACTAGCAGGTCAAGCAGTCAACCAGACGGTTCGAGCAGAGTTCCTTTTCGCTGCCCTGGCATATATAGGCCCCGTTTGGTATGGCCCCACTTCACCGGTGAAACCAGTTTTGGGGTTTCAGCTTCATAAACAACTCTATCGGTAGAGCTGAGATCGTTTTGGTAAATCATTTATCAAAATAGCTCCACATAGAGTTCCTTAAAATATATTCTCACAGAACACCATATAGGATGAGGTATATATGTGCATGCAGCCCGGAGCCCGGTAGCACGGCCCGCGGCACGAGATTCGGCCCGGCCAAAGCACGGGGCGCGACACGGCCTCCACCATGCCCGTCCGGCCCGGCCCGGCCCGGCGTGCCGTGCCGGGCCGCCACCTAGGCACGAGGCCCGTCCGCGCACGGCCCGGTGGCCCGGTGATTTAAATCCCAAGCAACAGCCCGAAATTAGGATGTCCCAAGCAACAGGCCTGGCCCATAACACCAAGCAACCCTAACACCCCAGCGGCCGGGACCCGTGACCCGTCTACGCAGCCCCACGCCGTTTCTTTCCCGTCGCTCCCTGCCCTAGTCCTATGCGCGTCCCTGCTCCCGCCGCTAGCGCCGCGGCCCAAACTCCGGGAGGCTGCTGCCACGCATGAACTCCGGGGAGGCCGCCGCGCATGAACACCGGAGGAGGCTGCCGCCGCGCATGAACGCCCGCGTCCAAACGGCGCCGGTGGCAAAGACACGACCTCCACCAGCATGGCGGGAGCAGCTCCATCAAGGGGCGGGAGCAGCTCCCTCGCGCCGACGGCAACTCCCTGGCGCAAGACGGGTGGCACGGCGGCGGCGCGATCTTCTCCCTCCCCCGCCTCCGGCCATCTCCCTGCCCCTCGCGCCCTCGCGGCGGCTCTCGGCTCGACTCTCGGCACGTAGCACGCGGCGGCTTGCGGCCCGACGGCCGCGTGGTCGTGCCTCGCCGCTACACCGGCACACGGGGCACGCACATGGCACGGCACGGCCGGCGATCGATGGCGCGGCCGCGGCACGTCGGGCCCGTGCCGGACGGCACAATGGACATCTATAGGATGAGGTGAAGCTAGAAGAAGCCACTATTTTTAGCTTCTTTCTCACCCCAAAACTCTGTGAAAGCACGTTTTAGGGGCTTCATCGGTGGAGCCATTTTATTTTACCCCGTTTCACGGAAAACGTCTCCAAACGACTGCTAAAGCTACTGTAGAAGCCCTCCCAGGGCTACAATGACATCAATCATATAAACGCGTACTCTCTCTCTCTCCTCTGTGGCCTGTGGGCTCCATTTCATGCCGTGTGTGTTTGGTGGTTGGGGCCCGGAGAAGACTGACTGCAGGACAACACCTTTTGTGCCTGGGCGGGGCGGACTAGAACGATTGCTAGGAAGAAGCCGCAGCAGCTGCTGCTGCTCACACTTTGCTACCTATGACTACTTACTAGTTACTCGCTTCCCTTTCACTAACTGGCAAATCAACCCTCGTTGTTCTGCTACAAACTCTAAAGAATGCATCGATGTGTGCGTTATTGCTTCAGTCTCACAGACGATAAACTTCATCTATGGAGGCTGCAGGGTAATGACCAAGTAAGCATGCATGCATGCATGGTATATGCAATCCGTTGGCTACTCGTCGGCAAAGGAAATCTACTCACCATGTGGATTTGTTGAGTTCCGGCTGTACAGCTCAAGCACCCGTGTTTCCAGTGATCGGAGTTCACCGTGCCCCGCTTTTCTGTGGTTGGGGTCGATCGCCTCGCTCATTACATTCCTCCCGCAGCGAGTTCTGGTTTCGTTCCCAGCAAAGGCACCGCGTCTCCAGCACTCGCCGTGGAGACTGTTGCTGATGTGACCGGACACGGTTGTAAAGCTCACAACGAGTGCTAGGAAAAACCGACCAGCTTGGCAGCTAGCTTTAGGCGACTAATAGTCCTCTGTGCAAGCTAGTCGGCACAAACGTGACATCCACGTAGTCGTCGTTGAAAAACAAAGAGTGTCCCGTAAAGAAACATTGACTAAGCACTTTCACAATAATTTCTTTTAAGACCGGCTATAGCTTTCGAAAGATCAGAAAAGAAGAACCCGCCATAGCCACACCAACACACCACACGATTTTTTCTCCTGCAGAAAATCAATCTGCGAATTTCTGAGTCCTCTTATGACCGAGAGTTGCCCTCGGATCGATCAGACGGTCCAGTTTCCCAATAGGTTGACAGTTTCTTCTCCACTGCATCTCCACCAACCATGCCGTTGTGGCTTCTTCTTCTCCGATAACCAAGCCCTGCGCCATGCTCTTCGTTGGTCTCCAGCGGCCTCCCCACCACCGGATCCCCTCCCATCCGCTGCTCCCGCGCTATAATCTGGCTCCACAAGAACGTCGTCAAGGCGCCCCTGCCCGACACCACCCAACCAGCCACCATTTGCCGCTTCCCGCGGCTAGTGACACCAAGGCTGCTGTTGGCGGTCCTTAACTCCTACAATCAACTTCCAATTCGTGCATAAAACCCACTTAAATAAACACCAAACTTAGCATTAGGGCTTACGACTAACAAATTCCACAAGTTTTGGTGAACAAGTGTTCTACAGGACACATGTCAGAATAACAGAGATGCTCGAAGTACACATGAAATGTAGCAAAACACCATACGACGACGCGAGCACAAGGGGAGAAGGCATGTGGACTACCTACTTGTGTGTATATTTAGGTATTCATCACGTGACTTGGTGTACATGCATACATGAGTATACGGTCCTATGCAAGGGTAGACGGAAATGGGGTATTCCTAGTGTTAGTATTATCTACGAAATGTGATTAACATATAAATACAAAGCATAACATAAACTAGAATTGAAATAGGCACCAAATATTAGGGAGAATGGTATGAACATGTAAAGCATGATTTTAGAATATTTATGGTGGAAGAATCAATTAGTTTGGAGTTAGGATGAAGGAGATATCAGTTGTCAAAGTTCAATAGGGAAAACGATACGGAGAATATAATTTAGGAATTAATTATGGAAATTGGGATAACGAAAATGGGATGTAAATGCTGGGTAGGATCTAGGGTGTTAGTTTATTTTCTGATGGAAGGAAAATGGATTTTCACTCCTTCATGTACAATTACTGGGTATGCGTAACAAATTCCCCTTGACAGAGTGGCTGCCGTGCGGGGTCCAGGACTGTGTGTGCTGCCTATTGTCACTGTGTTGTGGTCCGTGCCTTTCTATGCTCGATCTAGAGACTAGCTTCCTCCCTTACCCGGCTCATGTGGACCTCGTCCCACTCAGAAAAAAGGGAAGGAGGTAGACCTCTTGTGGTGACGGTGGGATCCAAAGCACGATGTGGCCCAAGTGGCCTTGGGCCCTTGGTCACCTTTGGTCGTTCCCCAACCCAATCCACAGAATAGAGAGAGAGCGAGAGGGGAAAAGAGAGGGAGGGAAGGATAGAGAGATGGTGGTGGTGGTGGGGGGGGTGGGGAGGTGGAGGGAGCCGGAGCTCTAGGTTTCGGCATGGTGCCCTGGTTGGTGGGGGTGACGCAGCTTCGGCTACTTTGCGTGGTGGGGCGCGTCGATCCTCTCCTCGGTGAGGCTTCCGATGAAAAGTGGCAGCGATGAGTTGGGTCGTCGTTTCCTCCGTTGTGTGGCCCTTGTGGAGTTGGTGGTGGCGGCTGCTGCATATCGACGTCCCAATCCGACCGAGCGGTATTGATGGGAGCTCGGTTGATGCTTCAATCCAACCGAGCGGAGCTTTCATGTTTTACTTGTTATTCCATCCACCTGGTTTCTTAGTTGAGTTGTGTGAGTTGTTGGTGGCTCGTGTTGATGTCCCAATCCAACCGAGCGGGTTTTTCATGTTTAATTTTTGCCATCCGAAAGTGGTTGTTAGTGGTGTGAGTTGTAAGTGGAGTAGTAGGTGGACTGGAACACTCCCCTAAGTTGAGTCGAGTGGGCGCTAGTTGTGGCGCGAGTTAAGTTGATTTGATACCAAGGTGTGCGGGTGGAGTAGGGTGCCCTCCACAATTGTATGGTTTTTTTCGCCCGGTTTCCGGTCAAAAACTGGGCTAGAACTTGCCTTTTCCTTTATTCATCTAATAGAAATCACGGCAAAGCTTTTGCCGTCCTTTCTAAAAAAATATCTAGGCGTAGGCTGGCTAGAGCATTCGGGCAGCGGCGGTTGGTGAGGGGAAGGAGCAGAGAGGGAAACGGAGATAGGAAGGGAAGAGGATGGGGGGCACGCTGGGCGTTCTCCGGCCAAAGACAGAGAGCATAGGGTGAAGAAAGAGAGAAGTAGGGGCGTTGTGTGCTCTTTGCGGGCCTCGACTCTTCGATTCCTTGCTTCTCGCTCCCCTTTGTAGGCCTCAACTCTTCGATTCCTTGCTTCGCTCCGACCTTGCTTCCGTGCTCGACCATGGTCATGGCCATGGCTATTTATAGCCGGCGGGTGGTCCTGAAAAAGTGGTGGCCAAGTGAAATATCTCTAAAAATCACCGAGGTGAGCTGGTGTAACACCTTGAATTTTGACCATGAAAGAAAATCACTAAAAATTTGAACTTTTTAAAACAAAGCCATGTAGTGTTGGGATGAGCCCGAAAAGCGTGCCACCCCGAGAGAATGAGAGAAACCGAACCAGCAAGGCGAGCTAGAATTGTATTAACTCGTTCTCCCTTGTCCTTACTTTGCCCTCCTAGAGGGGGCTATTTATACACATCCGTATCTTTTTACATGACCAAAACACCCCTCAACCACTACGATGCCGGATATTCCGTGTCGCGGGGCATCTAGGTTCTTTGACTCCATCCGCCCAAGCGCTCCGTGGGACCACTTGGACGAGGATCTCCGGTCTCTTGGTACCAAACCACGGCTTCATTTGTGACCCCACCAAACGCCACCGCAAAAAACCGAGTCGACCAAGTGAATCCAAACCGCGGCCGGGCTGCGCTGAGGCACCCTTCGGTTCCCTTGGTAGGCCGGCGGGCCTCCAATGTCCTATTGATAGCGCGCCATCCGAGACCCAAGGCGGCGACGATACGCGAAGCCGCAGGCGGCCGGCCGAGGCCGGTGCCGTTCGGACCCTTGCGAAGCTTCTCTTTCGGCACCGGTCCAAAGGCGACCTTGACTTGAAGCGAACCGGATCGGGGGGAGAGGCCGTCCCCCAACAGTAGCCCCTCCGGTTTCGGGCGAAACCGCGCCCAACCTTTGGATTCGCCGGTCTTGCGGGAAGAGAGACGATTCGAAGAAACCCCCCTCCCGGGGCGGGAGAGAAAAGATATATTTTTTTTTTCGACGCGAACGGTCTTGTCACGCCGGTAACCGCCGCCTCGGGGTGTGTGCGTTTGAATGCGAACCATCATGACGGTTGCATCGGAGTGCGCTCCGTACCGCTATAAAAAAGCCCCTAGGGCTTGCCGAAGTCCCCCCGGCCATTTGCCTCTGGCCGTGCGCAAGATCGCGATTTCCGGCGGAGCTCCCGCCGCCGGTCCTGTTCTTTTTGGCCCGCGCCGCCGTCTCTTTGTATTGCCTCCTTTCACCTTTAATTGTCCATTCAACCGGCCGTCTTGTTTTTATTTTCGGTTTTGTTTGCTTCCTCCCTCTTTCGCTTGTTAGGTTCTTTCTTTTTCGAAATGACGAAGCGTTCGACCGAGACCGGGGCTCGACTCGGTGAACCCCAAGCCCTCGAGGGTTGCGGTGCCCGAAATGTATGATTCAAGCAACCTCGGCCGAGAGCCAAGACTCCGTGCAAGCGCCGCTTCGGTCATGGAGTTCAAGAGGAGTCTAGCTTCGGCGTCTGGCGAGAACGGACAAAGTAAGGAGAGCGAAGTTCGTAGCGATGGCCGGACGACTACCGAGGAGGCTGGGGAGAATCTAATCCCGAGAGTGAAACCAAAGAGCTATCTTACCCGGGCGCTCCCGGTTACCGACGAGCCTCGATGAGTATGTGATGAAAGGGTATATGGATTCGAGGACCCGCCGCTATTGTCGGGCCTCGAAAGGAAACGACCCCCGGCCGAAGGTTAACGAGGCGGTAGTCTTCAAAGACTTTTGTCGCCGGGCTTCGTTTTCATGAGGGCTTCTTCCTGGGAGTTCTCGAGAAATTTGACCGAGATTCAGCCAGCCTAACTCCCAACTCTATCACCGCGTCTCGGCCTTCGTAATGGCCTTGAAGATGATGGGGGCCCCGCTGAGCGTAGAGCTTTTTCGCCCATTGCTACAAATCGCTTTTATTAAGTCAAATGATATTGTAGAGCACCAAGCAAGTGGTGGAGGTACTGATGACGGGGCATGCACTTTCATTCCCGAAAAGAAAAAGGACGTGCCATACTTGGTCCCCGCCTTTCGCAACAAATGGCAAGAGATCGGACCGAACACCGGTTTTACGCCTCGGAGCGCGGTGAGAAGTGGAGGAGGAAGCCGCCGCCGAGGGCTACGAAAGGCAACCGGCTTGTCGCCCCGGATGCTCCCCTTTCGATGGTCCGTTCGCCGCCCGGTGATCCAGAGCAACTGGCTTTTGCCGCCGCCCTTGCCGCTTTCAAGAAACCACCGAGCATCAAATTACCCGAGACTTGGTAGAGGAATGGTTGGCCCTTCGAGTGTGGCCTCTGCCCCTTCGGCGACTTTTGAGTCGAAAACCTCGTGGAAGCGGGTATCACGCCCTTTACCGGTCGCCGACGCCCCTCCGATATGAGTCAAACGACGATTTTGCTCGGGCCGGGAGCGGCCGCAGACGAGATTCTCGGTCTTTACTCGGGCGAAAGAGCATGGGCAAAAACTTAAGCAATCAGCGCCATGCCCCAAAATCAACCGAGCCTTTGAGGCCATGTGTATATTTTCGGGCAGCGTGCCCGATCCGATTGCGTATAAAGGCGAAGAAAGCCGAACTTGGGAAGACAACGCAAATTTAAAAGACTTCGATTCGCTCGCTTTGAAAGCAAGAAGAAGAAGAAGCCGATCCGGCGCCGTCGGGTGCGAAAGAAAGCGCCCGATGTGTCGCCGATCGACTCGTCGCCAAGGCTCCTGGGCGCAAAGCCGAAAAGGTTTTCTGGAGGAAGAGGGTTGTTCGCAAAGTGGGCGTACCGAAATTGATGATCATGTGTGTTTTTTGAAGATTTGTGTCATCTCGCTTTTATTCGGCGCATGTTGGCGCTTTCGTTTTGACCATATGTCTTGTTTGCAGATCATCTTGAGTGACTCGGAAGACATGGCTCGAAGGTTGACCCGAAGGCCGCCATGAGGAGTTCGCAGCCCAAAGCATCACGGGCGTGATTGGGACCAAACGGAAACCGAATTGAAGGACACGGGGGAGGGACATTCCCAAACGCCCTCGGTAGCCTCGCGATGGGTCGACCGACAAGGCGGTTCTACGCCGACCCCCAGCTGCCCCAAAAGGTCCGCTTCGGTAAGTCAAATTTTTCCGTGAATGCTTGACGGTAACCCGGAGATGACAAGCCGTGTCCTATTCGGTACGGGGTTCTTTTTGCTTGACTCTGCCCGAAGATTATGGTGAGATGCGGGTGTACTCGGGCTCCAGCTCTCCGGGGGACACCGGTCCATCGAAGGAGAGGTCTTACCGGATTGCTCGTGCTTTAGGTGCCGCCGGATGCGCGAGTGATCGTGAGCGTGGACGTGCGGCGCTCCTTTCCCTCCAAAGCGCGAGGCCTCCGCCCTCGAGGGTCTTGTGAATAGCTTACCGCACCCGAGGTGGAGCAAGATTCGCTTTTTGATTCCACATCCGCGGATAAACCGAGGCGCGGCGAACGCAAGGGGCCAATGTAAAGTGCTCTACGCCGATTATCTATGGGATACTCTTTTCTCCCGGTCGTTATTAAATGTCGAAAGTTAACCAAGCGAGGTGCAGGTCACGTTGGCACGCCGAACGCCGGAGAAAACAATTCCGGATGTTCGAGGCGCCGCTGCCCGCCAATTTGCTGGATGGTGGAGTGCAAGGCGTTCAAGCGAACAAGGCCCGGAAAGGGGCGGAGAAAGGGCTAAGGAGGCCAAAGACCGCGCCCGGCTGCGAAACCCGCCTCAAAGCGGTGGAGGCCGGGAGGCGTCAAGCGGAGAAGGAGCGGGCCGGAAGGCCTCGGGAGGAATTTTCTTCGGCTGCGGATGCGGGCCCCGGGCGCATACCCGGCGCTGATCTCCGGCTTTGGTTTTGAATCGACGCCCCGTGGGGCCACCGCCATGCAACTTACTTAACAAGTTAGTGGGTGAGATCCGGGGGGAGGGCGCCGTGAACCTCGCCCGGGACTATGCCGCCTTGGAATCCTTCGGGCCCTCTGCTAAACTGAAGGACCACGGGTTCTCGGGCTTGACCGAAGCCCGGTGCCTAAGGAGTATGCTTCGGCGTGGACCGAATGTCGGATGAAGCCGCCGCCGCCGAAAGCTTCTGGGACACTTTTCGGTGCCGTGGCGGCCGAGATGTCGCCATGGTCCGGGCGCCCGACCTTCGGGCGAGGTGACTATCCGCGTTGTTCGACTTATCGAGATACACCTCTACCTTTTTTTTTTGTGCTTTAACGTTTCGTTTGCTTGATTTACTGCAGACCAACGAGGAGAAGGATGCCATTAAGGCGAAGGTCCAGGCCTACATCCGAGCCCCGATGGAGGAACGCCCGTTCGGCAACTGAAGCCCCTCCGGTGGAGTTCCCGGGACCCCTCCGGTCGCTGAAACTCCCCCCTCCTACCGATAATGTAGAGTAGAGAATTATGGCACGATTGCTTGTATGGATTTTAAACGAATGTCTTCGAAACTTTGTACAACTCGTTTGCAGGTTCCCGAGGAGGGGACCTCTAATTTGCCCAAAGATCTCCCTTTGAGAATCGAGCGTGGAAGGTCGGTGTTAGCGGCGCCTCTTGGCGCGCCTTTTCGGTCTCGCCACCCGACCGGATGGAAGAGTTTTTTAGATCGCGCTGTCGGAAAGTGTCGCGTACTAGTTTGCTTGTTGAGAATTTTTGGCGTACCTTTAACCCTTCGGTTAGACAAAGGAACTTAATTAGGGGCGTTTTGTTGGAACCCCAAAGAGGAACCAACGGGACGAGACCGAGGAGCCGCTTTTGCTCCTCGGCACCGTTATTGTAAACATAATGTACGATCCCGAAGGTGACGAAGAAACCCCCTCTTATGCCCGTTTTGGGGCTGCGCCGCTTTGTTTTGCTTGTCTTTGGAGATCACAAAAATACGACTGAAACCTTGTTTCAAGAAACCCCCTCCTAACTTTGTGATGGTCGAAGACAAAGAGACGCTTCGGCAGATGAGTAATTTGATTTCTTATTTTTCGGTAAGGAGAGTGATATAAATTACATGCGAACAACTCGGTTGCCGATGTTGGATGGCTTTTCGCTTTTGGTAATGTTGGTGCCGCAGCTTTTCCTGGATTCCCGACGGCCGTTCTTTGCTGGTGTTGGGATTCGGTTGGATTTCGCGTAGCTTCAGCCAGCTGGCTGGCGAGCTGGCAGTTATCGCTAGCGACCGAAACCTGTGAGGAGACTTCGACCTACGGACGATGGTGCCTTGTGCTGCCACATTGCATGAGTTGGAAGATGAGGCTAGCTCCTTTGTCTCCCGAAAGACCTTCCGATTTCAGTTGCGCTGCTGAAATTCTGGGAGTCTCTTATCAGTCGGGATCCGAAATAGGGCATTCGCACCCTTCGCGAGCGTTTGGTCGTCATTCGGCTACTATCAACCCCAGTAGCCGAACTTGATAGAACTGCCCCTCGACTAGTTCTTTCCTAGCGGCCACCGAGTTGTAGAATAGCTTCAGGTGGTCTACCTCCCGCTGCACTCGCTCCTTCCCAGAGGCCTCTCAATCCTACTATTGCCGAAAGTGGCCCTAGCCTTTTTAGATGGCCGAAACTGGACAACCCGAAATAGGTTCTCATCCATTGGCTAGCGGGTGGCTTCTAATTTTTTGTTAACTGAGGGAGAAGTGCTAGTATGGGTGCTGTTTTTATAGTTGCTATTGATGTACCCGGGTGTACTATATTAGGTGTACCTTAAAGATAGTATAATGAAAACAATGCAATTAAAGCGGTGTACTCCGCTATGCTTTTTGATCATCTCCAGTCCTCGAATGTTCTCGGTTGAATGCGGAAGGTTCTGCATTAGTGGTCCCTTCCGAATGTGCTGAAGATTATGGCTAAATTTTTTTCGAATAAAAAGGCTTGCACTTCGGCCATCGCAAAAACGCAGTTGTTTATGTTTCGAAGAAACCCCCCCCTCTTTGCGATGGCCGAAGGGGAATTCCAAAGAGATTTATGTTGCAAGGTGACTTTCCATTTTATTACACGTTTGCCGTGTTGCTACAAAATTCGGTTACCGAATCTGGAAGATTTTCGCTTATGATAATGTTGGCGCTACAGCTTTTTCCCGGATTCCCGACGACTGTCCTTCGATTGTGAGGTACCTCGGTCGAGCCTTGCGCGGTGTAAACGCTTCGGTGAACGAGCTGGCAGTTATCGTCGACAAGCAAGGAAAGCGTTGGAACTTCGAGGTGCGAGCGCAGGCGCCTGATGCTACTGCATTGGGCTAGCTGGAACATGAGGCTAGCTCCCTCGGAGTTCCGTGAGACCTTCCATTTCAGTTGTACTACTAAATTCTGGGAGTTTTTTGGTAACCGAGGACATCGGTGACCTTTGCTCCTTCATCCTCTGCGATCAACCCCAGTAACCGAACTTGGTAGAACTGTCCTGCTACTAGTTCTTTCCTAGCAGTAACCAGAACCAAATGTGCCTGGAGTTGTTGCTCTTTGCCGGGACTGCTCGAATGCATGGTTCGGAGGAACCCCAATTCCCCGAACCAGACTGTCATCTCATGATAAGTGGCTGACCACTAAAGCTTTCTGCTTAGAGGAAACATATGCGTTGGGGTCTGTTTTATAGCCTCGTAACATGTACCTGGGCGTACTTTTTAGGTGAGCCTTGATGGCTGCCCGTCCTTGCCCCTTTTTGTTCTGGGAGCATGACTACCTTATATTGAGATTAAGGTGTTTTCCTAGGTATCCCCGAGTCACTCTATCGGGAAACCGAGAACCACTTGGCTCTTGTCCATAAGGGTTTCTTCACCTTTGGTTTAGCCTTTCGGAGGCGCATTTTTCCGGCTCCTCGCTTGGCTTTTTCGTGACCCGTAAGGTTTCTTCACCTTCGTTTCAGCCTTGCGAGGCACACTTTTTGGCTCTGCTTGGCTTTTGGTGACCCGTAAGGTTTCTTCACCTTCAGTTCAGCCTTGCGGAGGCACACTTTTTGGCTCTCCGCTTGGCTTTCGGCCGTCTTTGGCCGTTTCGATTCTTTTTGGCGTCTTTGCCGATGTTTGCTGGTTTTGGCAGCAATCTCTATTCCTATAAATAGAATATGCAAAGTGATGTAAATTTCTTTGCTTTTCGGTCAATTGTTGGTAAGACTTAAGCTCAACTTTCTGGGAAGGATTTGTTTAAACGTAATAGCTAGTAGCTTACACAGGCCGCCTCATTAAAAAACCTCACCCCCCAAAGGGGCCTTCCCGATGAGGAAAAAGAGCGCGGGCCTCAGAGTTCGGGCTTAATTGTGCGTATTACACCAAAATAAAAATTACAACTCCACTTCGGGAGCGAATTGTTTAGGCGTAGAACCGGCGCAGGTTATCAGCATTCCAAGTGTGGGTTAACTCCACGCCGTCTTCGTTCTTCAGCCGAAACACGCCAAGCTTGACAACGCTAGAGACTATGAAAGGCCAGCGCCATGTTGGCGTAGCTTGCCCCTGCTTGTCGTGCTTGGGATAAGGACGAGTCCCCCCATGTAGATGCGTTTCGAAGCACCTTCTTGTCTCTCCGGTCTTTGATCTCCAGAGATGATACTTCTCCAAGTTCTCGGCCTTTGCATTTTCCAAAATTCAGAAGTGTCGGCGTCAACAAACCTTTTGTATTTCGGTCACCTCGGACATTTCGGTCCAAAAGAGCCGAGTTGGAGCTCCTCGGGCGTTCGCCTCTTCTCCGTATAGAAGACGAAAGGCGTAAACCGGTTGCTTTGGATCGAGGAGATGTTGTGTCCCCATACTTTGCAGATTTACCATTTCGTTGGCCATTTTCCTTTTTGTCGAGTCCCACAAGGATTGTGAGGCGCCGAAAAAGATGAGGCCGTTTGCCTTTTTGATGACCCCATTGCTCGTGGATGTTAGACCAAGGCGAACGATGGTTTGATGCGCCAGTTCTTGACAGAATTTTCTGAACTTCGGTGAAGTCAAACCGCTTTGCCGTTGTCCACCGTGATATGAGGGGACACCGAACCCGCAAATGATCTGGCGCGGGCTAAAAGTAATGAGAGTCCGAGATGTGATCGAAGCTAAAGGCCTTGCCTCGATCCACTTGGTGAAGTACTCGAAAGGCCACTTTGCAGCCGAACTTGACGTTTGGAGCCGAGGCGTGGTCCGACTATGTCGATGCCCCATCTGTAAAGGCCAAGAGGGTACTATCGGGTTGGTTGGGTTTGAAGGTGCGTTTTGCTTCCTCGCGAACAAACCGACAACCCTGGCAAGTCTTGACAAGGCGCTTCACGTCTTATTACGCCGAAGGCTAGTAAAAACCCTACCTCATCGCCTCAGGCTATCTCATGTGGGACCCCTCGTGAGCGCCGCACATTCCCTCATGTATTTTGGCTAACAGCTTCTTGCCCTCTTCGGTCTTTGATACATTTTAGTTTCGGTGCTACAACACCATCTTTGTACAACTCACCACCGATTATGGAGTAGAGTTTTGTTCTCGATAGCATCCCTCGAACTTCATGCTTGGTATCGGGCTCGTAAGTGCACGCAAAAACGCTTGAAAATCTCACCGCCAGTCTTGACTTAATATCACGTGTAACCGACCTTTGGCTTCTTCTTCTTCCTTAATCGATCTTACCGAAAGCAAGCGAAAGAATACATCCCGGCGGGGTTGGAATCAGGGCGGCTGCCTTGGCCAACTCATCGGCTTCTCGGTTATCATTCTTGGGGATGTACTTTATGGAGAAACCTGGCGAAACTCTTCTCCATGGCCCCCACGCTTTCGAAGGTATCGACCAGCACCGGATCCCTAGCCGTGTATTCTTTTTTGCTAAAGTGGCCGGCCGACAACTTGAGAATCGGTATAGACGATGCACCGCGACTCCCATGGCTCTTAGCTTTCGGAGGGCCATGAGCACCGCTTTCGTACTCCGTTGTGTTGTTGGTTGGCGTGAATAATG
>JADLZK010004724.1:0-33949 GCA_015847255.1 Hyparrhenia diplandra
CATGGGATGGTCGGTTTGCTCAGATTAGGAAGGTTTACCGGTCGGTTTTGGTGTAAATTAGCACTTAGGCCCCTCCTCCAAGTGTATAAGTAGTCCCCCCTCTCTCCCTCTCTCAACACACACCACTTGGAGTCCAAAGCAAACCAAAGCAATCTTCCTCTCTCTACCACCTCTACCTCTCTTTCTTCTTCCACTTCTTCTTTCTTCTTCTTCTTAGTTCTTGGTTAGTACTTGGAGTAGAAGAGCTACAAGGAGGGCTTGTCTCCTAGAAGAAAGTGCCTTGGTAATACATCTTCTCTATGGAGCATTCTTCTATTTACAAGTCTTATATCTATGTTCTTGGCCTAACTTATGAACTAGAGTATAGTCTTGTTCATGTTCTTGTGTTGGTATATGAACTAGCATATAGTTTACATATCATAATCTTGACATGTTCATCTCAGCTCATCATCGATCATCATATGCCTAACTTGATTAGAGGTGGGATATCGGTTCGTTGTTCCTTCGGGTTTGCTCTTGTTCTAGTCCGTCCATTCGACGAGTGGGGATCTGGGGGACAAGAGTAGTGCTTTCGATATGCGGGCATGGTGCCCGGGTATTATGACACTGCGAATATGAGTGCATGCCACGGTTGAGGGGGTAGGCGGCTTGGTCGTGACAAGCCTTGACCGTCCCCTTGAAAATCCCCCACGTTCGTATGTCTTTGTAGGAGTTCGTAAATGCCTCGGTAGGAAGCGAGACTTCGGATGGGGTCTCCCCGGTATCCTAGACCTAACCATGCCTAGATCAGTTTGCATATGATCCTAACTATTCATTTGTATGGCCATGACTAGATACATTAGAATTACTCCATTAGATTATTCATTTATTCTTTATCTATTTTTCTTTATCCTTTTTTTGGTGGATTCTTAAGTGTGTGTCACACTATCCATAAACCGTTATTGCTTACCCTCGTTATGAACAATTTGGTCTAAGCAAACACATGTTTCTCTATTCGGATGCCATACTAGCTTATTAAACACATGCCTTCCTTTGGGAAAATATAAATAACGATACCCCGAATACTTTCGGGTGAAATGCTACAATGATAGATCCGTGCGCTTGCGGATGAAATATCTAAGATGGCAAGATCTATCCGTTGACAATCCCTTTCGGATCACCGACATGGTGGTTTTAGTTGGGAATGTTAGCGGCGCATTTTAACCGTTATTGGGGATGGGTTTTATACTGTTTCCTTTGATTGCGCTAAGAAATGTCAACAAGCATTTTCGCGCCCGTCGGGAAGGCATTGTGAAAAAAAAAATAAACTAGGCTGGCTATGAATATGAAGCGTGTGTGTGGCTACCATTTGCTCATACAGGGCTAATCTTTATGTTTTTCTCTGTTGTGGATGAAAACAGGATAGTGTATGTCGGGTTTCCTACTGTAGGAAAACTTCATCTCCGATCGAGAGGCACTCCTAAGGAAGAACAGGTCTCGTGCGCTTCTTCTTCGGCCGGAACCCAAACGGTCAAAACCGACATCCCGCACCAACCGCATCTCAAGCCATGGCCGGGAAAGTTTGCTGGCGATTTCTCTACTCCCGTTGTCACCAACGTGCCCACCGGGCGGTGGTGAATGTGGCGACAAAAACTTTGAACTAGCGCCTTGGGGCCGTCACCATGGTGCAGGCCAGTCCATTTCGTGGATCGCCTAGCGAGGGCGCCAACGCTCATCTCCAACACTTCCTTGAGCTATGCGACACAATCGTCATCAAGGGCGTTGAACCCGGGCGTCATCGGGCTCGCTTGTTTCCTTTCTCCCTCGTGGGGAAGGCGAAGCAGATGGTTCTACAAGGACAAGGAAGTCGTCGATGCGTGGGCCAAGTGCTCGCGGCGTTCACGGCTAAGTTCTTCCCCATGGGCAAAACCAATGCCCCGAGGGGAAGGATCGCCAACTTCCGGCCGAGAATTCAATGGAACCCATTCCGGGAGGCGTGGGAAAGGTTGCAAGAATACATTCTAGCATGCCCGCACCACGGGATGGAGAATTGGCTGGTGCTCCAAAACTTCTATAATGGTCTCACGGCCATATCGAAGGGGCACCTTGACACCGGCTGGCCGGTGGCGCATTTCTATCGCTCACCATCGATCGCAACAACCCCGATTGACAAAATGGTGGCAAAACCGTAGGGGGGCGAAGACGAGCCCTAGCCAAAACACAAAAAGGCATGCATACCGTGAAGGAGGCGGATATGCTTGCCGCAAAAATGGATCTACTTTGAAGAAGGCCGGAGGGCGCGGCACGAGACTCTACTACACAAAGCGGCGCCTAGTTTACGCCCACGCTCACATGACTGTGAGGCGTGTGGTGAAGTTGGCCACTCGGGGGATAAGCGCCACGAGACCCGTGAAGAAGCTGCATTCATCCACAACAGCAACGGGTATCGCCAACCTCAGCAGGGCTAGAATAACTAGTCCAGGCCACCATTCCAAGGTAACCAGGGGTACAACTCCAATTACAACCCTGGTCAGCCGTCATTGAAGGACCTGGTACTGGGCCAAGCCAAAATTAACGAAAACCTCACCAAAAAGATGAGCCATCAAGACAAGATCCTTAAGGGAGTAAATAATAAGCTCGAAGGGTTGACGTCGGCTGTGAAGAACCAGCTAGAACCAGCTAAGCTTCAACAAAATGATAGAAACACGCCTAGCCCGGATTGCTGCCCAAGTGCCAGTTAACGACTCGGGAAGGATCCCGGGGCAACCGAGGTCCCCACGCGAGTCGGTTAACATGATATCTCTGAGGCTCAGTCAACCCACCGAGCTAGCAAAGATCCCCATGGACTCGTCATTTATTGCCAAGAAAGGAGACCCTGGGCGTCCGATCATCAGCTGCGCCATTGGCCCCCACAACTTCGCCAATGCATTTTGTGACTTGGGGGCCAGTATTAACGTGATGTCTAAGGCCACCTTCGACAGAATCCATGGAGGGACACTTGCTCCTGCAAGATTTGTCCTCCAAATGGCAGATCAAATAACACGGCGGCCCGAGGGAATTCTCGAAGACATGTTGATTAAAATTCAAGATGAGTACATCCCTGCAGACTTTGTGGTCCTAGACATGGGCCCAAAGGAGGATGTGTCTCTCCTCTTGGGGAGACCATTTCTCTATACGGCCAAAGCTGACATCAGTCTGGGGAAGGGCTTCATCGTCTTCCATGTCAGAGACAAGGCGGTAAAATGCCCATTCATCGGGTACAAGCAACAACACACCCGGCTATCATCATCATCAAAACCGGTGTGGAGTGTTGGAGGATCGACTCAAAACCCCGGAGGCGGTACTCTCCGCCCGATGAGGGGAAAGTCGACAGGTGACTATAACTAACCTGCCCTAAAAAGAAAAAAAAAAAGGGTATATTTAAAAAAAATGTGTTTTATAATATTTTATTATCAAAATTAACAAAAATATTTATTACATAAAATCTATAAGTAAATATTTTTGAAAACTAAAATAAAAAGTCTTCATAAATAAAATAAATTCTTTCATGAAAAATAAAGAAAAATATTTTCTACATAAAAAGTATATACAAAAATATTTTTAAAATAATTTTTCTATTTAAAAATAAATTTATATTTGAAAATTTTTGGAGGAAATCAAAAAGGGGAGAAAACGGTCAACGGTAGCGAAGCAAACAACGACCCACGAACTTTTCGTGACCGTTGTGCACGCCCCGCCAAAGCACGGTAGCGAAGGCCTCGGGCGGTGCGTGCGCACCCCAAGGTGCGCCCGCCCCAAAAAGGTGCGCGCCGCTGGTCCCGCACGGGTCTTCGCCAGCGGCTCCTAGCCGTTGTGTGGAGCGACCCTCGGCCGTTGGCTCGGCTATAAATAGCCCGAGCACCGTGTGTGAGCACCCACCTCTCATTTTCACTCTCTCTCACTCTCACACTCTCTCCCACTTGTTCTACACTCCATTTTCTCCACCAAAAACATTGTGCCAAGCAAGAACACGGGTGTGAAAGTTCATACTTTCATCTAACCCTTGCACACCCAAGGTCTTGCTCAATCGTTTTTGCGAAGCCATGAAGAAAGTTTGGGGAAGATCTTCGGCGGGTTGAGGCGGTCGTCAAGACATAGCTCACGACAAACAAGCACAAGCTCCGCCCTCAACCGACAATCTCGAAGGCTCCCCATGCAAGAAGACGCCGCACCCGTCGGGGAGGAAGAAGCTCAAGCTCCCCGACAATCGATGAAGCCGACGCGCCGTACCTCGACATCCGTGGAGATCGGGAGATGCAAGCATATCTCCTACTCAAGGACCATGTGTTCAAAGACACGCCCGGAATCGACTCCGAGCTCCTCGAACAAAGCGGTATGGATGATGAATTCCCTATCCTTTTGAGAGCGGTCGGGTGGCAAGATATTCCCCCTCTTGAGGAGGAAGGTTCTCGCCTCCTGACAATACAGTTCTTGTGCACACTAGTAGAGGACCAGCTAGGAATTTCTTTTTCCGCCTTTTTGGTACACTTTATCATGTCACGTGGGCGGACCTAGCTCGTCACCGGGGTTTCAGCTATAGATGTGCACTAAACATAGATCTTTGCTCTTCCCGGCTTTGTCGAAACCACTTTTGGGAGGAGATATCCGGTGCTCATGAGGCCGGTACTTTCAAACCTCGCCACTCACGAGATCAAAGACCCATCACTTAGATATATCCATCATTTGGATCTCGTTGACTTTGTTTCCTAGACATGGGGTTAGATGGGTGAATGAGGTTGAATTAAAATTACTCTATGCTATTGTCCACAAGGAGAAAGTAGCTCGAGTGGTAGAGATGTGCGGGAACTTTTTACATATTATCACAAAAGTTCTTTGTTCTGTCACCGCACATCTCTTATCACACACCTCGCTTCGCGATTGGAGCTTTGGATAATCGCCAGATAGAGTACATTTCCACACCAGGGGATTTTTGGATCTGTTGCGCAGCTTGTGTGGGGGCACTTAGTTAAGATTTTACCATCCGGCGAGCTTGGTCATCTTTTCCCGGCTATGCAACTATAGTTCGGTTACCTAACCCGGACTTACGGTTGTATAAAAGACAGGTACTAACATTTGAGCTCGAGGCTGGCGATAGCTTGCGCGGGGAAAGACACCCCCATCGTTCTTCATGCGGTGTCGGGAGAGGAGGAGGAGGTCGGATCCTCCTCCCATGGGCCCTACTTCACGCCCACGCCACACGCCCACAACCTACACCGGTGTTTCGGGTAGCATGGCCTCATCCTATGGGGACCCGGGGGTAATATCCGGGTATGATCCTAGGTGGGAGCCGCCGCCTCGGTAACACCGGCACCATCGAAGTGGCTGAAGGAGATACTGGAAGCATGGAGGGCCAACAGATTTGACTTTGACGGCGGCTCGGCGATATGCCCCCACCCGGTCCCAAAGACAGGCGGCCACCACAAGGGGTGGAGGCTATCGGTGTCCAGCTGCAGCACCTAGACGTCCGCACTAGGAACATTGAGCACACGCTCAATACCCATGTGCAAAACACGAGGCGGTGGCAAAGAAGGCGGGAGCAACAGAGTCAGCAAAGATGGACCCAATTGGAGTCCAACATGGCTACTCGCAACGCACGCGAGGAAGCATTCTGGAGGTACCAAGGCTTCGATCCTGATCAGTAGGCCTCCAGATAGCTTGGGGGAGGACCCCCACAGGTATCATTGCATTGCATATTTACTTTCATCAAAATTTATTTTATTTTAGCATGTTTAAATTTCAGCAATCCCGCATTGAAAAAAAAAAACAACTAAAACTAAAAAAAAAAAATCCAAAAATAGAATAAGTAGCTCTTCTAGGTGCCTTAATGTTTATATATATGAGCTATAAAAATGTTTAGTCTTAGTCCCTTGTTGAAATGATGAATAGTTGCTCTGTCTTATGTTTTGCCTGTGCCTAGTTTATAATTCGAATTTCTCTAAAGTTTGGGTTTAGTGGCTAAGTCTAAAAACTCATCCTGAAAAAACCTGATTCATGTGGGTTGCATAAGCTCTATCTAGTCTAAGTTGTTGCCAAGTATGATATGGTACAAATGGATTTGCTATGACTTCATCCAAAAGAGAAACTTGACATCAGGGAATCTACTTTGAAAAAAAAAAAGAGAAATGATATGGGCTATGCTAAAAAAAAATGAGAAAAAATGGACAAGTGAGATGAAAAATGGACAAGAAATGACAAAAGGGCGAGTAGAGCCCACCTCTCCAAAATATATATATATATATATATATATATATATATATATATATATATATATATATAATAATAAAGCAATAAAGCCCATACTTTCTCAAAAAATAAATATTATCTAACTAAATAAATCCCGGATAAGAAAGTTGATCAAAAGGGACGAATGATAAGTATTTCTGTTATAACCGTTCTATCGGCAACCACCCAAGACTTTGAGAAAAGCTAGAAAGCCCTTCTACGATGAAAGGTAATAAAGGGTGGGAAAAAGATGTGCCATTTTATTCAAACTCTAGTAGAAAAATCTTATTATAACCCCGGCACTTGTAAAATGTAATCGGCATAGTAGCAACTCGATCAACAACCAAGTACTTATCTCTTTTTGCTCGAGGACGCGCAAAGGGTAAGCTTGGGGGAGTTTGTTGACGGTAACCAACGACATATTTTTCCGTCAACTTACTACCATAAAGGGAGTAAAACTATACCCTTTTTTATACTCATATGCATTTATCACTAATAAAATTCCACTTGTAGTGTCTAGTATTTTATTTTGTAGATTTATAATAAAAGCAAGTGGAAAATCGACCAAAGTATGCCATCAGGAAAGCGCATTATTGCAAAACACAAGCCCCAGGAGCAAATCGACCCGAAACATCAAAATTGGGCCGAGCCAAGCCCGGCCCACAACTTTTCAAGTCGAAGGGCGACACCCCACCAAGACCGGGCCAAGGCCGAGAGGGGGTCTTGTGCGCGCACCACCAGTGCGGGCGGCCGCACCCTCCCCGGGGAGGCGGTTCGTGCACATGCCAAATAGGGATTCCCGCCATGGGATGGTCGGTTTGCTCATATTAGGAAGGTTTACTAGGTCGGTTTTGGTGTAAATTAGCACTTAGGCCCCTCCTCCAAGTGTATAAGTAGTCCCCCTCTCTCCCTCTCTCAACACACACCACTTGGAGTCCAAACAAACCCAGCAATCTTCCTCTCTCTACCACCTCTACCTCTCTCTCTTCTTCCACTTCTTCTTTCTTCTTCTTCTTAGTTCTTGGTTAGTACTTGGAGTAGAAGAGCTACAAGGAGGGCTTGTCTCCTAGAAGAAAGTGCCTTGGTAATACATCTTCTCTATGGAGCATTCTTCTATTTACAAGTCTTATATCTATGTTCTTGGCCTAACTTATGAACTAGAGTATAGTCTTGTTCATGTTCTTGTGTTGGTATATGAACTAGCATATAGTTTACATATCATAATCTTGACATGTTCATCTCGGCTCATCATCGATCATCATATGCCTAACTTGATTAGAGGTGGGATATCGGTTCATTGTTCCTTCGGGTTTGCTCTTGTTCTAGTCCGTCCATTCGACGAGTGGGGATCTGGGGGACAAGAGTAGTGCTTTCGATATGCGGGCATGGTGCCGGGTATTACGACACACCTGCGAATATGAGTGCATGCCACGGTTGAGGGGGTAGGCGGCTTGGTCATGACAAGCCTTGACCGTCCCTTGAAATCCCCCACGTTCGTATGTCTTTGTAGGAGTTCGTAAATGCCTCGGATGGGAAGCGAGACTTCCGGATGGGGTCTCCCGGTATCCTAGACCTAACCATGCCTAGATCGGTTTGCATATGATCCTAACTATTCATTTGTATGGCCATGACTAGATACATTAGAATTACTCCATTAGATTATTCATTTATTCTTTATCTATTTTCTTTATCCTTTTTTTCGGTGGATTCTTAAGTGTGTGTCACACTATCCATAAACCGTTATTGCTTACCCCTGTTATGAACAATTTGGTCTAAGCAAACACATGTTCCTCTATTCGGATGCCATGCTAGCTTATTAAACACATGCCTTCCTTTGGGAAAATATAAATAATGATACCCTAAATACTTCGGGTGAAATGCTACAATGATAGATCCGTGCGCTTGCGGATGAAATATCTAAGATGGCAAGATATATCCCGTTGACAATCCCTTTCGGATCACCGACATGGTGGTTTTAGTTGGGAATGTCACGGCGCATTGGCGCTGTTATTGGGGATGGGTTTTATACTGTTTCCTTTGATTGCGCTAAGAAATGTCAACACTGTCAACTTTTGGATATCCTTGATATTCTTTGGAACTTCGTTTGCATGATTGCTTTTATTTTCTCCGGATTTGAGTCAATGCCTTTTGCTGAAACTATGCATCCGAGGATGTTGCCTTTCTGCACTCCGAAGGTGCACTTTTCAGGATTGAGTTTGAGGTTTGACTTTCTCAAATTCTCAAATGTTTGCTTTAAATCTTTCAAATGATCTTCGCGTTTCTTGCTTTTCACTATTATGTCATCAACATATGCCAGCAAATTGTCTCCGATTTGATCTTTAAGTGCTACTGAAGTCATTCTGATGAAGCTTGAACCAGCATTGCGAAGCCCCTCTCGCCATTCTTTGGAAAGAGTAAGTCCCAAATGGTGTGATGAAACTTGTTTTTCTTCATCTTCTTTCTTCATGTAAATTTGATGATATCACGAGAAGCAATCGAGGAAGCTTAGCATTTCACTTCTTGCAGCTTGGTCGACTAATGTGTCGATTCTTGGTAAGGGGAAGTTGTCCTTAGGGCAAGCTTTGTTGAGATCTGTAAAATCTATGCACATTCTCCATTTTCCATTGCTTTTCTTTACCATCACAATGTTTACCAGCCAAGTTGTAAATTGAACTTCCCTTATAACTTTTGCATCTAGCAATCTTTGTACCTCAGCCTTTGCGGCCATTGTTCTGTCTTTGGAAATCTTTCATAATTTTTGTTTCTTTGGCTTGATATTTGGGTCGATGTTCAGGCGGTGTTCAATGATGTCTCTGGCGACCCCTTCTAGATCTTTTGTCGACCATGCAAAGATGTCTTGATTGCTTCTTAGGAAACTTATAAGTTGTTCTTCTTCTTCTTTTGCTAGATTGACGCCAATGATGACTTTCTTTGTCTGTTACCATCGGATCTAGCAAGACTTCCTTAGTTTCGATTTTTGACATATCTTCGCTTTCTTTTGTGACTTCGTATTTTCTATTTCATCTTCGTCTCTTGATTTCTTCAATGGCTAAAACATTCCTTTGGGCTGGAGTTGAGTCTTTCTCAATGTTTCTTGCTTCTGTTTGATTTCCATGAATTGAAATTGGTCCATTGATTGCTGGAATTTTCATGCATAGGTAAGAGTAGTTGATCACGGCTTCGAAGATATTCAGACTTCCTCTTCCAAAGATTGCATTGTATTGGCTATGCATTTCAACAACATCAAATTCCACTTGTTTACGTTCTTGCGTTATTTTGTGTCTTGAATGATACCGGCAATACGATTCTTCCGATTGAATTTATCCTCTTTCCACCGAAGCCAACTAATGGATATTACGCTCTTCCCAAGTTTTGTCTTTTAAATCCCATTGCATCGAGTGTTGATGCGAAGAGGATATCAGCGGAGCTTCCTCCATCCACTAATATTTTTGTAACATCCCATCCATCAATATTTGCTTCTATGACCATGGCATCCATATGTGGGTAATCTTTGAGCTTCATGTCTTGTTTTGTGAAAATGATTGGTTGGTGTGACCATCTTGTCTTCTTGAAACGTCCCTCCATTGTTATTGCATTGACTCTTCGGAAGTAATTTCTTCTTTTCGTTATTTGTTGCATATTCTATCTTTGTTACCTCCGCAAATTGTCATTATTCTGCCTACGCTTTGCGGTTGATCTGTAAGGTGATGCATTATTTTGAACATTTTGTGTATTATTTGCCACCGAAGCTTCAGGCTGTAAACTTTGTATTTGTCCCCATTGTGGCGGAGCCATTGCCAATGGTTGGCAATTGTATATTGGTGGTGGCCCTGGTAGCACTTGTTGATTGCAACTTGGATCAAGTATGCTTGATTGTTTGAAGTGCTTGCTTGGGATAAAAAGTTTATCGATCTTTGATTTTCCAATGATTTGCCTTCTTGTTGTAAGCTTGCTCTATGCTTTTCTTCACCATTGGGCACATTTTTGATGTGTGGCCGACCCCTTTGCCATGAATAATGCAATACATTTCTTCAGGGCTTTAGAATTCTTCTTTCCCCAAATCTTTGATTGAAACCTCCTCTTTGATTATTATTGTAGTTTTTGTAGTTGTACTTGGCTTCATTTGGTTATTTTGTGCTGGATGTTATCTTCGCTATGCTCGTTGTTGATTTGGTTCACGCGAAGTAGTGGTTGATATTGATGGTAGTATGGTCTTCGCTCGAAATTTTGTGGCCTGAATTGATTGTTTGTCTTCGCTTGATTTCTTTGTGTATTCTCTTCTTCGGTCTTTTTCCTGAAATCATCGTCTGATCTTGCATATTTTTGGAATTCTTCATATAGTTGAGCAACGGTTGTTGGTCTTTCCCTCTTTAAATGCGAAGACAATTGTCCAAACTCACGAGGCCTCGATTGCAAAGCAATGATGGCGACTTCGTCCGATACTTACGGAATTTGGGTCTTCATTTGGATGAATCTTTTGTAGTATTATTGGCTCTTTTGGATATTGCTTGATATCAAAGCGGATCATCACTTGTTAAGCTTTGTGTGTTGGAATCCTTGGAAATCAACTAGCAAAGTTGTTACGAGTTGTTCCCAACTTTTGAGGATCCTTGGCTTGAGCGAAGCATACCACTTTTGAGCTAGTCCTTTCATTGCCATGATAAGTGCTTTTGCTAATGTTTTATCATCTCCTCCTCCTGATTCAACATTTTGCTTTAAAACTCATCAAGAATTGTCTTGGATCCGTCAAACCTTCATAAGTTGGTATGACGTTGAACTTGAACCCCTTCGGCCATTTTGCCATTTGTAAGTCCACCGATAATGGAGATTCGGGTCAATTGTGACTATTGCCTTTTCATTGTTTTGATTTGACTTGGCTTCGCTTGTTATGATGACCTCGCGATCTTGATCATTGATTTCTTCACTTAGTCTTTTCAGCTCCGCTTCAGCTTCCTCTATTCTTTGTTTTAATGTCTTCTCTCGGTTACGGCTTTGCAAGCCTCTAGTTCTTTCTTCTTTTTTGATCACTTCTTCTTCTAGTTCTTGCAACTTTCTTGCTTCTTCGCTTTGTTCTTCGTGAGGAATGACTTCTTTGGAGACGTTGTCTCGCTTGTTCTTGGTGCTTCATTTCTTGTTGTTGTTGCTTCTTCAACGATATTTGCTGACTTGTTCTTGGGAGGTCTCCCCATGATTTCTTGATGGCCGTGGGATAGATCGTTGCTCACACAAATGGTGGGCGCCAAGATGTTGGGTGATTGCTCAACACAACATATTATTGATGATGATATGGTTTACAAAGTGGCCATTCAACATAGCGATTACAAAGGATGTCAGGGGGTATTTATAGGCCCTCACCGACTTCGTAATTATACAAAAATACAAAGGATCCTGAAATGATCTTCTACGATAGCCTTTCCCGGCGAAGATGCACTCTTCATCTTCGCGCCTCTTTTAGTCTAATTTTCCATCTTCGCAACGCGCTCTCGACCCTTCCGAGGATGGTATCTTGGCTTCGCAAATGAAGTTGTCGTGGCCATCTTCGCTGGATTTCTGGCCTCAGTCTTTATATTTCAACCAAGTTGTTCTCCCGAAGCCAAAATCCTGAAAATTTGTCTTCGAGGTGGGACTTAGCTCTGTTCCGATTCATCCCGAAATCTTCAAAGTCGGGATGAAAGTTAAAGCGAAACCGAGTTAGATCCCAACGGCGCTTCCAAGGACATAAAAGCAACATTTTTGTCTTGTGCGGTCTCTACCTTGACCTTGTGCACATCGGGGATATGCATGATAGGAGTACTTGCGTGTGTGTGACCGAGCATTAAATTTTGATTACACCATTAAATTTGTTTCAATTAATTCTTCAAAACAAGATATCACATGGATAGTAGATAAAATTACAAGCGGGCCCAAACGATGGTAGTTGGGATAGAGTAGGACAAACTTTTTTCGGGGCCAAATTCCTAATTCTCCCATAGTCCTATTACTCCAAACAATGTTTGAAATTTCGAAATAGCATACAAGTTCTGATCGCCCTTTTACATTAACCGTGGGACCATGGTGTCTCGCGATCGAACACTCTGCTTTGCCACCTCGAATTCCTTTATAGTGCTACTATGGGCAGTTTTTCTCGCAGATCTCTCACTCTCTCGTCTCTTCCTTGTTCCTTCTCCCATACTACACCTATCTTTGTACTAGTAGTACTCTTCTCACCTCTTCTTCGTCCCCGACTTTCCAAACTCATCTCAAGCAAACAAGAGTAGAGAGCGGTCCGACCGCGGGGGACTGCCTCGCCTTCGTCTCCATCCTGGGTAGGAGCACCTCTTTATCACATCCATGCGACTAGATATGGTTTTTCATGTGGTTCTAGAAGCGGCAAATCTGAGAAGTTTTTTTTTCTTTTTTGGTGGTTGCAGATCGGGGTCCGTCGGGAAGCACATCTTCTTTTCTTTTTGGTGGTTGCGGATCGGGGTCCGTCGTGGAAGCATATCTTCTTGGGTAAGCACCGAAATCTAGATTGTAAAGTGCATTATCCTTCCTTTTTTGAAGGTTTTTTTTTTTTTGAATGGTTTGCTATCTAGCTTGTACAACATTGCTCAATAATTTTGTCGTCTTAAAATCCTTTTTTCGATGATTGATCCTAGGTACAAACCCAAAGACCCACGCGGGAGATTATAAAAGGATGAGGAGTCCCAAGAAGCCTGGCCGAGGATCTAGCGTTCTTTGAAGGCACATCTTCTGCGCGTAAACGCCGAATCTAATCCCAAAGCGCATTTCATTTTCCACTAACTAAACCAATCCCAGATCTACAAACTTCCCACTCTAGCAAACTTGCATCGGGGGAGCCCCGAGAGTGAAACAAAATTATATTTCCACCCTTCCTTTACCTCTTCTCGTCGGTTACGTTTCCATGTATACGGACCGATGGGTCGATCCAAGAACTACCTCTTCTCGTTGGAGCCAAGTTTTTTTTTTAGTTTGCAAAAATCCAAGGATGGCAAACTAGTTTAGCAAACTCTTGGATATCTTTGTCATTTTAAATTGTACACATGAAGCTGCTAGGAAGTAATGGTTTAACAGACTCCCTGTCATAGTCATATCTTATTGGCTACTCTATTTTTTTCGTAGAGAGAAAATGGGGCGAAAAACCTGGAGGAAAAACTCGTCCTCGTCGGTGGAGATGCCACCCCTTATCGTCTTTGAGTTCTTTGCTTCATCTCTTCCAATATAATTGCAAACATAGTCCTTTTTCTTTTACCTTCATCTTGTTTGTATACAATTCCCTCGTGCACCATATCATAAATTCCATCATCATGGCCATCTTCTTCATCCACACTCATGCAAAGATCATCATTGATACTAGTGCGGTTCATCGGCCAAGGCCCTCATTTTCATATAGTATAACCTCCAATGGTTCCATGATGTATCCACCTAGTGTAAGTGCTAGCCATTCCATTAATATACAAGTGTAAGTGATTACTTTGGTTGTGTGAACGCTAGTGTTGTCAATGCATTACGCGATGCCGGATTGAGCTTTATTATGATGGGCATGAAGCAAGATGGAATGGAAGGGCCATTCTAAAAGTTTTTATTTTTTATTTGAGCCCTACTCGGCAGTTCTATTATTCCACACTTGGTTTGAAACCTAATAATCTTTGTATATCAAGTAGGATGATGTGTTGTATATCTCCTAAAGTTCGGAGAAAATAGAATTTCAGGTGCCGAGCATGCCAAATCCGATTTCGAATATGTGGATGAACAACAAGTTTAAACTAAAACTAGAGGCCAGGGCTTCCAAGGACATAAAAGTAACATTTTTGCCTTGTGGCGGGCTCTACCTTGACATTGTGCACATCGGGGATATGCATGATAGGAGTATTGTTGATCTTTATGAGCATGCGTTGTGTGTGACCGAGCATTACGACCAACATTTTTATAAACTCTTTGTGTCGTATTTTGTACATTGTCCGAGTTTACAATGGATGGAACTTCTACTCATGAACGTCTAGCTTGTCATCTTTTTTATCATATTTTAAAAATTGAGATGTCGACTTCATAAGACTAATGATGAGCTTGTTTGTTTCTTCGTGGCACTCGCCGACCTTGTTGATAGTGTAGTTTTATAGTTTATTGAAACTTTCTTTGTCGGGATGATGACTTGTGGTTTTGGAACTGATTTCTTTGTGTACACATCCGTAGCGATTACTTTGGTTGTGTGAAGGCTAGTGTTGTCAATGCATTCCCGCGTGTCTAGATTGAGCTTTATCATGGCAATGAAGCAAGACTGGAATGGAAGGGTCATTCGGAAGTTTTTTTTTCCACACTCGAAGACAAGCACTGCAAAACTGGAGGCTACCTATGCTGAATTTGCAGTGAAGCAAGGCAGAAAGCCTCGTCTTTGTGAGTTTGTGTATGATTAGGAACAGATTTTGTTGGGCTATCCTTCCACATGGAGGATGAATTTGGAGCCCAACAAAGCAGCCCAAACCAGCGACGCCCAGTGCTTGTGCACCGTTGATCTCGGTTGGATTCAACGGTTGAGATTGCTTCTTGGGAAGCATGTATGGGGTAAGTGTTGGCGGTCATTATCAAGTATATTATACCGCCAACCTTTATCCAATTCATGAGAAAGGAGCAAACTTATGTTACATATACCTTTACTTCTGACCTAGTTCCACTTGTATTCGTAGAAATTATGTTTTCAGGTATAAGAGTGGAAAGCAAAATGAAAGTCGCCAAATAAATTAGAAAGCGTATTGAATAAAAGGCGCCAAGGAGTAGATCAATCAAGAGGACCAAACCCCACGCACAATTTGACCCATGCACCATCATAGGCCCAACATTTGAAGGACAAAGCGCCAAGCGGGGAGAAGGGCGGGGCCGGGAGGCCCGACCGAGGGGCGGCCCGGATGGACGGGGGCGGCGGCGGCACAAATTTTCGCCAAAATTTGCCGCCCTTTCTCTGGCGGTTTGGACCGGTCTTCAGCGGCGGTTGCATGCGGTGCAAAGTTTCGTTCCGCCAAGAAGACCTCGAAACAAGGAGAGCCCTCCATTCACTCCTCCTCTCCACTATATAAAGAGAGGCACCCCCTCACTTGTAACACACCATTCTACACTTGAGATTCATCTTCAACACATATATTTTGTAGAAGTGTCCCTCTAGGTGTTCTCCACCTAGTTGTACAATTTAGAAAAGAGGAAGAGAGTGAGAGGAGAAGAGAAGGGGAAGAGCCGGGTTTGTCGGTTCTGCATCAACTTTTTGTACCTCTACGGAGACCAACTCGAATCGAGTAACGTCCAGGTCATCTTGTGGCAATTCTAATATTATTATTTTACTAAATTCAGTATTTATTTTATTTTACTTGCCGGATCTCCGTTCGGCCAGAAGGTTCTAGTCTTAGCGCGAGACTAGTTTCGTATCGCTAAGCGTGGCGTGGTGTCTAGGCTAGAGTTTACACGAGATTGCGCCCAATACTACGGAATAGTTGTGGTAGCCCGGGGGTGACACTCCGACCGGGCCTTTGTAGTCCACCACGTGCGTGTTGGTGTTTTTCGTAGAGCTTTTGGTGGCCCCTTCCCCGATTACCGTTTCCAGTCTTTTCGAGAATCGGAAGGTCAACTCAGAAGAATTGGAATTTAGCCCAAGCTTTGAACATTAGTAATTTACTAATTTTGGTAGGGAAAACCCTAGGAATCCCTTTCTTCCTACTAAAAAATATTATTCCTTCCACTGTCTTCTGAGCAACGACCTTAATTCTTCTAGTTCACTTCTGGTTCCCCGTGGAAAGGACACCAAAATACTCTATTTAAAAAACCAACACGCACGGTGGTTTCAAAATTTATTTTGTGGGCGTTAAAAAATACCAGCAAGTTTGGGCGCAATCTGCGGAAACTCTACCGTTGACACCACGCTTTCGCTTAAGCGGATTTAAGACTAGAACCTTTGGTCAGAACGGAGATCCGGCAAGTAAAATAAAATAAATTCCGAATTTAGTAAAATAATAATATTAGAATTGCCACAAGATGACTCGGACGTGTTTCGATTCGAAGTTGGCTCCGTGAGAGGTACAAAAGTTGATGCAACCGACAAACGGCTCTTTCTCTTCCTTCTCTTCTCCTCCTCACTCTCTTCCTCTTTTCTAAATTGTACAACTAGGTGGAGAACACCTAGAGGGACACTTCTACAAAATATATGTGTGGAAGATGAAGCTCAAGTGTAGAATGGTGTGTTACAAGTGAGGGGGTGCCTCTCTTTATATAGTGGAGAGGAGGAGTGAATGGAGGGCTCTCCTTGCTTCGAGGTCTTCTTGGCGGGAGCGAAACTTTGCACCGCATGCAACCGCCGCGTGAAGACCGGTCCAAACCGAGGAGAAAGGGGGCGGCAAATTTTGGCGAAAATTTGCGCCGGGCCGCCCCCCGGCCGGGCCCCCAGGCTCGGGCCTCCCCGGTCCTCCTAGCGGCGTTTGTCCTTCAAATGTTGGGCCTATGATGGTGCATGGGTCAAATTGTGCGAGGGTTTGGTCCTCTTGATTGATCTACTCCTTCGCGTCTTTTATTCAATATGCTTTCTAATTTATTTGGCGACGTACTGCTTTCCACTCTTATACCGCAAAACATAATTTCTACGAATACAAGTGGAACTAGGTCGAAGTAAAGGTATATGTAACATAAGTTTGCTCCTTTCTCGTGAATTGGATAAAGGTTGGCGGTATAATATACTCGATAATGACCGCCAACAAGTTCCCCCAAGCTTAACCTTTGCTCGTCCCGAGCAAATAGCTAAGTGTTTGGTTGTTGATCAGGAGTTGCTACAATGCTGATATATGTCAAAATGTACCATGCTCATAATAAAGTATTCTTCCGTTGTTTAAATAAATTGGCATTTTTTATCTATCCTTGTTTACTTAAATCATATGGGCTTATAACATTCTCCAAACTCTTGGGTTATTGCAAGATAGAACTGTTTTCATAGAAACACTAGTCATTCATTCTTTGATTGATCATTCATGCGGAGATTTTTCGTAATGATTCCTTAAATCATCTCGGTGTGCAAACCATAAGGAGAAACAAGTCATAAGCCTTGATCAAGATGTGCAAGTGAAATTTTATTTCTTTTTGATAAGGTATGGGCTAGCTCTTATTTCTTTTTAGAGAAGTGGGCTCTACTCGCCCTCGGACACTTGTCCATTATTCTTCTCTCTCTTCTTTTTTTTTTTTTTAGAGGCGGGTATCGAAGTACCCATTGTTTTATTTTTCCGGACACACGTCCATTTTTTCTAGCTTAGCCCATAACCTATTTTTAGCAATGTGAATGTGAATCTTGATCAAAAGCGTATGACAGGTGTCTCACATAGGCTATCATGAGAATTTTGATCATTAAGGAATTTTGGAAATTATTCTCGAATGATGAATCTCTCTTAGAACAAAATCATAGTAGATTCTATTTTTACCATATCATATCCGGCAAAAGCTTAGAGAAAAATCATGTGTTTGCATACCCACAAATCATTAAGTTTTAGGACAAGACAAGTTAAGCCAATAAACTTAAACATTGGGGAATACAATGTTATGAACTAGGTGCAAATTGAACTATAGACGAGAGCATCTATTCATCATTTCAACTTCAGAGAAATTAAGCATCCTTATACTACATATTGGAGTGGAATCATATTTTTGTTCTTTTCATTTTTTTAAGGAAATGAAAATGAAAAACTAAGAGATATAAAATAAAATGATAGGGGCGGTAGGTACTTACCTCCGTGGGGGTCCTCCCCAAGCTAGTTAATGGCCTATGGGTTAGGGGGGGTAGTACCCCATGTGGCGCCGTAAGCCAACCGTGCCTCGTGCTCCTGCCGTCTCCGTTCCGCCTCCTCTGTTTGAGTATGTTCCATCACCCATGAGCATCAAAGTTTGTTGTTGATGTAGCCTCATGTCCTCAAGCATTGTATGCTTCTTTCGTTCTTCTTTGTCTCCACGAAATGGTTAGCAACAAGAATACCGAAGGTGTATACTAGCTTGATAACATGTTCTTGCTTTTTATTAATAGGAAAAGTGCTTTTTTTTTATAACAAGAAATAGAGATTAAGGCAGAGGTAAAAAAAGAAATGAGTTTTTTTTTTGAAAAGAACAATTTTATTGAAGGTAAATCACATAAGGGCGGGCTATCTCGGAAGTGCTTTGTTTAAAGGCTAAAGCTCGTCCTTGGGAAACCTTTTAAATTTGAAACCAATGTTGGTGAAGTGGTTTCCCCTCCAACACCAACCTTTGAGTGTCGTCCCTGTAAACTCATGCCGAGATACCACGAAATTTGCAAAATTTATGGTAGACAAAAGCATCTACAATAACCCTTTCAAAATTTTTATGAGCAGAGAGCGAGAAGGGGTTGTAGATCATGGTGAAGATGGTGAGTTATGGATCGACTCGGGAGATTTTTCATATGAGCATGGAATGGATGGGACATTTAGAATGTAACTTCCATGTTCGTTGATGAAATATCCTATTTGTGGGGAGCACTTTCTTTTTCATGACGAGATCAAGTTATCCGCAAAAAATGGATCGAAATTATTATTGTGAGACTGTCTCACGCTCTCCCTAGTGATGATCAGGGGAATGAATTTGATGAGACATCGTGTGTGGGCATAGGGGAGAAGGTGTAAAAATGTCTTCTATATGAATTGGTTCACCCTCTATGTGTTGTGAGTGTTCTTGATGTCTCATATAGGAATTCGAGGTATATGATGATTACGATCCGGGAATTTCTAAAGCATTCCAAAATCATCATCAAGGAAATGGTCATCCTCGAATTCAAAGGGACATGCATAAGGATGGGATTCATCATCCCAAGAAGTGTGATTGCATGTTCCCTTAAGGAGGTTCCTCGACAACAAATTATGAGAAGAATTTGAAGGAACTTCAAATTAGGTTGTAAGTGCCTCCTTTTGTTGGTCGGGGCTTGACTCTATTGGATCTTCCGGAAACTCGTCATATATAGATCTTCACTAGAATGGCTTTCCCTCACTAATGGATTTATGCACAAACGAGCCTCTAGAAGAGAGGTCAAGTTGGAGAGCATCCTCCTTGCTAAGACCAAGATAGAAGTGGCAAAGAATGACTTGGTGCGGCAAAGAAAGGTGCAGGCTGTATTTATAAGACTTAGTAACTTTGGCCCAGGATGCTCCTAGAGTCTCCTTCTCTTTTTGTTTAAATCTGAGAATTTCTATTGAAGCCTTCGGGAATCAAGGAAGAAAGCAAGACAAAATTTGTCTCGAAGTTCAACCGGTTTCGTGAACACCTCCTACGGTATGAGCATACCATTGTTTCGCTCTTCCCAAAAGAGAGAATGGAAACAATTTCCATTTAATGGTCTCTGTGTCATGCCGGATAAAATGAGGCAAGAACACAGGTGCTCGAATTTCGAAGGTGGCTATATGGATTTTCATTATCGTGACGGGAGAAGGGTTGGTCGAACCATGGCTATGAAAGCGGGGCGAATTTCAAAGCCATTTGTAAGAATCGGATGGGATGATGGTGGGGGCTCCAACGAATCGCCCTTTGGAGCCGAATGTTTATAGATAGGCGTTGAGTCCATGTGGTTGTGGTGATGGTGGTGGTAAGGTGCCGGGCGACTTGGTTCGATCCTAGAGCGACTACCGTTCAAGAAGAGCGCCTTTAAAGCTTGTTGGTATTTTTAACGCCACGGATAAATCAAAGCGCCGCGGAAAGTACCGTTGTAGCTTTCACGGAGTATTAGGGGTATCGATTTCCACGGGGAACGAGAAGTGAACTAGGAAGAATTAAGGTCGTCCAAGACAGGGGTAGGAATAATATTTTTGGTAGGAAGAAAGGGGTTCTCTAGGGTTTTCCCAAAATTACTAAATTACTAATGTTCGGGCTTACTAAATTGGGAGCAATGACCTTTCCGATTCTCGAAAAAGGCGGGAAACGGTGTCGGGGAAGGCCACCAAAAGCTCTCTGAAAACACCAACACGCACGTGGTGGACTACAAAGGCACTGGTCTGAAGTTGTCACCCCGGGGCTACCACAACTATTCCGTAGTGTTGGGCGCAATCTCGGGTAAACTCTAGCCTAGACACCACGCCTACGCTTAGCGGATCTGAAACTAGTCTCGCTAAGACTGGAACCTTTGGTCGAGCGGAGATCCGGCAAGTAAAATAAAATAAATACTGAATTTAGTAAAATAATAATATTAGAATTGCCACAAGATGACTGGACGTTACTCGATTCGAGTTGGCTCCGTAGAGGTACAAAAGTTCAAAGCTCTTCCTCTTCTCTTCTCCTCTCACTCTCTTCCTCTTTTCTAAATTGTACAACTAGGTGGAGAACACCTAGAGGGACACTTCTACAAAATATATGTGTGGAAGATGAAGCTCAAGTGCAGAATGGTGTGTTACAAGTGAGGGGGTGCCTCTCTTTATATAGTGGAGAGGAGGAGTGAATGGAGGGCTCTCCTTGCTTCGAGGTCTTCTTGGCGGGAGCGAATCTTTGCACCACATGCAACCGCCCGCGTGAAGACCGGTCCAAACCGCCGGAGAAAGGGCGGCAAATTTTGGCGAAAATTTTTGCAGACGGCCACCTAGCTTGCCGTGGCCCCGTACGAAATTTGGGCCTCCGGCCCCGGCCTTCTCTGTTGCACGTTTTGTCCTTCAAATGTTGGGCCTATGATGGTGCATGGGTCAAATTGTGCGTGGGGTTTGGTCCTCTTGATTGATCTACTCCTTGGCGTCTTTTATTCAATACGCTTTCTAATTTATTTGGCGACTTTGTACTGTTTCCACTCTTATACACGCAAAACATATGTAACATAAGTTTGCTCCTTTCTCGTGAATTGGATAAAGGTTGGCGGTATAATATACCGATAATGACCGCCAAATAAGGAAAAACCCTAGCCTCCATTCAAGCGAGAAACTAGCCTCCGGATGCCGTGGACGACGTGCTTCCTATTCATGTACTGCCGGAGGAGCGCCAAAGTAAGATCCTCGATGACCGCATCCAACAGAGAGGAACAACTTCCAACTTGGAGCCTTTGCGCAGTTCCGTAAGCATACACGGACACCAAGGAGGCGATCCAAATATATATATAGCAAAATAGCGTAGCAAATCAATCATCAACGTATATAGAAGGAAAATGTAGCGGCGGCGCTCCTCCACGCCCCTCCCCCACCACGCGGTGTGCCGAGAGAGAGACGGTGTTGAAGTGTGTGGCAACGCATTATATTTATAAAATATTATGTCCTATGTTATAACCCTACGCTTGAAAACGGCCCAGCTCGTTGTACCACAAGAGAACGGGCCTAACATGCAGGTCCAAATTCAGGCCCAAAGGAAGGTCGGCCGCGGGGAAGGAAGCGAGGCCCGCTCAAAACCGGACAGGCCTAGCCAAATTGTTACGCGTGTCAACATCTATCGTCTCTAGCGGGGCGACCGAAGACTCGAGACAAATACAGCGTGCACTGCCGAGCGCTCGGACCGACATGTGTCTACAACGCAAGCACTGTTACGTGCACGCCAAGACTCGCGGAAGCATCCCGCTTACGATACGTGTCCGCGGATGAAGAAACAAAGACGCATACCGGGCGACAACACACGCTCAGAATGACCGCCTTCTGCCGGAGAGCGGGTTACATGTACGTCACAACACATCTCGGCAAAACTATACATGCCGGGTAGTGGCTGAGACATGTACGCATTACCCCGATAACACAAGGACATGAGACCCCGCTAACACAACTCGCTCAAAATACTCGCGCAATGTACGACACCCGCTAACACAACTCATCTGAAAATAAACGCTTGCCGGTAGTGGTATGCTCATTGGCCACCGCTAACACAACTCGTCTCTTGGACTTTAATTTACGTGGGCCGTTACGCACTTTTGTACAATGGACGCGCCTCGCATGCCTTGTCAAGCAACATGGTATCGACCACACGAAGTTGGAGGAATCCACGCCGTAAAGGGTGAAGCATGGGGCACGGCGCCGAAAAGGTGTGCGTGAAGCAAAAACGCCCTCAATTAGGGGTTGCATCCCACGATCGGTCTCGAAAACCGTGATTAAACACGGTTCGAGATACGTTGAATGCTCGCAACTACTCGGTTTCAAAAAATCGCCGTGAGCCAGTGCCTATGCCTAGCCAACGAAAAACGCGTGTCCGATTAAGAAAACAGACGCGGCGTTACATGAACACACGCCCGTAATGACCTCCTATTATCGACGCGTATTGGTCTTGTGGGACCATCCGAGTTATTTGTTGGTGTTTCTTAACGCACATAGAGAAATCCGCAAGCGCACGGAAATACCGTTGTAGCACTTCACCCAATGGGTATGATATCGTATTTTACACAAGGACGGTCGCCAGCTTTTTTCGGGTCTCGTGGTCAACCTAAGGCAAGGGTTTGTTTTCTAAGAGTAGCAAGGTATCTATAGGCTAAGTTTTCCAGGCAAAGTGATTTCTAAAGTCCGTTGTCTACTCACTTCGCACCGCCAACGCCCAACCGGGAAGCTTCCTAGGCAATTAGCTCTCACGCCACCCGAACGTGGGGGATTTCAAGGGGACGGTCAAGGCTTGTCACGACCCGGCCGCCTACCCCTCAACCGTGGGATGCTTCGCAAAAGGTAGGTGAACGCTAGTCCAAACACCACGTTTGCACTATTGGTCACAGCGTTCTTGATGTTGGCCAAGGTTCCCGGTCAAAGAGTTCCTTCACCAAGAACTAACGCTCTTAACGAGACAATCTACCGATCCCCGCAAGTCTACAACAGCTAAGAAATATATGAGGAAATTAAATAGCTTCAAGATAATCACAAGACTTCTTACCAAAGTGTAAGTAGCTTGCAGAGGTACAAGCCAAGTGTACCGACAAGTCCCGCACTGGCCCCTCCTAGGAACAGCGGAACACCGAGAGGCTTAACCGTCAACTCCGGGTAGAAAGAACAAAGCTTCTTTCTAGCTTTTCCCTCTCTCACTCTCTAGAATTTAGAAGAAGATAGAAGAAGTAGAAGAAGAAGAACTAATTCTACTCTCTTGCACAAGTGGACTGGTTTCTCCTTGGAATTGTTGTGTTACAATGGAGGGAGATGGCCTCTTTTTATATAGGAGAGAGGGGGAGAGGCCATCTCTACACTTGGAAACATTTCCTACCGCCCTGAGCCATGCAAACCACATGGGGAGGTCGGCAAGATGTTTCCTAACAAATTGCCGTAGAAAACCGGAGGAGCTGGCGTTAAGGCGGTGAACCGAGCTAAACCGGCGAGATACACGCTATCTCGCTATTTCTCGCGCAGCCGCGGCGGGTGAACCGGCCGGTCCTCGTGGTCCAACCGCATTAGGTGAGCAAAACCGCAACCGCCTCCGCCGCCCCCGTCCCCCGCCCCGCCACGACATGCGGAGGGCGAATATGGGAATGTTCTGGCTGGGAGAACCGCGTGCCGACTCCTCCGCTTTGCCTTGTGCCGCCACGTGGCACGGCGGGTTGGCCCGCTCGAACCCGAGCGGGCTCCAGCGTTCAAACCGCGTCGCCGCGTGGGGAGGCCGCCGTCCCCGTGCCGCCGCCACGTGGTGGGCCGGCCGACCTCAGCGCCCTTTGGCAAATGGATCGCGGGGGCCCGCCGCCCCTTTGTCTCATTCGCGTGTGGCCCGGGGATGGTCGACATGGCGGGCCCGCCGCGTGATCGCTGCCGCTGCTGTTTCCTGCATGGTGTAGTAGCTGCCACGTGGCGTTCCTCGATAGGTCCTGCATGGCGCTGCGCTGACACGTGGGACCCGCATTCATGCAAATAATGTTTGTGCAATATCTTTTCATTCCGGAGTCCAAACATAGCAAATGATATGTCCATTTTGATCAGCGCGACGAGCCCTTCGCAATGGTGTGCTTCGTTTTGTCATATGAGATAGTTTTTACCTGTGATAAATTAGAAATTCCTGCAACACCATTGAAATACCAAAACTTGTGGAACTTGTTAGATTTAAACCCTACCACTAAGTTTGGTGGTCAAAAGAGAGCTTTTTATGCAGGTGTTGATGGTATAAAATAGGTAGTTAACGACCGTCAACAGACGCCTATTACTGACGCTCGCCCAGCCCGCGCGTCAGTAATGTCACAACACAGACGCTCGTTGACGTCTCTGGGCTCACTAGCGGTTATTAGCCTTTTTACATAGTGATATGTATCTATTCGTAGAACGCCTAATTCAATACTCGAGTGGGTTAGGTGGTAAAGATATTTATGTAAGCGTGGTGCTTATATATGATTTACTTGCGGATGCACCTTATATTCCGGGTCGTGTGGTAGATCGCGGGAGTGACAGTCCTGTTGAGTCCTTTGGAATCCACCCTCCGTCTATAAGACAAGTGGACATTGATTATGGGGAATATCTTGTTTCGCTCTTGATTTTCCTTGATAGTCGTCCGGATACATGATCTAGAGTCTACTATGCTATAGATGATAACATATGCCTTAGAGTAGATGTAATGACTCAGTAGATTAAATGCTATAGATGAATTCTGTCTCTTAAGGAAGTCCAATGTTAAGTCTAACTTTAGTAGTTTATTCCCATCTCTGTGTGTGATGCCTCTGCCTTTTATTTATCATTATCATATTATTATCATTATTGGTTTACCCCTGCTAAAGTAAGCACTAGTAACAGAAGCTCTCATAAGTATGCCACTTATTAATTATGTTTGAGCCCACCTTTCAATTATTCCTCCCCGTGGTAGAATATAAATGACAAAACTTGGATTACTCGGTGAAATGCTACAAAGTGGTATTTATATTCGTAAAATGATGGATAGACCTTTTTATTTATTTCTTATAGATTGCAAACAACACATATCATAAGTATCACCTATGCATTTCCTAGCATTCTTTGTTGGGGATGACAACCTAGCACATAGTAGTGTTAAGAGATGAACCACACCGAAGTTTCTCTCGATGGCTTATAGCCTTAGGTGAGATTAACTCCGCCTAATGTTATAGTGACGTTAGATTTACCAACATTTATGATGATCTTAGACTTGGGTATTTATCATTTATATATTTATCTTTATCCCGTGACTTATCCCCGTTGAGTAATGTTAGATGCATATGGCTACTCGCATTGTACAACCGTAAGTGGATCCCATAAATAAATCACAATATAAATCATTAGATGTCCTTTTCTCTCTACTTTCCATAGACTCCCTTCCCCCGTGGTAAAATATAAATACGATACGGATTACTCCGGTGAAGTGCTACAATTGGTATTTCTATCTGTGCGGCGCTTGTAGATATCATGTTCATTCTTTTATCAAGGCCTTTCAAGAGTACCATGCCCCCGCATTTCTTTGAGCGTTATTGCTAGGGTGACAGACTAGTGTATAGGTAATGCCTAGAAATGAGTGGTATACCTTGAGTACATATCCTGGTGAGATTAACTCCACTATGGATAATGATGCTAAGTTTACATCCCACTACTAACACCGCCTAACTCCGCTTTGTTGGATCATGAGGTTAATCCCATATTAAAGCTAACATGATTAGATAGATATCCCATATATATTTCTTTTCGCCTTCCTAATTTGGATCGTGTAAGAAATATCAACAAGCATTTCTGGCACCGTTGCCGGGGAAGGTGTAGTCTATCCAGAACAAAACACATTTTAAAAATTTTGAAAAGATGTTTTTTTTAGCTTCAAAAGTTTTTCTAGTGCTTCTTTCCAGCTTTCTCTAGTTTGGAAGGGTATTAGCCAAGACTTAGAAAGTGTTACTCCTACTAAGTTGGTATTGTTTCTGACTTTACTAGTTAGAAAGGGTGCTAGCCAAAAATCTTATGAACACATCATATAAGGAAACCAGAGAGATCACTTACACTACATAATGCATTGAGAACCCATTATCACATACTCAAATAGGTTCAACCCTATTTTCTATTTGTTTTTATTCTAGCTTGGAGGGAATTGTATGAATTGGAACCTTTCGTAAAATTTTATTGAAGATCCGAAAAATTAATCCATAGTGCAAGAGCAAAACTCGGACAAACTCAAAGACCTTCATCTTCATCATCATCCGAGACACCAAGACCTACCGATTTGGAAGTTGATCAAACAAGGCAAAGCTTAACACCTGAATTTGAAGCTTATGGCAACCAAGACACCGTGAATTTTGGCTCCTACCACGGACAACATTCTTGTTGGTCCGAAGGTAGAGGTTGGAGACAAAGGCTTTGAGCTTAAGCCGGGGCTCATTAACATGGTGCAAGCTAGTCAATTTTGTGGAAAGGCACATGAAGATGCTAGTGCTCATCTCCAACACTTCACGGAGATTTGCAAAGCACATTCACTATGAAGGACGTATCCGCAGATGCCATATTGCTCCGTCTCTTTCCATTCTCACTTTTTGGAAAGGGCTAAGCAATGGTTTTATGCTACAAAGATATAAGAATACAACATGGGATATTTGTTCCACGGCCTTTCTTGCTAAGTTCTTTCCAGTAGGCAAGACAAATGCCTTAAGAGGGAAGATATCAAATTTTAAACAACGGCATGATGAATCGATCAGGAAGCGTGGGAGCGTTTCCAAGAATACATTTAGAATGTCCACACCATGGGATGGAGAAGTGGCCATTGATGCGCACTTTCTATCATGGGCTTGTTCGGTGCTGCTCGTGAAACTATGGATCTTTGCGGTGGTGGTGCTTTCTTATCACTTACAATAACTCATGCTACTGAGCTTGTGGAGAAGATGGCTTCCAACCAAGGTTGGAGTGAAGAGCGTCAATCCCGCAAGAGAGGAATGCACCAGCTTAAAGAGGTAGATATGCTATCTGCTAAAATGGACCTTATCATGAAGAAGCTAGAGGATAGAGATCCTCAACCCAAGGCAGTAATGCAAATTCAAGACTCACGCATGGCGTGTGAAGAATGTGGAAACACAGGCCACCGGCAGGAATTGCCCGGAGATCCCGGAGGACATCAATTTCATCAATAATAACAATAATTTCCGTCCTCAAGCGAGAATCAAGGTTGGAACCAACAGAGGCCCAATTATCAAGGAAACTACCAAGGTAACAATCCAGGTAATAATTTTCATACTTATCAACCTTCTTTAAGAGACCTTGTTGTTAACCAAGGTAAAACCATGGAGAATCTATCAAGAAAGATAGCAACTAATGATAAAGCTCTTGAACTTATCAATACTTGTTTAGAAAGTTTTTCTTCAGCTATAAAGAATCAGCACAGCTTTAATAAGATGATAGAATCTCAGATTTCTCGGTTATCTATTCCACTAACCACACCGGGTAAGATTCGGGGCAGCCTAGGAAGAATTAGAAACCGCAAACCTTGTTGATATTTATAATGCGGTCGTTACTATAGAGAGACCTCAGGAAGCTGTTGGTTGGATGACTCGATGCCACCTAAGAAGGAAGATCCAGGGAGGCCAGTTATTACAATCAAGATTGGACAACACACATTCGACAATGCTCTATGTGACTTCGGCTCAAGCGTTAACATACTACCCAAGGTAATTTATGAAAAGATTTATAGTGAACCGCTTTGGAAAACGAATATGTGCTTGCGGCTTGCGGATCAATCATTCGTTATCCCGAGGGGATCCTTGAAGACGTGTGTGTAGGAATCAGGGGCTCTTACATGCCAGCAGACTTCGCTAGTTGTAGACACCGGAAGAAATGAAAGAGCAACAATCATACTCGGTCGACCATTCTTATGCTCATTAAAAACCTATCATCTATGCGAGCGGTCAAAAGATTATTTTCAACATCAAAGGGAAGAGGGAGAAATTCACTTTCAAGAACAAGGTACACACCTCTCTTACTTATTCCCAAAATACCAATCATTATGTTTTAGAACCAAAGATAGAAAACTACAACAAGAACAGTAAGAAGAAATCGAATCGAACAAGAACAAGGCGGCACTGACCTACAAAGGTAATGGTAGTAAATAAAACAACATCTTATAATGACCATTTACTTCAATCTCCGATGCTAAACAACAAGATGATCCGGTACCCCTACTATTCATTGCTCTATTAATGTTGGAATTTTTATAATACATTTTGCGATACGGGATCCGGCATTAACTTAATGGCAAAAGTTACATATGAATTATTATTTGGAAAATTGCCGTTGCAACCAACATATGTGCAGCCTCTGAGATGGCGGAGACCAATCTTATAGAGTTCCTGAAGGAATTGCCAAAGACGCGTACCAGTCAAGATTATGGACCACTATGTTCTCACTGACTTTGTAGTCATGGACATGGGGAAGGAAGAAGACCCTCCACTAGTGCTTGGGAGACCATTCCTCAACACTACTCGTGCAATCATTTACATCCATACAGGAGAGATTCATTTCCACTTCCCTAAAGAGAAGGTATGTGTTTACTTTAATAGTTATAATTATCATGAATTTCCCAGGAAGAACAGGTCAGCTCGTCGCCGCCATAATAGACGATGGATCAAGAATCTCGAAGAAGATAAGGTAAGTGAAGAGGTTAAAACTCTTACACCTAATACATCCACGGAGAAAGAAGAATCAACTACTCCAAAAAAAAATTCATCATCCAAAAGATGGAGGAAGAAGAAGACATCTCCCAGAACATCATCAGAAGAGACAATAGAATCATCAGTGCCACCGATTGTGACAACCGATATACCATGGGAGTGAAGAGCGAGAACTTGAAGTCTGTTGAGGAGGACTCTAAACACCGAATCCTCGCCGAAAGGTAACTCGGTAAGTTATCCATATGTAAATATTTGCATTGCATATTTTATCTTTTTTAGTATCTTATATCTACATTTGAAAACAACAAAAATATATTTTGTCTTTTGTTTTGTGAAAACCTTTAAGCCCCATGCTAATATCCCCGAGGTTTAAACACCTCTAGGCTATTTCTTTGTGGTGGCATAAAAAAAAAATAAAAAGATGCATAAATTCTTTATCTTTTCTTGCATATAAAAATAAAATAAAAATTTGAAAAATGAAAATCTAAATATATCCCAGGCAAACTAAAGCAATGTGGCTAACCCCTAATGCTTAATCAAGTTCCACTAGCTTTGTTGTCTATTTGAGATCAGCAGATTTCAAGAGGAGAAGAGATATGCTAGGCGCCACCTTTGTTGCCAACTACCTCAACTTCTACATCATTGAAGATTACACTCCAATCTAGCTTGGGGGAGTGCAACCCCTAGTTATCCAGATAAGTATCTTATTATCTATATATATTATATTATATTATTATTAGTTAAATATTTTGTTTGCTAGAAAGTTTGTTAAGAGTCTAGTTTGTTAAGAGTTTAGTTTTATAGAGTCTAGTTGTTTAAAAAGTCTTTTGTTAGAGTGTGAATAAAAGGATCAAGAGAGAGTGCTCACTAAATTTGCTTTGCTTAACTAAAAGGAACCCCAAAATCTGCCAACATGGAGATGATGAATAGTTGCTCCATTTGTTATACTTTTCTAGTACCTAGCTTTCGGGCTTAATTTCTCTTGAGCTCCATTTGCAAAATTACTTTGATTTGATATTTACTCTAAACCTGAAACCTATGGGTTGCAAATGCTTGCTCTAAAGTCTAGGTAATTGACGGATATGATATATGATAGTCCGATTTTGCTATTTGATCTTACTCCTAGTGACACTAGATTTACGGAGATTTATATTTTGAAAATTGAAAATGCACATGATAAGTTCCTGTGTGACAAGAGTGTGAACCTCCTACCACGCGACCATATATACATGCTCTTTAGATTAGGAAAACCTTTGATATATATATATATATATATAGGTTGCTTGCTTTTCATTGAGTTCGTTCAATCTTTGTCGACCCTTAGAAACTTGTCATGCTGATCATGTACACTCCACTCCACTCATTCCACTTCATTACATTCCACTCTACTCGACTCCATGCACTTATATGCTATTTCCATCCTGGAAATATGCATCCACCACATATATACCCACCATATATATACCATTTTCACTCTAGCCAGCAAAAATGTTCTACTCCTATCCTAGGAGAGAGCAACCAAAAATACTCACTATACCCATCCACTCATTCATTGCTAGCCAACATCTTACAAAAGCTCCATTACATTTATTTACCTCTCAAAAAGTTATTGCAAAAGAGATTTGGGTTGTAGATTAAAAAAAAAGAGAGAAAAAGAAAAGAAGGGAGATGAAAAATGGACAAAAGTCCTACGGGCGAGTAGAGCCTACCTCCCTAAGAAAAAAAAGAAAGAATAAAGGAGAGTTAAAAATGGACAAGTGTCCATTTGAAAACAATGGGTACTTAGATGCTCGCCTCTCCATAAAAGAAAAAAGAAAGAAAAAGATACAACCCAGGTTCTCTACAGAGTTTCCAAATTCACAAGAGAGAAGATTTCTCAAGGAGCAAAAGTAAGATTTCCCATCATCTATTCTATACACCTTACTATATTCCATACCATTTATATTCTATCCATCATACACATGCACCACTTGATCAGTGTGACTTGTAACTTTGGATCCATTGCTTGAATTTACAATATATGCTTAGTAAGTAAATAAATTGTTTTCTCCTACCTATGAGCTCTAGATATATAAGCCTTAGATATAGGGTGAGAGAGAAGAAGGCATAGTGTACTCTTGCCTTAGCCAAAAATACTACATATCATGAGAGAAAGGCAACACTACCTTATTGCCTTAGAGAGGATCCACAAATACCACAAATGAGAGATTAGAGAGAAAGTCATCGAGGAACTTTGAGTTTTATTTGAAAATCAGCAAAAACTCCGGAAGGACAGCTTGATCAAAAGAGTTTGGGATATAGTGCTCGACTTGATCGTTTCTATCTTTCAATTACCCAAGATAGAAGAAAAGGTATAAGCCCCAAAAGGTAAAAGGTAATATGGGTAAGTTGAAGCTTAAGAACTCCCGCTGGATGTTCTCCTGGAGGAGATACGCCGCGGCCTTGTTCGCCGAGAAGCGCCGCCGCCGGCCGGGGTAGATGCCCCGCGACCTCACCGAAGCGGGTGGTGGTGGTGCCCCGCCGGACCTCGCCTGGCTCGTGGATATTCCCCGCGGCCTTGGGCTGGGATACGCCTCGCTGACCCTCGCTACGCCGCCGTCCTCGTCGCCGTGCCACGCCGCCCTTGCCGTTCCTCGCCGCACTTGCCGGATGGGCGGCCATCGCCGCCACCTCGGTCGCCGCCTCCCTCGCCGCCCCTCGCCGGCCCGCCCACCCCTTACATCCCGCAAATCGGTAGGAAGTCGTATTAATCGTTGATTCATATACACGCAAACCAAGACACTCACGGCTTCTTTCAATGAATATTTTTGATTGAATTAATGACCTATTTGGTGCTTGCCAGGCAGCTAGAGATTATGCATTGGGGCAAAGATCCTCGGCGTTGATCCGTTGGAAGCCGAATCGCATGTTTTGTGCCGACACTTTCGGTTATAAATCGAGGATGGAGAATAAAATTCCGCAACAAGAGAAGGCAGAGGAAAAGCTTCGTGTATTCGCAATGGCAATTGTGCCTTCTTTGTAATGAGCTTGTGGTCCGTACTCACCCACCTTGTAGTCCCCGTTGTATGGTTACAAAAACAAAAGGAATGAATATTCTGAATGTTGAGGAACTCAAAGACTTTTGTACTACCTGTTGTATGGTTACAAAAACAAAATGAATGAATATACTGAGATCAACAATGTTTGTACATTTTCGGGTTTGGCAATGACAATTTAACAAATATTTGTGCTTTATACGTTATTATTTTTTGTTCTTTGTGAGGATATTACAGCTTATGTTTCGACAATCTCGACAAGTTCTTGCATTCCCCCTCTCTTTTAGCTAATGGAGATTGTTAGTGCATTTGGCCCATTGGCTGCATACCGCTTTCTTTTAGGTATGAGTCTTTGTGTGCATTTGGTACCAGTATAGAGTTATGATCATCATAGTCATCGATCAATTTCATACGGACGGTGTGCCGATCGATCCATTACTTCTAAGGCATGTCTTTGGAGCGATCAAATGTGTAAATGTAGTTGAGTATCCACGCCGATGGTAGTCTTTGCAGAGAGGATAACATGGTTGAGCTCAAGATTGAATGCAATCAATTTGTTGGTGCTTGAAAACATTGCTCGATCTTTTTCTACGGAGTACCAAACGGTGCATAGATGTTACAAATCATAGACATTTTTCATTCATTTTCCACGAAATTGCCCAAACACGAATACACAAATGTCCCCGCAAGTCAAACCAACATCATTCGAAGCTCGAACATTCGAAAGTCGAGGGTATCTCCATCCTTCTATACACGAAGTGTCACATTTTCATTGTCAAATTTTCATTGCACAAGAATGTATACAACCAGCTAGCGAGGAATTCTATGGAGATGTACGGACATTCGTAAGCACCCGAACATTCGATGAGGAATGTAGACATTCGTAAGCATGCCCAAAAATGTACGTAAGCATTCATCGTTCTCCGTGCGGCCCGGCAGAAGGGGTCGACGCGTCGCACGCCGTGAAGGGCGGCGGACGCCCGCAGCCGCTGGCCGGGCGGCGGCAGAGCGACCATGCTCAACTCGGCAGACAAGCAAGGCGGGCGGCCAATCTCCACCTCGCCGAGCGGCACTCGACCCGAACCGGAGGCGTCGAGGGGAAGCCGGTGCGGCTTAGCTTGGCGGCGCGAGAATCCGAGGCCGCTGCGGCCCTAGCGCCGCGGTGGCGCTCCGTCCGATCTCCCCGTCCGCTGCTGTCTCTCGCCTCATCGCACGGGCGGCGTGACCGCGAGGACGGAACCAACCGTGACTCTTCGTGACTCGCCGCGGCCGCACGGGGAGGGGGGGTGCAAGATTGCCAAAGGGCCGGGCGCAATAAGAAAAGACCGTGCTCACGCCGCCGGCCCTTGGATGGAGATGGACGTTCGAAAGCTAGTGTGCGCGGTTGCATATAAGACCGGTGTGCACGGGATAACGTTCCCAAAAAGTTTATCTTTATCTAGAGAGAAATTTTGTTTGAAAGCATGTGTACTTTTAAGGTGTGATAGCGTTGCAGCAACTCCCGATCCAAGTAAGTAGTTTAATATAATATCATGTGTCTTGCTAAGAGATTAGCAAGAGGTAAGCTTGGGGAGCTTGTTGACACCTGTTATAGCATAATATTATAAGTCAATTAACATGAAATAAGGGCTCAAGTCAAAGACCAAACATAAGTCTAGGGGTCTAACTAACATAATTCCACGAGTTTTGGTATACGTGACTTTTCGAGGACTTGATAGATAAATGAGAGAAGAATGGAGAAAGTTCCGGAATATACAAGACATATGAAGACAAGACTTGACCGTGAAGTAACTCAACCCGAAAAGTGGACTAAAACCACTACTAACTATTGCCCCAAATTCAACGCCTAAAAAAGGTTGCAAAAGACCAAAAAATGGTAGCAATAGTATTATTGCTACCTTTTTAATTTGGTAGAAAGTCGTTGCACTTGTGACGGTAGCAATAGCATGTTGCCATAGTTTCTGTTTTTGTTGCGACACATAATCCCTCTATTGCAACACTTTTGCTCTTGCGCAACCAAAATTGGGTGTTGGGATAGGATCAATAGCAACCATTATGGGTGTGGCAATAGTAGTGATTGCAACGCTCTAGGTGTTGCTAGTGATGGCTATTGCTACATGATGATCTTGTAGCAACAAAGTGTAATAGCAACACAAGAGTAGTGTTG
>JADLZK010004726.1:0-83537 GCA_015847255.1 Hyparrhenia diplandra
GTCAATCGAGTTACATGCAATTTTATCAGAATGAACACTATATGTGTGTATTTGCATCAAAGCCAATAAGTATAATTCATTAGTTACCATTTTATTATGCGTGCACAAACAATTGATGATGCCAGAAGAAGCATGGAAAGCAGCCAAAGTCCTTGGATGCTCCGTGCCTCTGGCACTTCGCCATAGGTGATAGGTTAGAGCTAATGCCAACAATATGGTTGTTTGAGTGCAGTGTGTCTCGTATCAACCAATGGGTCGTATGGACAATATATACCTCCATAGTAAAAATCTATCTATCTATCTATGTGTCTATCTATATGTCTGTTTGTCTGTCTCTCTATCTATGCTGTCTATGTATCTATATCTATGTGTCTATCTATCTCTACGTCTTTACCTCTCTGTCTATACATTTATCTGTCTATATATACCTCATCCCTAGCCATTTGGAGTGTGTTATAGTGTTGAAATTAATAAGTTGAGTTGAGGCTCAACTCATAGTGTTCTAGACATCTGATGTGTAAGAAGATTAGGCTATTAGCAAAAGCATTAGGATTAGTGATTAGGCTTTGTTGGAGCCCACTTTAGTGGTTGTTTAGGTTTAGAACTAGTGTTTGAGGTGAGGTTTGCATAAACCGTGCATAGATGATTTGAGCAAATTACACTGGTGATCCTATCTGCTGAGCTCACTCTCTCTCTCTTTTCCCTCCCCAAAGCCTCGAAAACACAACATGGCGATCATGCCACCCTAGGCGGTCCTCACGCGGCTGGTTGCACTTGTGGCCGTGCGAGCCCGCCCGAGCAAGCCTCTCGGCCTCCTCCCAAGCCGTGCCACACTTGAGTTGTGAGGGCTCTCACGAGGAAGAAGAAGAGGGAGAGATGAGGGAGACATGGGAGCCACATATATATTATAATGCCACATTATCATACATAGGTCTAGACCCGATTGGATTCGTCGTGAGACTCCAAATATTGATTGAAGGTCTAAATGGATGATTTGCGAGTTGATGGGATAACACAGTTGATTAAGTTTGAGGATCTAACCAAGTGATTTGTAAGTTTAGAGACCGGGATTACAACCGAATAAATTCGAGAACCTAAATAAACAGTTTGCAAGTTCAGAGATGGAGATGATACAACCAAACAAGTTTGAGAACTGCTAAATGCACTTTACTTTTTGGGAAATTGCTGGATTTTTTGAGTTTGTAATGACCATTTTTGCCTTACCGTCTTCGGCTCTCAAAGGGGGCTTCCGTACAGTTGTTTTGGGTAAGGGCTTCCGTACAGTTGTGTTAACTAATATAGTATATAACACTGGATGTTGTCATCTCTTATATATTGGTTCAGGGGTTCATGATAGAATTTCATTACCTCCTCCGGTGGATGTTATAGCCGGCAATACATGTTTTTTCTTGTTTTTCTTTTCTAGAATTAAGACAATATTTGGTCCTTGCCGTCTGGTAAGGTATTTTTCTCGGAGGGAGGGGCTTGGATTGGAGATCCCAAACCGTCCCAGAGAATTTGACTTGGTCTCTGGTCTTCCATTCCCAGCCCAAGTCTGTTTTTCTCTGTGAATTAGTACATTTTCTTCAGAGATAAAACAATTGAGTACTGAAAAGGAATCAACTCTTATATTTACAAGAGGACGAACGATCGATGATTATTGAATACGATGGTTGAACTGATCTAACTCTAGCTAAGCTGCTAGCTGCTTGGATCCTGGCCGGCCGAGACACTGTGTGATGTGATAACTGAAGTAATGTGAGGCTACCTTCTATGCACTGGCAAACATATCAGCATAGTCATTGCGTTATATATTAGCTCCAAGACACCAGCTGATAACACGCTACTAGTAGTAGAGTCTATATATTAACCTATTGCTCGTTTACAAATTACAAATTAAGCAATCGATCGTTGGTCTCCGCCCTCGGACGATGTTGTCTCAGCATGTCGGGAATGTGCGCCCAGCGAAAGAGATGGCATCAAGCAGTAATGAACATCACCAAGATTCCCATGGAATGAGAAACAAGTATCTTGTGGAGGATGTCACCATTACTCTTGATGGTGCCAGAATATCAAATGCCGGTCTGGATGCGTTGGAGGATGTCACCATTCTTGATGGTGGTGACGAATATCAAATGCCGGGTGATTTCCACGGTTGCCGCCATTCCCCCTCTAAGGCAGTAACGGGCGTTGGCGGGCATCACAGGGCCTGGATGTGCTTCAAAGACATTGTAATCACTGTCGTTTGTGGAGTTGACTCGAAGCTTCCACGGTCGCCGTGGGAGTGGAGGTCGCCCGGGCTATGCCGCTGGTGGTGGTGTTGGTTGGTGTACAACTATATGCTTATCATGGGAGTTCTTTGTTTTTCTCTTTTGTATTTTCGGTTTTTTCAGTTTCGCGATGTGTGCGCAAAGCTTGCTTGAAAACCAGCTTTGTAAAACTTGTACTTATATTTTCAGGCTTCAAGAGCCACAATCTCAATGAAATCAGGTGGGGATGAAAAAAAAAGAATGTTGCTAGTTTGGAGCATGCATCTCGTCGTAGTGCGATTTGGCTACTTTTGAACAATGTGTTACCCGTTTCTTTGGTTTCCTGTTTTTTATTCTTGCGTCTGCGTTACGCTGTCGCCTGGCATCTCGCCAAGAACTATGAAATACGTGTAGTGAACATTCTCGAAAAACAATAATGTATTACCCGTGATGATGACTGATGAGCTCATTCATTCTCTCCAGCTGATTTGTTTCTGTTTGTGTTGCCCTTGTGTTAAATAGGTGCATCTCGCATCCATGTCGTCTTGCTTTTCTTCCATGCATGCCAGCCGAAAAGCAATCAGATAATATTGGGCTCTCCATGTGTGTACATATATACCCACTGCCACTCTCTCCTCCTCTCGTCCTGATCGAGTTCATCATCATTACACATACAACTGAGTTAGCGAGCAGGCGTAGAATAGAAGAACACTACTGCTATGGAAGGCCGTCGCTTTGAGTCTCTCCTCCATGGACGTCTCATTGAGCATCCCTACAGCACCAGCAGCTTCCATGCTGGTGGACAAGGACAACATGAGCGATGAGAAGATCTCAATCATCACCCCCACAGGTCTCCTCCCCTCCCAACAAGATCCTACCACTAGGGTTTCAACAAGACGAGGATGACGATCCACCTCTCTAGTACTCTCCGCCAAGGCATGACACTTGCACTCATCAAGAAGGTAATGACAACTGCAAAACCTGAGCCCATCACTAATTATAAGTCACTAGCTAGTCATAGTCACTACCACAGTATTTCAAATATCCAACGATTTAGCCCTCCTTTCTCATGGTCCACGCTTACCGCTGATGACTCCATTGTGTTGTTGATGCATGCATGCTTGATCCGGTGGTTGCGAGTTTCGGGGACATTCTGCTCATCTTCACCGTGGTATCGGCGCTCATCATGAGCGAGGAGCGCTGCGCGGTGCGCTGGGCCTGGCATCGCGGTGACCGCTGGGTTGGTGTAGTCGGTCATCGTCTCCTCCATCTTCCGTGTTCGGAGGCCAGCTCAATCCCATTGTCGCCGTCACCATGGCCGTGTTTGGCCACATGCCACGAGCTCACCTGCATTACCCTACATCGTCGCTCGTCTCCTTGGATCCCACGGCAAGCATCGTTAGTCGCCAAGGCGCTCTATGATCCGTTGAACCCAGGTGCTATTATCACCCGCGGTGCCTAGGATCGGCACCTTTGAGGCGTTTTGGGTCGAGTTCATCACCACCTTCGATCCTTCTCTTCGTCATCACCGCTCTTACCACCCGATCCCGGGCGGTAAATTCTCAAATGCAGCGTCGTCTAAGACACACAAGAGTTTCTATATTCAATTCATGTCGGTGAACTGTTTGAAATAAACATCTTGCTTTGTGTTCCATTTCAAACTTTGACATTGTATAATCTCTTATGCTTGCAGGTTAAAGAACATGTGGCAGTGGGAGCTGCGGCGGCGTGATGATGGCGCTCTCATCTCCGATGCGTGCAATGATAAATCCCTACATCAATATTTATTGCTTTATTATTTCTCAATCGAGGAATTAATAAGGTTTCAATGAATTGAAATGTTTAACTATGTATGTGTTGGCTCGATATATATGAGCAGGAGTCGACAGGGCGTCGATGAATCCGGCGAGAACGCTAGGAACGGCGATTGCCACGGGGCGTACACCCAAGATCTGGATCTACATAGTTGCTCCTCCGCTGGGCGCCATAGCTGGATGTGGAGCTTACCATGCGCTCAAGTGATGTATCATCCATGTAATGCAATGGATTAGTGCAGGATCGGAATAGAAGTTGATGTTCTCAATCAAATGTGTCATCAATGAGGTTACATATGCTGTAATACTAATTGTGTTTATTCCCAATCAAATGTGTCATTCATGTTTTCAATCAAATGTGTCTCCTGGCCATGCGGACAGGGGCTGTTCGTCTCGGCTTTCTCCGGCGACATGGTTGATGGCGGAAGCTGGCGAAAGGCGACGACTACGGTGGACCTCTGTGTAGTTTGGATCGATGGAACACAGCTTACTCCTATCCCTTGTATCCTTTGCGTATGGTTCGTATGTGTATGTGTATTTGTATGTTTTCCTTGCATGTTAATAAATAATATATGCAGTGCGTGTTGTGATAAAAAAAATGTCATGATGTAGAAAACCACGCAAACATACGGCCGGGCACAATATGATATATATTGGTTCATCCTGTAATATTAGTTGTGTTTTGTCCTCGTCAGGTCTTCGTACACTGAATAGACACACGTCGTATACACTTTAGAGCTCCTTTAGATCCCAATTAGACTACGGTAATCTGGAATTATGGACGACATGTTAATAATCTAGATCAAGGGTTATATATAGTACTACTTTTGATCCCAAGATTATAAAAAGGTGAATTATTATTAGTTGAAGTACAAATGACCTATAATCTCCTCACAAAAAAAAACAATGACCTATAATCTAAGAAACAGCTTAGAGAAATATTATGGGACAATTATAATCCATTCATAATCCATCCTATATTTTGGGATACCATCATCTCTAGGTTATGTTATCTAAGTACTAGCATAATTTAGTTGGGATCCGATCACCTCCTTGCTGGCCAAAGAGATAAACTACTTGAGAATTAAGACTCATCACACACTACAAATTGACTTTTTATAGTTTCCTCCAATCAAAACTACAAATCTGTAATGTTTGTTCTTAAATTAGTCAAGTTTTTTTTATTTTATCTTAGAATATCTAAATCTTGTAGAGATTCATGACATAAAATTGATTATTAATTGTAAAAATTATAATATATAACACTTTATATTTAAGATAATATGATTTTAAAAAATATATTATCCAATGCCACTATGCTTATCGTGTCAATGTCCTTATGTACTTAACATTTCTAATTTGGCAAGGTAAATTGAGATGAAAAGTTGTTTTGAGGAAAGAATTTTATTTTGTTTTTCACTAAAACAAGTCAGCCAAAAAAGATAGAATTTGCAAACATAGTATTAATTTGATTTTTAAATTTAATTGTTTTCTCGTTATATTGCAAGGCACGCCACTCGTATATGCTCATCGATATTGCCATCAATCTCAAGATTTGTTGATCCAGCTTAGTCTTTCTAGTGTTCTTATAGGTGTAGGTAGTGTGTTTATAGGGGTGAGTATTTGCTCTTTTACGTAAACGCCCACATCTATATTGGGTTTCATAAAAAAAAATTATGAGCGTGAGGAAGTGAAAGCCTCGGTATTATTACTCTATCACCCTACCACCATGATCCACAAAATAGGTCTATGGATGGGGAATGGGCTGATCTAGCCCTGGCCTTGCATCGAGCCCCATGGCCTCAAGGCCAATTTTATTTTAGGGTCTTGCATCGACCCAATTCACCATGACTATGATCCACAAAATGGGTAGCATGGATTGATCCAATTTTTTTCTTTTCTTTTGCTATCCTCGCACAAAAATACCATGAACACTTAAAAATGAGGTACAACACTAAAAAGTATCAGCAATACATCAAATTAAATAAGTTTGTAAGTGAACTATGATTTAATTATATCTATTTTCACTTCTAAAACATGATATTTTTTGATGTACTTTCAAGCATACATGTGCTTATATAAATTATAGCCAACTATGACAATAATTCAAAAAAAAAAGAAGAAGAAAGACCAACAAATCTATATCTATGCCTATACCTCTTAATAAAAGAGAATTTCGCCAATCTGTCCTCTTTTTTCCGTCTGCCCTCTACGTGGGCCTAAAACTGCATGGGCCTGCTGTCCGCCAGCCATTCTGCCTGCTTGCTGTCCGCCTTCCGCTCGGTTTCTTGTCCAAATACGACTCAAACAAAATCCACCGCCCTAGCCTAAAACAGCATGTGCCTGCTATCCGCCTCCTGACCGAGCGCATCCGCCCATGGTGCCGCCGCTGCGCCGCATGTGGCCTCGCCACCGGCGACCTGACGAGTCTGTCCCGGGCGGTGCCGCAGGCGCAAAGACACGCCTCCGCCTTGCACCATGCTTGGGCAACAATAACACCGAGCGACACCACGCTCCGGCAAGCAAGCTGAGCAAGCAGCCGGCCGTCCGTGCCTTGCGGCTCTTGCCCAATTGCTACCTTGTTGACATCATCCTTGCGTCACATCCAATATATGGCCATTTCCTGTACAAAAATAAATCCAAACACAATCAAAATACAAGGATGCATATATACCCTTCAGCGTAGACCCGATCCATGATAGACTAGCCTCGCACTCCACCGGTCTACAGACCATGACCCGCTGACCAAGTGCACCCGCTTTTGTGTTATAGTCCCCTCTGTTTGTGTTCTTTCAGTCCAGCGTAAACTCTATTATAGATGAATTCCAGATTATCTCCTTCTTTCTTATGAACAAAAAAATATAAAAATAATAAATATATAGTATTACACGAGTCTTTGAAAATATGGTATTGCATAAATTGAAATAATGGACGTTATAATTTATTTGATGTTCGATTAAACCCAATCAATATATTTGTTAAAAATATATTCTTTCTTATGAATAAAAACTATAAAAATAATAAATATTTAGTATTACACGAGTCATTGAAAATATGTTATTGCATAAATTGGAATAATGGGCGTTACAATTTATTTGATGTTGGATTAAACCCGATCAATATATTTGTTAAGAAATATATATATTTAATTACTGTTGGTATGGGAATCATAAAAAAAATATGGATTCCGTTGTAAGGCATTTTTGCTAGTGAAAAAAAAAAAAAAAGGGCTATATGTAACGACAGACGGCCTACCGAGATCTCTCTGCTCACCAGGAACACAGGCCGTACACGTGACCAACAATGGGCCCACGATGATATTGGGCCTCGCATGTCGGTGACGCGGCCCGGTTCCCCAGCAAAACCCTTGGCTGCCTTCGCGGCACCCCGAAGCCGCCATCTCATTCTCCTCACGCACACCACACACCCACCCGCCGCCGCCATCCCCTCCTCCCCTCGCCGTCTCCCGACACGACCTCGTCGAATCCTTTGCTCCTCCTCCTCCTCCGGCGCCGCTGCTTCCATGGACTCCACTCCAGCACCCGAGGCGGCTCCCGGCGCCTCCTCTTCCTCCTCCGCCGCCGCTGCCTCGGCCGCCGAGAATCTGGCGGGGAGCGTGGCGGCGATGACCCTGGATGAGCGCTTCGATCTGCTGCGGGGGATCGGGGAGGAGTGCATCCAGGAGGACGAGCTCAGGAACCTGCTCGAGAAGAAACCCGTCCCCATCTGCTACGACGGTTTCGAGCCCTCCGGACGCATGCACATCGCTCAGGTTTGAAGTAGTACTTTGCAGGATTCATTCAATCAAAGTTTCAAACAATGGAAAACAAAACTTGGTTGTCAGTTGTGAGTGACAGTACGTTGTCTTGTATGTATGTATTCAACCAGGGCATTGTGAAAACCATCAACGTGAACAAGATGATCAAGGCCGGGTGCAAGGTGAAGATTTGGATCGCCGACTGGTTCGCGCAGCTCAACAACAAGATGGGAGGCGACCTGAAGAAAATCCAGACGGTCGGGCGCTACATGATCGAGATTTGGAAAGCGGCTGGGATGGACCTCGACGGGGTGGAGTTCCTGTGGTCCTCCGAGGAAATCAACAACCGCGCGCATGAGTACTGGCCCATTGTCATGGACATTGCCCGGAAAAACAACGTCAAGAGGATTACGAGGTGCGGTACACGCCTTGTTTATGTTGTCTTTCCATTAGAAGCCTTCTTCTCTTTTCCAAAGTTTGAGCATCAACATTAGAAGCCCCCTCTATGTGCTTATTATGAAGTGTAAGCAATTCTGTTTTTTTTTTACTTGCAGGTGCTGCCAAATTATGGGTAGAAATGAGTCGGACGACTTGACCGCTGCCCAGATCTTCTACCCTTGCATGCAATGTGCAGATATATTTTTCTTGAAGGCAAGTATTTATCGCGCTATTGCATTCCATGGTATCTAGAAATAATTTTTTTATTGAATTCTCTTTGGGTTCTGATAGGATTTTGAGAGTTCCATTCTGACTGTACTTACTCGCAATAATGATGATGATAATAGTGATGACTTATTTCAGTGTGTGCACCTTCGATCTAGAAGAAAGTAATTCTGTATAAAAATCGCTTCCCTTACCATTTTCCTTTTGTAGGCTGACATATGCCAGTTGGGGATGGACCAAAGGAAGGTCAATATGCTAGCTAGAGAGTACTGCGATGACATCAAAAGGAAGAACAAACCAATTATTCTTTCACATCGTATCCTGATTAGTGATTTTGATCGTTTTCTTTTTTTCCTTTAAATAAATTTTTGGGACATATGTGTTTATCATAACAAGTGGTTGTTCACTGTTGGTTTGTGGAGCATGTGGTTTTTGCTTAACCTGAAATCCAGATATGCTCCCTGGTTTTAAAGAAGGCCAGGAGAAAATGTCAAAGAGTGATCCATCCTCGGCTATCTTCATGGAAGATGATGAGGTAATATATTTCTCATGATGAAATGTTTTCTTCCTCACCAACATTCTTTTGTCGCTCTTGGTTCTTGTGACACCTAATGATGCATTGTAATAGTAAAACGCCATCTTTATCATTGATTAGCTTACTAGAAAATATTAATGACACTATGCAAAATCGCTTTATATGTGTCAACAATGCCCAAGAGTGGTTCAAATCTATTTTGCTTGGGTCGGTGGAGATGGTAACATGGTGCCTGGCTAGACTGTTGTAAATTTGTTGCTTATGTTTCTCGTCTCCTTGCTAGAAATAAATATGTATCACTATATTAAAAATCTGGTGTTCATAACTTTGGTTAGCTGTATTCATCTATATGTATATGGGGGTGATACACCATTTACATTAATATATATGAAAAGTTGCTGTAACTGATTAACCATAGTCTTATGGTCTTATTAGCTGCGTGTTTTATTTTCTTATTCTAGTTAATGAATTGAATTATCATTTCTCTTTTGTTGCTCATGAATAGTCGTGATAAGAGTATAGATGGAGTACAGACATCAGTCATCATTGTTTATAAGCTAATAATAACTTCCAATCTAAAATTTGTCTTATGGATTTAGTTTTTGCTCTGTGTTGTCATATTACCTGACTATTTAAATGTTTGATCTTGAATAGTAGCTAAGTAGCATCATGGAACCCTTCTTTCTTTCTAGGATAATACAGTTTCATAAGCTTCGCTGTTGTTGCAGGCCCAAGTTAATGTGAAGATAAAGCAAGCTTTTGCCCTCCCAAAATTGTTGAGGGCAATCCTTGCTTGGAGTACATTAAATACATTGTTTTCCCTTGGTTTGGAAAGTTTGAGGTTGTCCGTAAAGAAAGCAATGGTGGTAACAAGTAATATTTTTATCTCATCTGCTAAAATTATTTTTTCCATCAGTAATGTGGTGGAACCAGGGAGATATATAGTTCCGCGCCACCATTATTTATATTTGGCTGACACCTGTTGTCATGCAATTAGTTATGCAACAATTAGGTTATTGAATATCCACATGACATGGTTTATTATCTCTGGTGGTCTTCTAAAGTGGTTTGCTTTCAAACAGGACATTTACAAGCATGGATGAACTCATTTCTGATTACGAGACTGGTGCTTTGCATCCTGCAGATGTCAAACCTGCACTGGCAAAAGCAATAAATGAAATTTTGCAGGTAAAATTTTCACTTCACGCGACCTTACTTTTTTTTTTCTATATAACAATATATTTATTTGTATATTCACAGTCTTTCCCTTTTTCATGCCTTGTACTGAAATGTCTCTGAAGTTGCAATAGCTGCTATCCTGACAGTGAATTTGTGGGCTGTTTTTTTTATTTTTGCTGAATCATTGGTCTTGTTTCTTGCTAGTGTAGTTCTGGATGAACCTGCCCATCTTGCTTATTGCTGGATCTTCCTTTATCTCGGAAGAAGCTATTATTGCGCAATTTTTTTTTCAGTCCTGGTTCACACTTGAAGGTTTTTAACTCACTAATTTCACTTTTTCAGCCTGTTCGTGATCACTTCAACAACAACAATGAAGCCAAAGTTCTACTTAACACTGTCAAGGTACATTGTCTCAGAACACATTCACATGTTAGACATAAGCTTTGCTTGTTATCTGCATAAAATCTTTTGGCAAAACAATATAACAATGTGAACCAGCAGAGACACTGCAAATTCCGTCAGACTCATCTGTTGATTCTTACTGTCAACATTGTGCATCTAATGAAATTAACATTTGCTTCTGCAGAAGTACAGAGTAACCAATTGAGGAGCGGAATGTGTTCGTCTTTAGGGTGAATATCACCGAATGAAATTCTTCTATGCTATTCTGTTACTAATGCCACCACTCACTTTAGATGGGGATCTCTTGGTTGTTAGTGACCCACACATTCCAGCTACTGCAAGTGAAGTTACATTCCAGCTACTGCAAGTGACTCACTTTAGACGGGGATCTCTTGGTCTGTCATTGGCTCTAACATAGTACCAGAAAAAGCATTTAAATTTTGTGCAAGTTTGTCGAGTTATCATGTCATGTGAGTATGTGAGACTCTTGTTGAAAGTGCAAGCGATAGCTGCATAGGTAGCAGAAAAGTTTACATGTCCTTTTTATATATATACAAAACTATAAAAGTTTATTTCTTATCAGCTCTGCTTACCATTATTGGAACAGTGTTTTTCTCGCAAAACATTATAACCGGCTGAAACCATGGACTGGACAGCCCGTGATGTTTAACAGGCTCAACCGAAACGCATTGGACTGTATAAAAGAAGCCAATATCCAGGAGAGGTGCCAGAGATGGCTTACAGCAACGATACAGATTCTTTTGCTACGGATCCTTAAATCAGTAAAGCTACGGATCCTACGATCAGAATTTATGAAGATACTCCAGTTCTTCTTGATTTATGGAATTTCACTGGAATTCTACAGGAAATTTATATAAGAAAAACGCAGGAAACAGTAATTTTTCGCAATCCAAAGAAAACCGTAAAAAAATTTAAAAAATCAAAGTAAAAGACCGCTGGAGGCACGAAGATCTTCATTTAGACTTCCCGCACTCTTCAGGTTGTGTTTCAATCACCTTGTCGCAAGAAAATGAAACACCGCCGGAGGCACCAAGATCTTGATTTAGACTTCTCGCACTGTTCGCTTCCCCTGAAATCATAAGGCGAAGTGAAGAGTAGCATCTTTTTATTATTATTGTTTTACCTAAAATCGAAGGGAGTAGTTTTTTTTTTTGAATGCTAGATGAATTCTATGAGGTAAAACAAGGGACATCCACAAATAAGCTAGTCTTCTGTCATGCACACTTGCTTGCCAAAGGGTCACGGAAATGCGTATTGCCAAAAAAAAGGTTTTCTTGAGAAGCTACACAGCAGAATGGAAAACACGGTTAAAATAAAGATGGAATAACCCAATTTCTCTATGTCAGTACAAACCGATCGAGCCTATGGGGAAACGTGATCAGAAAAACTAAAAAAACGTGTCATTTACCTTTTTAGTTACAAATTATTTTAGCTAGATAAACAACTTATAAGCTAAACTAAACAGCGCCCCGGTGATCCTGATTTTTGCTCTAGAATTTAGCACGAACTATGTGGAGGAATGGATCGTGTATTCTAGGAGAGGAGTGAGATGAGCATGGATTTAGCACGAAACCATTGACAACACAAAGAGTGGGTCTCCTTTTTTTTTGTTTGGTTTATGGAAATGGAATAAGTTGATGTGTTACCACTTCATTTCTTCTCATAAACTAATAATTAATACCGTTCGACTATATTTGAGGGATGAATTCATGATGCATCATTTCATATAGAATTTTGGTTCAATGTAACGATGCATAACAACCAAGAAATTTTATGAGAGTAATAGTGGATCAAAGACGAATCAACTATTATACAAAAGGACTAATAATTGGCAGGATGTAAATGTACATAGAACTAATAGATGCTCTATTATCAGCATTGTTCTTAGGCTGTCTCAATAGGAGTTTTCCTCGTAGAGATAACAAAAGTTTTATGTGATGAAATGATTTTTTATAAGATAAAACTTATCTACATTGTTTCCAATACAAGGAGTCTTGAAATCTCGAGAAATCTCCCATTAAAACTTGCCTCATCTATCGTGCTAGCATGTTTCCACTGTTGCATCTCATTTAATTATTGACCTTGACTAATGAACGGCACAATTTATATAGTTTAAAGTGTAACCTGTACTCAATTACGAAACATGTGAAACAAAATCTTTTTGTGACCATCAGGTTGTCTTGATTTTTTTTTTGTTGCAAATTCCTAAATTTTACATAATATAATATATATGCAAATTTGATGCACAAGATATGAGCCCTGTAATTTTTGTCCATTTTTTCTCTGAGAAGAAAAGAGTGCCTTTCATTAGATCAAACACATATTTTTGTTGTGAGGGAAAAAAAACACATACTACAATTGTATACAAATCCGACACGAACCAAGATTTTTTTATAAAAAAACTCAAATTTCCTCTTCCGTCAGCCCGTCACCGAGCTTGGATCTGGACCTATAAGCCCAATATCTCCTTCCTTACTCCCAAGACTAAAAGCCCACGAAATTCCGGCCCAATTACATTATTATATGGAAAAAGCAGATTTTGGCCCCCCAACTTTCACGAAAAGTTCGATTTTCGTCCCGTCTCTTCAAAACCAGGAAAAACAAGTCCCCAACTTCTGAAACCGTGCGAATTTCATCCCTCGGCGGTTTTTTTTTTTTTTTTTTTGCTACAGTAACTTTACCAGGTTGTTTTTGATTTTTCCTTTTTCTAATTTATTTTGGCTGAATCTTCGAAAAATCATAACTCTTCGATCGACATCGGATGAAGATGATTTCTATATGAAAATTGTAGCCCTTGACGAGATCTACAACTTTTTAGTTTTGAGTTTTTCATTTAACGACTTTAAAATGCTCAAAAATTATACAAAATTAGCCCACCATAATAATCGCGTACATAGTTTCGTCGCACTAGAAAATTAATAATTTGTTTTTGTTTATTGTCAAATGACGACACTTTGTATACCAAAATTTTAGTACTCTACATTTGACAACAAACAAAACAAATTATTAATTTTCTAGTGCGACGATCCACGCGATTATTATGGTTTAATTTTGTATAATTTTTGAGCATTTTAAAGTCGTTAAATGCAAAACTCAAAACTAGAAAGTTGTAGATCTCGTCAAGGGCTACAATTTTCATATAGAAATCATCTTCATCCGATGTCGTATCGTGATTTTTCAAGATTCAGCCAAAATAAATTAAAAAAGGAAAAAAAATCAAAACGCGGATATCAGAGCAAACCCTGGTGCATTGAAGAAAAACCAAAAAAAACCTTTTGAGGGATGAAATTCGCACGGTTTCAGAAGTTGGGGACTTGTTTTTCCTCGTTTTGAAGTTCGAGGGACTAAAAATCTGACTTTCGTGAAAGTTGGGCGACCAAAATCTGACTTTTTCCTTATTGTATCCATACATCCATCCAATCGGCTTTAGGGCATTGTGACTTTTGATTTGTGAATTTTGTCGGGTAAACAAAACAGAAACCTTTCCGGCGAACTCCCTCCCCTCTGCAGATCCTAACCTCCACCCAAGGCCCCGCCCCTCAAATGCCGCTGGAGATGGCCGGCGGCGGTGACAGCAGCGGCGGCGGACGAGCTCTCGATTGCCGCAGCTTCTGGAAGGCCGGCGCGTACGAGGCCCCCACTGCGCCGACCACCGAGTTCCAAGGTCCCTCACCTCACCTTACCTCCTCGAAATCCGCCCTCCTCTTGCATCGCCGCTCACTGATGGTGCTGTTTCCTTGCCGCAGATGCGCTGGAGACGGGGACTTCGACCGCGCGCGTGCACCCCAAGTTCCTCCACACCAACGCCACCTCCCACAAGTGGGCTTTCGGAGGTTGGTTTGATCGTATTGCTGTTACCCTGTTAGTGCAAGGAGGGGAAACAGATCCATCCTCTGCTTGATTTCAATAACTGCATTCTATATGGCACTGTTGCTGCTGCTGCACTTCTGACCATATTTGATAAGTTATGGAAGAAACAAAAATAGCTGGTTATCTAACTGTGATGCTTAATTAGTAATTGTGATACTTAATTAGTAGTGTGGTGTGTCATGTGTCTGTTATGGATGAGATAAAACCAGGTTTGTTATGGCAAAGAGAAAATAGTGATTGAAAAAGTAGTCCCTTGTAACTGTGATACTTAATTAGTAGCGTGGTGTCATGTGTCTGCTATGGATGAGATAAAACTAAGTTTGTCAGGGCAAAGAGAAAATAGTGATTGAAAGACTAGTCCCTTGATTGATGTGAATGTATGCTAACACTGCAGTGGTCCCTGTTAATTTCATTCTTCCTGGTTCAGTTTTTGGATATGGAAGAAACTTTTTGTTTGACTTCCTGTGTGTGGAACTTTCTAATAGTTCTGTGGAACTTTCTAATAGTTCTGTGTGTTGATTGTGCTTTATTAATCAGAGCACATAGTCCCATTTGAAATCATTGTTTGTACTTCTACTCGTGTTCTGAGCACATAATCCCGGTTGGAATCATTGTTTGTACTTCTACTCGAGTTCTGGCAATTTGGCAACTTCCCTGTCATCCCTAAATAGTGTTTTATTGGAACAATTGTTACAACTAGATGGTTGATAGTTATGATGGGAATGCCATATGTTCTTCATCTTTTGTGTTTTAAGATACCTGTGTGTCTGGTCAATATTCCCTTACATTTTGTTCATTGTTTTTGTTTCAGCTATAGCTGAGCTTCTTGACAATGCAGTGGATGAGGTTTGTAGTATTCATCCAAACCTTTCATGCGTTTCTCTTAAAAGTTGCTGAGTTTCTTCTGTTTGTTTTTGGTATATGTTGCAAATAACTGTAATTGTCTTCTGATATTATCTCAGAGAAGCAATGGTGCCACGTTCATAAAAGTGGATAAAAGCATCAATTTGAAAGACAATAGTGCAATGATAGTTTTCCAAGGTATAAGAGTCGAGGTTGAAATATTTAGTTAAACAGGTTGAGGTAGATCAGATTTGCCCTATATTGATTTCCGTTAACATGGATTTTCACAGATGATGGAGGTGGCATGGATCCTGAAGGTGTCCGTCGATGCATGAGTTTAGGATTTTCAACCAAGAAATCTAAGACTACTATTGGCCAATGTATTATTTTGTTTAAACTGGATCGTTTATTTCTTAGTTCATTTGGTTTATTGCATATATAACTGTTGCATAGTAATAGATGTTTGGGTCCTCCTAGGAATCTGGATCTTAATTGGGTCTTTCTTGCTTTTCCTAACTTTTACTCAACTGAACATAATTGTGAATTCCTATCATAACGCACCGACGATCTTTCCTAACATGGGCTGCTCTTTTTCTAATTTAGGTAGACCTCTCCAGTTCTCACTTGTGCCAAATAGAGTCTGTAACAGGATAGGATAGTGCTGATTTGAATTTTAGCTATCAATAGAATCCAAGTTTGAACTAACAATAATAAAATTTCCTAGAGCAATCACCATCATGTGAACACTCCCCCCCCCAAAAAAAAAAAAAAAAAAAAAAAAAAAAAAAAAAAAAAAGGTATATGTTTCTTAAGTTGTTGGTGGATTTTGTAGACCTTCAAATGAACTGTGCTACAGTTGATAAGCTCAGTTTCTCACAAAAAAACATATTTGGTAATTGGTATTTACTTGTATGTCCATATGAGATTGGTATTAACTTAAGTTCTTCCATTTGATTTGCAATATTGTTGCCATTATGAATTATCAAATCCCAAATAGATCTGATTGTTTACTGTAACTTGATACATCCTACATTCAAAGTAAAGGCTGTCCTAGCCCATGATGATATTTTTATAATTTTTTTATTTAGTATCAAGCTGCTTTATAGTGTCATGTATAAAACTCTTGATATTGCTATCTCTTGTTAGTATCTTACCTTCTTCTACTGCACAGATGGAAATGGCTTTAAGACAAGCACAATGAGACTTGGTGCAGATGCAATTGTTTTTACTCGTGCAGTCCGAGGAAGGTAAATGCTCTTAATGGAATTTAGATTTGATTTATTTTGAAAGAATTCATGGTACTTACTGAATCTTATATTCTGTAATTAGCAATGATTTTCATATAGTTCATTCTCTTGCAGTAATGTTACATTGAGTATAGGTTTGCTCTCCTACACTTTTTTGAGAAAGACAATGAAGGATGACATAGTTGTCCCAATGGTATGTGAATTTTACAAGCTGTTTGTGTTTGAGGCAATGCTTGTCTGTCTAGATCTTACACTTTCCATTACTATTGCAGCTTGATTTTAGGATCCAAGATGGAGACATTGTACCATTGGTGTATGGTTCACAGGGTGATTGGGATAGTAGTCTGAAGATAGTACTTGATTGGTCCCCTTTTTCTTCGAAGGAAGAACTTCTGCAGCAGGTGAGGCACATTCATTCCAGGCAATATTTAGCCCATTTTCCAGTCATTCTGAATTCAGTACTGATTTTTTTTTTTTTTCACAAATGAGTTATTGTGAATCTGCATGGGATGGGATTTTAGCCCATATATTTGAGATCGAGCTCTATTTTTGTCACAAGGTAGAAAAAGCCCAATTATTGTCGAGTGCTTCGGTTATGCGGCTCTTCACTCTTCAGGACCCTGTCAAGTTGATCCTGCTCGACTGCTCCTGTCCCAGCAGTATAGAATACCCATCATAATTTTAGTAGATTACCTTGAGTTGTATGATTGAAACTTGAAACTCCTTGTACTAGAATTAGCTTTATAATGCACTATCCATTAGTTAAGAGTATTGTATTAAATGTTGAAATTCCTTGTACTAGAATTAGTTATATAATATATTATTCATTAGTTAAGAGTATTGTATTAAATTAACCTTACCATCAGCATCAGTAGTTAAGACTTAAGAGTGCCCAGTAGCCAGGCTTATCTTGGTAGGTATTCCTTATCCTCGAACCTCCTGCTGCGAAACCGAGGGAGTATATGCATATCAAATTTGGAAACAAACCTTCAATGAATGCATACTACTGGATGATACATCCAGGGGTAGAAATGTACATACATACATTGAGAAATACAGTGTGCCTTTGTTCCATGGCCAAGACGTGGTTAGAAGTATGTTTGTTATCTTTTTGTTGTGCCCTTGCTCCCCTACTCATAGTTTCTTTTGTCCTCTCCCAAAGTGGCATCCAGATATCTCTTACCAGTACTATTTCCTATGCATTGAGGGCTTGAGGCATGTATGCTATGTGGCTGTAATCCTTTTATGATAAGCTAAACTGATTGTCTTATTTTTCTGAAGCTATTCAATAAGCAAGTCAGTCGGTTATGTCCCTTCAGATGAGCAACTGATTTTTCAGTTTACTTTTATACTGATAGTGTTCATATGCATTCAGTTTCAGGATGTTGGTAGTCATGGAACTAAAGTGATAGTGTACAATTTGTGGATGAATGATGATGGCCTTTTGGAACTTGACTTTGATGATGATGATGAGGTGAATGTTCATATAATTTTCATGTTGTCCATTTTGTTTGGTTCCATTTATGCTATCAGAATTCACATAATGTAAGAACTTATTATATAATGTATGTGGATTGTAAAGAGTGACTTTCCTTGTCTGATGAAAATGCCTTCAAGGCAGCAACAACCACAATACATATTATTGTATTCTTTCTTATGTTTTTTCCTTCATAGGGCTTGTTTGGATCCCATGAATTCAAACCAATATCTAGAAAGTGCTTCTCATTTAATTATTAAATTACTTTCCAATTCCAATGCCTCCCAATTCCTGGGAACCAAACAATTATTTGCACATAGGACTAACAGAGATTAGGCAGATTAGATATGTTAAAGATGATAATAAAACATGCTAGAGAATTTATGGAGTTTTGCTTTATTTTATTCTAATGGTAATTCCTCAGAAAACAATCTGACTGATTTGTGCTATTTGACTTTTTTCAACGAAAAGAGTAAGCATACTTGTCCTAGGGTTAATATGTATACTTGGTGAATTCTTATGTTCTCCCATGGCATTAATGCTCTGTAGGAATCTGGAATTGAATACCAAGATACACATATTAGTTTAGCTTTGTGAACTGTTGGAAACAGAGGTCTGCAGAGCAGGATATTTGTGTTTTTTAAAATGTCTCTCACGAGAATTAAGAAACTGAATGATGTTTTGACACTGATTCAGACTTCTTCAGTTCTTGCATTGCACAGCCTCATTCAGTTCTTTTTCTGTTGTTATCCACCATCCATGGGCTTGTTTTTAACACTGAACTATTCATGTCCTTATCTTCTGATGCTCATTTTTCAGGACATATTACTTAGAGATCAAGGTAGTGCAAGTGGTGGGTTCTCAAAGAGTCAGAAAGAAATTGTTAAGCAACACATATCCCACAGACTCAGATTTTCATTGCGAGTAGGTTTTAGTCTATATTCATCATTTTTCTTTTTTTCCTTCCTAATTCTTTATCTGGTTGGTAACATATGTTTCTCCTTACCAGGCTTATACCTCCGTCCTTTACCTCAGGAAGTTTGATAATTTCCAAATTATATTAAGAGGAAAACCTGTTGAGCAGTTATTTATCACCGATGAGCTAAAGTTTAAGAAACTCGTTACATACAAACCTCAAGCTGCACATGATTCCCAAGTGGTAAGTAAATTTGTGCAATTTCCAACCATGTTTCCTATTTCTTACTCTCTGTTTCAAATTATAGTTTGTTTTGTTTTTTTCTAGATGCATTTATTTTACTATGAATCTAGATATAGTGTATAACTAGGTACGTAGCAAAAAGCAATGCATCTAGAGAAGCCAAAATGAACTATAATTTGGAATGAAGGGAGCAGCTTTCTAGTCTCCACAACTGCAACTGCTAATAATGTGCATTGAATTTCATCGATGGTTCCTGTTTGGTTGAATGAGTTTATCAGAAGTTACAGAAGCAGTCACTTTTTCAGTTTTTAATTAGTCATTCTTTAATTCCTTCAGTTTTTTCTTTTGTTTATAATATAATATCATCTGTTTATGTTTGTTTACTACTATGTTTCGATTTATCTATATAGGCTTCGGTAAAAATTGATGTTGGTTTTGCAAAGGAGGCCCCAATTTTGGGCATTTTGGGATGAATGTCTACCACAAAGATCGTCTTATAATGGTAACATCTATCTGCACCTGCCAGCAAACCTCTGGTTACTTTTCCCCATTTTAGAGTAGTTTCGGTTTTTATTACGCACCATGTTCTTTGGTGTTCGGCTGGGGCTTCCAAACTCCTGGAGCTTGTTGTTAGGTCAATGCCTGCTGAAGCTTAATGCTCATTGGCTGCTGGTCGCTCTTGTTCTTTGGGTGGCGAGTCTGTTTGTTAGTATCCAGTGTGAGTTGTGTGTGTGTGTGTGTGTGTGTGTGTGTGTGTGTGTGTTTGGTGTGGGGTCTTTTGACCCTTGTACCTTTTCTTCTATCTTAATGAAATGACGCACAGTTCTCCTGCGCTGTTCGAGAAAAAAAAAGTTAAGCACCATGTTGTTTAGCTTCACTTTAAACCAACATTTCTCCTATTGGCCAATAGTACACATTTATGGGTAGGTGGAATTTGGGACATTTAAAATAATTGATGTACAATATACTGCAGAAGCATGCCAGCCAACTGTACACTGCATATATGTACCAGAAGTAATGCCTGTAATCTGTATTTCAAAAAGAACTAGGTGCTAGGTTGCTGGGCAGGCTTTACCTAGCAACTTTGTGGCCAGGCGCTTGTACCTTCTGTAGGCGGTTAAAGTAATGCAAAGAAAATTTGGCATATATTAAAAGAAAAGGTTGATATTATCATGCATCTACGAGTAATATGTCCATAGTTCATCTAATCTCTAATTTATCTGATATTCAGACATAAATCAAGCCCCAAATTCCAATATGTTCTTGCAGTTGTACACTTTCTGCAATAATTTTGCTGGTTTCTCTAAGCATAGTGAGAATTATCTAAATGCTCATTATTCCAATATTTTTCTAATTGTATGGTTCTGAGCTGAGCCGATCATCTTTAATACACAATTCTAGACATTCAAATATTATGCCTATTCTTTTTCTTGTTGGAACTGAGTTTCTGCTACCTGCCCCCCTTTATAGCCTTTCTGGAAGGTCCTTCAAGAAGGATCTAGCAGAGGGAGAAGTGTGGTTGGTGAGTTTCATATGTTCAGTAGTGCAGTTATTGTTATTCATATTATTTCTCCCTTTTGATGACAACTGTCACAATTCAGGTGTACTTGAAGCAAATTTTATTGAACCAGCACATGACAAACAAGATTTTGAGAGGACACCATTGTTTCTTCGGCTAGAAGCGAGACTTAGACAAATTATTATTGATTTCTGGTAATTGCTTTGCTGAGATCTTTCCTTGTGCATCTCAATCTTCTAGGAATATGAGTCATCACTGTGTATACCTATACCACATTGAATACATAGCAAAAAGAGTAGCCCTTGTAAGTTGTAACCACCTAAGTTATCCTAGCATTAACTATCTGCAACTCTACTGTTGACCGAGCTCTATATCGTATTTTGTGTTTGCAACTTGTACTATGCGTTACTAAGGATTCAAATGTTGCAGTACTTGCAGACCGCATTCTAATCGTGACATTGGTTTAGGTTGGGCTGGTTACAGGCCGGTGGCCGTTTTTTTTAAACCTCTGTTCAGGGCGAGTCTTGGTGATCAAATTTGAGTGGAATCTATGTCTTTGCAGGAAAGAAAGGTGTCATCTGATTGGTTACCAGCCAATGGATCCACAATTAAGATCCCAGTATAAGGCCAGCCTCAAAGATTCGGGTGGTCCTGGAACTCCAGTTCACCATAAAGCTTCCAGTGGCCGAAGGACTGGAGGGCTTTCGTCAAATATGCTACCAGAGACATACGATGACATAACAGCTGTTGGCTTAGCAAATAATGGTGCTCAATACTGCCCTGTTCTTTGTTTGTATTAGTATTTTATTATTTTGTGGTGGTTTAATTATTATAAAAAATATTTTTCAATGCTTTATGAATGTATGTAGCTGAGTCTGCAAAATTTCTATGTCGAAAAATGATGTGATATTTATCCCCAAAAACACACAAGAGATCTGCCTGTCATTGCATTTAAGAGATATGTGATGCCTACATTCGGCTGTTTTGATGCTGCTTTTGTTGAAGCTCATTATCTGACTAAGTAATGGAGTAAATACTGAAAACACAAATGTAACAATGCACTGAAAGCTTGAATATACACTGCTGTCAGCTTGTCATAATAAACAGCAAGGTCAAAGGCATATATTTTGCTCTGATTAATGTGAAATTCATATATATGAAAAGTTTTATTGGAACTTGGACTTAGCAATATGGGTACACCTAGCGCTTGGCCTTAGGGTACTTCATCCACTAGTTTTCAAATTGATAACATTTGGAAAAAGCACATTTATGGAGAAAATTTTGCGCCCTAAGGGCATAGAAAAAATTATTATTTACTATAGCTGCTGTAGCATGAGATACTCTCGGTGACATCCATTCTTTGCTTTGTTGATCTAAATTCTTGCACTTGGAATGGTGGGTTTTATTTATTATATTATAGACTGGTGATTTAGGCCTAGATTTCCTTGTATTTTAGCATCTTTTTACATGAGAATCTATGATAGCATATAAGTTATGTTGTCTAACAATTCTTGCTTTGTTCTGTTTTGGCCAGGTTCTCATTTGCAATCAACTGGCCAAGCACAAGATAACAATATGGAATCAGAAGGCTTGGATGAGGTTTGCTCTTTTTAGGCTTTCAATTCAATTATTTTTTGCTTTCAATTCAATTATATTTCCTTGTATTTTAAGCAAACAGTTTATTGGGAATCTATAATAGCAAAACAGTTTATTGATCTGAAAAAAAAAATCTTTCTAGGCTTTCAAAATAATAAAATGTTGTGAATCAATCTGGCCAAAACACACATAGTTTTCCACCAAGTAAAATTGCTAACGGCACCTAACATTTCTTCTTTTTTGCCCGTTCAGGATCTAGTGGAGATTGGCTCGTCTGGTGTTCTAGATCCTAATTTTATTGAGAAGCTGAGTGAAGAAAACATTGCTCTGTTTTCAAGGTATAAAATTACTTTTACTATTGCTTTATGCTGTATATTGGGAGATGGTCCTTTCATGCTGTATCTCAAGGTCTCCACCTACAAAACCCAATACACACCCTGCCTTACTAGCCTCTCCTACAAAACTCAACACACCCTGCCTTACCAGCCGTTGAACAACGGAGACAACTGCAACCCTCAAAACCTACCTAAACCCTAAAGGTCATGGGAGAGCGACCTTATGATGAGTTCCTGAAGGACCATAGCACCAGCCAGACACCACAAATTGCCCTCCACAGCCACAAGCATTCGTTTGATTCTAGGCTCCCAAGCAACAAGGATGATCAGGGAATTAAGTCCTTTGTGCATCACCTTTTTGTTGGAATATAAGTGAATTGCCCACCTCTCCCCATCAGCTTAAGCTTTTGGGTTCAATTGGTTGGTGCATGCAACTTAATACTTTTGAACACTTCTTAAAGTACGGTACCACCAGCCATAGAAGCAACTAGTAGATTCTGTTGCCCTTGCTGCATAAAGTTCAAATTTCTGGAAAATCAAGGTCCAGTCCTGCCTTGCAAACACACATGAGGTGAGGATGTATTTACTTCATTTGGAACACTATTAACTTAAAATGTTCATTGCACTTTCAAGGACATTATAAACTTCTTTTCCATATTTGCTGCATAGTAAATTCAAGCTAGCTAATCGATGTAGAAGTTCAGTTGTTTGATCTTGGTAAAGAAAGTTGCAGCAAATCTTGGTTTAGTGATTTCCTGACTAGCTAAACAACATTTTCAGTTCCTGGGGTTGGGTTCTGCTAGGTATTGTTGAACTTATCCTGCCCTGGTTCATTGCACCTGAAACTGAAAAATGTTTTTACAGGCGCGAAGAGCTTCGACAACGTGGTACACAATTGAAGCAGACGGTATTCATATAATGCTGAGCCATTAAAAAGTGTAATGAAAATATCATCTATCTGTTCAGAGCTGAATGCTGCTTTTTTGTAGATTGGAAACCTGGAGCATGAACTGGAGGAAACAAAAAAGAAGTGTGGCCAGCTTGCTGCTCAGCTCAAGGCATTTAAGAGCCAGCAGGGTTTCCCGTAAATGTGAAGGTTAGTTTGGTCACCTCTGGCAATATGTTTGCCCTATGTTCTAGGGTTTCAGTTTTCTGTCATCTGTTTAGCTCTTTAACCTTACAACTGTCTTTCTGAAAAAAAGGAAAAAATAAAAGAAAAAGGGGATTGTTTTTGTGAATGTGAAGTCCTTGAAAACTCAGTGTGCACTGACTACAATAATTGAAGACAATCAAGTAATGTTGAAAGCATGCTAGGAATTTTTTGAGCCATCAGGAACTTAGTGCAATCTCCGTCTTGTTAGCACTCGCATGTTGGTTGTTTTGTCAAAGAAATTATTGTGTCTGATTTGAGGCAGGTGTAAAAACTATCTATGGCTCAACTGGAATTAGCGCTTTATTCCTACAAAACTGATCTTGTTGTAGAATGTAGGCTGCAATTTTAATTTAAAGTTTTCAACTTTTGATCAATGGACTTTGATTTTGGCTATAAATAGACTTGTCTCTGGTAGTTGTGATTGAGATGGAGGTTTATCGGTGAGAACTAATTCAGCTTGTTTTCTTTGTGGTTCTGATTCCCATGACCCTGGTCATGTATAGAGCCATCCCCCACCCCTTCTTTTTGGTTAGGGTGGGTCTGTGGTTTTTTTTTTTGGCCTGCTGGGTTTTTTTTTTTTTTTTTTTTTTTCTTCTAAATCCAGCATGTCTTGTGTTTGTCTATCTTAACAAAGTGACACACAGATCACCACCTTAGAAATATGGAATTCTGACCCATTTTGTTGTATCCATTCACATGATCTAAAAATTACCTGAACTGTTTGCATTTATTTTTCTTTTAATGAATGATTAATGATGATGAGAATGCACTCAAGCATTTCATAATTATTCTCTCGTTTTTACTGATTGATTTTAGTGGCGTGCATAGGGAAATATAATTAGTGGATGATGCAGTCCTATGCGGTACATGGGTTTATATATTCGTTTTCATGGGTCTGCATGTATTTATGCTGCAACGTGCCTGGTCTTTGCAATCCATTTTATTCATTTGACCAGCCTTTTACCGATCACATAACATAGCGACCTAAGCATACCTGTTTTGGGTATGATAAACTTAATCAACAATGTCAATTTTTTGTAAAAGTTTTCAAAATCCTTGAAAAAGGGCATGAACCAATTAGACAATTTTCTCCCTGTTTTGTTAGTAAGATAAGCAAGTATGATTTATTCTGCAATTGCTACAGGGCATGATTAGGACCGAGGACATGGGGGTACACGAGAACGACCAATACTGACAGCGGACTGAATGTGACAAGGAAGTGCCTTTGCATATAACTTTAAGCTAGTGGGCTAATTCATTGTTGAGTTGTACATAAAAGTGTAGGATGTAAATCTTAGTCGTGTGCTACTGACAGAATGGTTGCCATGTGCGTGGAAGATGACATGAGAGATTCCAACTGTTAATTTCCCCTGTGCAATATTACGTAGGGCCTACGCTCCAGCCTTTTTGAGCATCAAGGCAATGAAACTGAAAACGAATTGCAGTTGGTAGCGCCAAGTCGCGCGCTGTGCAATATGCAATGCTTCACAATTGGTTTTATTGTTTCCTTGTCAAAAAAAAAAAAAATGGTTTTATTGTTTTATTAGAAAACTGTGGCGGCCGACGAAATGGCTCAAGGCCTCGTTTGGAATCTTTGGATGTTGTAGTATTGAAAAACCATGGTACCAGAATATTGTAGTTTCAGAAAACCCTAATAAGACTAGTTTTAGCAATATCATAGTATTCAAAACTGTAGAATTTGTTACATCACAAAACATTCCATGAAACTCAAACTAAAATATTCCATATTTCATATGGCCATGATATTTTTCTGAAATTCGATAAATACGTTGCATCCAAACATGGTCTAAATCAGTAGGGAATGAGCCCGAACAAAACTGAGATAGGCTTAATTATGAAGCTAACGAGTCCGAAGAAAAACTGGCGATTGGCTGTCTGTTGTGTGATTCCTTTTTCAGTGTAACGCATATCCTCACAAGAGGCCGTACATATCACAGCCCAGCAGAAAAAAAACATCTTAAATCCAAAGCTCGATTCTTTCTTTAGGCGAAGTATAGTAGTGAAATAAACATGACCATACATTGCAATGTGAGAAAGAACTATGAAACGTCACAGGGGAACTAAACACGGTGCAGATTTGCACTAGCATGTACGGATAGCTAGAAGAAATATTTATTTTATTATTAGATTAAATGGCGAAGTGTTCACGATTTAATTTTACAGTTTGATTAGTTAGGTCATCAGTAGATTCATCATGTTATTTTAATAATTCATTCCTAATTAAAATCAACAACTTAGTAATAGAACTGTTTGTTTGTTGAAGCAAGGCCAACGTTTGAAAGACCCGTAATATATTAGTGTTTGGTTTTAGGGACTTTTTTTTTTGTGTTGAGACTAATAAAATTCCCTTAAAAACCAAATATGGGAACTATTTTCTAAAAGTCCCTAAAAGTAAGGGGACCTTTTTTTTTCAAAAATCATATAAGACTATAAAAGAAGTCGCTTTTGGAAACAAAAGCCAATATTAACATAGCTTTTAGACTTGTAATTGTTTATTAGAAAATAGTACCCCTTCGTCTCACAAATAAATATCCGTTTTTTTTTTTGACATCTACAATCATTGTTTGACTGTTTTTTCTTATTCGAAAAGTTTGAATTTTTTTAATTATTTTGTTATGACTTATTTTACGGTTACATAATAATTTATTTATTTTATAATATAAGAAAATAAATAAGACGGCGCCGCCGTCAGCTCTCGCCTTCCACCACCACCTCCGGTCCCCTCCCTTCTCCTCCGGGCGTGGGTTGAAGGGAGCGGAGATCCATCGTTTTTAATAAGTCTTTCCCTAGTAGATTGAGTCTTCAAGGTTCAAGGTTTCTCCGGAGATCCAACCGAAGAGATCGGCCACGCGTAAGGCATCTCAAGATCATCGATGGAGCAATGGAGCATTTCGTTCCTTAGCGGTGATGGCAAGACGAAGTTATCATCATTGATGGAGAATAAGGTACTCCAGCCCTTCCTTTGTCTCACTGTTGTTCTACGCAGCCATGGTGGGGCGCTAGTGAGAGATTGTTTTCCAACGATATCTATCTCGGATGTCGGTTCACTTGTGTTCTCCCATGAATGAATCTAGTGAAGGTGTAAACGATGAGGTCGATGATGTAATCGACGGCGCCAATTTTATCATGTTTGCACGTGGAGTTTTACCAGTTTACTCCTCTTTTGCAAAAGTAATGGGTATGAGCATGACGGTGGTGGATGGTGAGATGGCTCGTTTCGTTCGGATCGGATCTTGCGTCCGTGCCATATACGTTTGAGATGATGATCCTAAATGGTGGAATTTATAGTTTTTTCAAGGTTTCTTGTCTCCCATCAATAGAGTTGGAGTAGTTTGGTTTATTTTTGTAATGAGAGGATGTAACTTGCTTTTAGTATTAATGAAACTAGATAAATTCCCGCGGCGTTCTGTCGGGTATGCAAAAATAATTTTAATCTGGTAAAGGGCAATGTAAAATTAATTTTAGTAATGAACTTAATAAAAAGCGTCCACGATAATCTTAGATCTTTAACTTCACGAAAGAAAACACGGGTCACAGTTACTAACCATTGAAGGATACTATTTGGAATTTAATGTACAACACAAAAATTCTCAGTTTATGGTAATAATAGAGATTTGTTATGATAAAGTACTAATTTATTGGATCATTAATTGAAAGTGTTAGTGAGACCTTAGTGTGGCTGCTTAGGTGGCATGCTTGTATATTTGAAGGTGTACTTAGTGAGGTTTTAGTAGGGCTGCTTAGGTGACATGGTTGCACGTCGAGAGAACTCTTTAACGGAGGTTCTGTAGATTTTCTTTGCCACAAAGAAAATAAGACGAATGTTCAGACAAATATTTTATTAAAGTTAAAAATTGAACATCTATTTGTGGAACAAAATTCATACTGCCCAAGAGGGGAGCCCCAGTCGTGACGCACACGTGTAACTGAAGCCCTATTTATTTGTGGGAAGTAAACAAGGCCAATCTGATCAATCGGCCCGCCGCCGCTCTTCTCCGATCGTCGGCGCGGCGCGACCTCTCCATTCCACTCGCTCTCCAGGTCGGCAGCCCCAGTCGAGGGACCAGGGCGGTCGTGTTCCGTGCGCCGTCGCCGGTAGAGGACGATGCCGCCAAGGGGAGGAGGTGGTTCCGGTTCCGTTTCCGGTTCCGGCCCATCCCGCCCGATTCCGCTGGCCGTGGAGGAGGTTCTCTAGTCTGACGAAGGAAGCAGCAGCGGGTCCTTTTCAGGTACGCCGCGGCGTGCGCAGATTAATTCGCGAGTAAAGCATTATACCCATGTTTGGATCCAATCCGCTAAAAACTAGGATCAAACGTGAACTAATTTGAAAAGTACTCCCTCCATCCAAAAATCTCCGTCGTTTTAGCAAAAATTTTTTTTCCAATAATCTCCGTCGTCTTAGGATATTACGCTATCTTGCATAATCACTCCTTGGATACTACGCCATTGCCTTCCCATTTGCTACTGGGTCTTGCATGTCTGCATGCACGGTCGGGAGAGGGTCTGGTTGGATGCCTATTAATAGGCAATTAATGTTTGGAGCAACGATTAAATGAAGAACTTGACTCGTTCTGCTGTAGTAGACCTTCCTTGAGTATGCACCGAAAAGAAACGCTGGAGATTTTTGGATGGAGGGAGTAAATAAGCGGTGGTGACTAGTAATTGGCGAGAGAATCTATAATCATAATGAGTGATAGTCCAGCTACGGCTGTGCATGTTGACAGTTGACCTACCTCAGCACTCTTTGGATGGGCGATGTATGTTTGTCTGAACTCTTCTCTTTAGTAGTCTTTTGAGTATTCGAGAAAAGAAAAATCCTAATGAGTCTATATTTAGGTCACGTACGCTTGGGCTAATTCATAAGGTCAATCGATTTGTGCCAGTTTTGAAACAATCAGACACAGTCTTTGCATATTCGAGAAAAGAAAAATCCTAATGAGTCTATATTAAGGTCATGTTTATTGTAACACCACGTACGCTTGGGCTAATTCATAAGATCAATCGATTTGTCCCGCCAGTTTTGAAATTAGTTCAGTTTATGCAATTATTAATTCACAATTAGTGCTAACTTTTAGCAGGTTGGAAGAGCGGTGGCTAGTATTTGGCAGCGCTAGCTCTCCACATCTCCATTGTCATGCTCCGGATGACCGGATCCCGATTCCTCTAGTGAATTGTTTCCCTTGATAACAACTGTGTGAATCATAATGAATTACTAAAATTGTTTGGGTGTAGAATGGATGGAATCGTGTGGGCGTTGAATGGATGGATTTACTCAGGTTAGGAGAAAGGAGACGCCAGTCGAGAATGACAAAGCAGAGGAAGAGGAGAGGTGAATCTTTGGTGGAGAATCGATAATAGAACTGCAAGTAGGGTTTATTTGGCTCCGCCATGTATAACTCAAAATGAGCGAATCACTCCACTCGATTCTGTCGGAAGCATGGGCCATAACGTCGTTTGGTAGCACTCCTAAGCTTGGAGCCATAGCTATGTTAGCAATCTGCCACCCGCAGCAGGTAATTCTCCTGCTGCCTGCTCCCTCTTCCTCCCCTGAACCAAGGTAGGAGAAGAGCCTTGAGCTCTCTCACACACACACGACAACGGCTGGAGAAACTCTGAATGTGCAGGAATGAACTGAATTGCATTGCCCTGAAGGGGAGTATTTGTACATCCTAGCTGCAACTACCTGTACCATCTAAGTACACTACAATATGGCTGACTACAGCCACCATACTTTGCACTATTGCCTTACATGACTTGCCTACTCCTATGGTACAAGACTTGGTCATGCCAATGTCTCTAAAGTGGCTTGTACCGCCCATACTAAGGCTGTGCCAGCCATGAGCAGCAGTAGGTAGAGTGTAGATGTGGAGCTAATCCTAATCCTCTCCCTAATACAGTCATCAGCGAAGCAATCAGTAGATTACAACTTACATTTCTTCCCCTAAGTCTGTTGTTGCTTATCCTACCACTTCCATGCCAATCTTCTTCCTCAGCTCCTCAAAGCGAAGGCGTCCGAGTGGCTTGGTGAGGATGTCAGCGAGTTGCCGCTCGGTGTCGACGAACTCGATGACGAGGTGATCTCCATCGACGCAATCACGCAGAAAATGAAACTTCACATCTATGTGCTTGCTTCTGTCGTGGAGCACCGGATTCTTTGCCAGCGCGATGGCCGACTTGTTGTCCACCTTCAGGGCCGGTGGGCGAGGCTCAATGCCGGTGAGCTCACCCAAGCCGGCGCAGCCACACAACCTGGCACGCCGTGGTGGCCGCTGCTACGTATTTGCCTCGCAGGTCGACAGCGCCACCATCTTTTGCCTCAGACTGCCAGACTACCGGTGCGGATCCCAGGTAGACCAGCACGCCTGACGTGCTTCGCCGCCCGTCCACATCTTCGGCGTGATCTGCGTCACTGAACGTCGTGAGCTCCTGCTCACCCTCCTTGTTCTTGCGTGGCGCGCCTGTCGTCCTTGGGGAAGACGACACCCATGTTAGTGACGTACCGCAGCATCCGCTTCACCGCCGTCCAATGGTCCTCCCTTGGATCCTCGAGGAACCGGCTCACGTACCCGACCGCGAGCGAGATGTCCGGCCGGGTGTGAGTCAGCCATCACAGCCCGTCGACGATGTTGCGTAACGCCAGCGTCGCGTCAACCTTCGCCGCCGTGCTGTTCTTCAACAGCTTGAGTCGCTCCTCCATTGGCGTTGTTGTCGGCTTGCAGCCTGCCAATCCGGCCCGCTCCAGCAAGTTGAGCGCGTAGGCGCGTTGCCCCAGTGAGACCTTCTCCTTCCCCTGCTTCACCTCGATGTCGGTAGTATGCGACGACGCCCGAGGTCGCTCATCCGGAACCGCGCCGCCATCTCCTCCTTGAAGGCGTCAATGTCCCTCGGCCGCGCCCTCAGTTCATCGACGTACACCCCAACGATGAGATGCTCCTACCCCCGTCGTCGGGTGTACATGGCGTGCTCTGTCACACACCGTGTGAACTCGAGCTCCGCCATGGTGGCGTCGAGTTTGGCGTTCCACACCCGCGGTGCCTGGCGTAGCCCGTAGAGCGCCTTCTTGAGCCGCAACACCTTGTGCTCTACTCCTTTCACCGCGAAGCCAGGAGCCTGCTGCACGTAGACTTCTTCCGCCAGGTCGCCGTTCAAGAACGTCGACTTGACGTCAAGGTGATGAACCGACCACTCCTTGGCCGCTGCCAGGGCAAGGAGCAACCACACAGATTCCATGCGCGCCACCGGGGCAAACACTTCCTCGAAGTCGATCCCCTCGCGCTGCACGAACCCCATGGCGATGAGCCGCACCTTGTCCTGGCCGCGCTCGTCCTTCTTCACCTTGAAGACCACTTGAGCCCGATTGGCCGGCATCCAGCCGGCGGATCAGCCAGCTCCCAGGTCTGATTGGCCTCAATTGCCCGCATCTCCTCCAACATCGCTTTTCGCCACGCCGCGTCACACTCCGCAACGGCAAACGTGGCCGGCTCCTCTGCGCTCATCAGCATGAGCTCGTGGTCGTCGTCAAGCAGCCGCGTCGCCAGCCCGGGCGTCTCTGCTTGCCCGATCACGGTGTCGATCCTCCTGAATCGCACCTCCTCCCCGTCGTGGAAGGCGTCCACGAACTCAGAGATGTCAGTCGGTGGAGTGGCGTACTCCACTGCCGCTGCTACCGCCGGGGTCCCATGTTTTGGCGTGACAAGAACCTGAGATCTGGGCCTGCGCCGCTGGCCACGACGCATCACCTCGGCAGCACTCCGGTGCTCGATCACCATCTGCTCGCCGTTGAAGCCACTAGAGACTCTGCTTCCCCCGTCGTGGGCGTGTCCCACTTCCACACCGCCGCCTCATCAAAGACGACGTCTCTGGACATCACCACCTTCCCCCGGGCTGGATCGAACAGCCGGTAGGCCTTCATCCCCTCCTCGTAGCCCACGAACACCATCTTGGTGCTCCGGTCTTCAAGCTTGCCCAGGCCGGGCTTCACCGTCTTCACGTGCCCGATGGACCCAAACATCCGTAGGTACGAGACATTGGGCTTGTGCCTGTGCCATGCCTCGTACGACATCATCCTTTCCCGAGCCTTGGTCGGTGAGCGGTTCAAGATGAACACCGCCGTGCTCACCGCCTCGCCCAGAATTCCGCCGACATCGCCTTCGCCTTCATCATCGAGCGGGCCATCCCAACGATGGTCTCGTTCCGCCGCTCCACCACGCCGTTCTGCTGTGAAAGGCACGGTCGGATGGCGTGCCACCCCTCCCTCGGCATAGTAGGTGGCGAACTCCACCGCCGTGGTCGCCGCCCCTGTTCCGTCCTGAAGACGAGCCTCTTGTCGGAGTCCGTCTCCGCTGCACCTTGAACTGCTTGATGGCCTCCGCCACCTCATCCTTGCCGTCGGCCGGCCGAATCCACATGAAGCGGCTGCAATCATCCACGAGCAAGAGAAAGTATCTCCGACCACCATGCGTCGCCGGCGTGATGGTGCCGCAGAGGTCGGCGTGGACGAGCTGGAGTACCTCCGCCGCCCTACTTGGCCGCCTTGGGGAAAGATAGCCGCCTCTGCTTCCCCGCCAAGCAACTGTCACACAGCTCACCGGTGTGCGTGATGCGGGCAGGCCGGTCACCATCTTGCTCAGGCAGCCGAGCGCCTCGGCTCGGATGACCGAATCTTTCGTGCCACAGCCCACGGCTCCTCCACGCATGCCGCCAGCACAAAGGCTCGGTCGATTACAAGAAGGCGTTACCTTGGCCAGTAGCCGCCGCTCCCGATCCCTGATGCGCAGCACGCCGGACTTGATGTGAACGTCGGACTGCACTCGTCCAGCTGCCCCAAGCTCACGATGCTCGAGCGATGTAGTACACGTCCCCCGCAACGCGATGCTCCCGTTCCGCACCGAAGACCACGGTGCCCTGCCCCGCGGATGTCCACCACCGAGCCATCTCGAACTTGACCGTCCCGGTCTTGTTCTCGTTGAGGTCGGAGAAGACGGCCCTGCTCCCGGTCATGTGTTTGCTGGCCTCGGAGTCCAGGTACCACCTCTGCTCAAGCTCGTCGCCGACCGGAACTGGCCTATGTTGTAACTTACAAGCTATACCAAACTGGCCTATGTTGTACAAACTAGCAATAGGGCACTAGGCAGCATAGCAGCAGTAGAAAGTAGTAACAATTAGCAACTTTAGTTTTCGAAGTATCAAATAAAATTTATATTATTTAGCATACTAGAAGTTGTATTCATCTTTGCATTGTTGATTCTTTAACAGGATCCAAGAGTATGGTAAGTGAATGTACTAGTCAGAGTGTATCTTGTAGTGTTTCACCATCATCATCTCTAGAAAGTAGAAGCGGAAGCAGAGGTGACCGCGTCCGCGACAGTGACTACGACAGTGACAGTGACAGTGACAGTGACATTAGCTTCAACTGGGACACCTTCTGCTATAATCCAGAGGGGGCATTAGTTGCCTATTTAGGTGAGGCAGCAGCCAGCTGTCACCCTCTCCTCTACAGATAGATGAACACACGATTTGTCTGTGTGTGTTTTTCTTTCAATCTTATTGCTTGCTTATGTTTAGCTTCACTTCTTGTTTGCAGTTAGAAAAATGAGGTATCACGGGCGAATGCTGCTGGTGTTCGAGACGCCCTCTGGTTTTGCACTTTTCACTTTTTTTTGGTGGTTTATGCTATCTATCGGATAGTGTGAATGTAATTGTTTTTCCTTCCTTGGCCTTTGTTAATGATGTCGTTGCTGGTCTATGCCAATGACCTAATTTTCCATTTCATCATTTGTCTCCTACAGGATATCTGGGCAAAGTTTGATAGCTACTTCCATTCATTGGGGGTTAGTTCCTCGAACTTTCCTTGCTTCCTGTCCTGATTGCTATCCCTTACTTGCTTGTTGTTAAATCAATCCAAGTAGCCATCTTTGTATTAATGGAAGAATATGAACATGATCCCACGGTTCATTTGCAGCCACAAAACATATTTTTGCCCCAAATTTGTTTACAAACTAGCAGATACCCAAATATTCAACAAATAAATAGTACTGAAAGATATATTTAGTCCATAAAAATGTCACCATATATAGGTTCAAGGAGGACTATAGATAATCAATCAATGCACACTGAGACTTATGTGGGTATTGCTACACACCGTGTTCTAACTAATAATAACTGCTTCCTAGGTATGACCTTGACATGTATTACTACACGGCGTGTTCTAACTAATAACTGCTTGCTAGAATGCTAGATATGACCTTGGTGTGTTGCTACTTCTGAAGAACATGAAACTTGTTATCGTTTTTGCTAACCTGAAACTTTGTGATCTTATTATGAATTGTACTGCAAATATTTGATAAATGAATATTTCTATCCCTCTTTTCCTGATCCAGAGACGTGCATGCTTATTTCTTAATTATTTCTTTCTGCCATGAACAACATGCTTGCTGTTATTTCTTTATCAGGTTGTTAATCTGAAAGAATTTCAATCTTTCGAGGACAAATCCAGCGTCATCAATGCTGATACTGGTGTTCACAAACAGCTTGTTGATCTGATCAACAAGTGGCACAAACCTGGGATGAAATTGTGTGTTGGAAAGCCTGAATATGAAGTGATCATTGAATCAAAGCTGGTGAGTATTTGCTCCCTGTCTCGTCTTATTATTGATCAAATTTGAGCTCCATTGTTGTTGTGACTTGTTTCAGAAAATACCCTGCATGTACTGTCAAACTGTGATGGAGATAATGTGGGGCATACAGCATCAAATGCGCAAATTAGTGCCTCAAGAAAAATCAGAGCTGACTAAAGAGGACCGCTTACCAATGAGTCAAGGCCTAAAAAAGTTTCTGAGTCGTAATGGATTTGATGTCAAGCCAGAGATGGTGAGTTCACTGGTTGAACACTTACCATGCCTTTCTGCTTTATTTATGGCTTCCTGCCATTTAGTATTACATTAATACGATATCTTATGTGCTTTGCACTTAAATACTTTTGTTTCCACAGACCAATGTTTGGGATTTACGTTTTCAAGGAAATATTTGCCTTTTAAATTTTAGCTACCATGAATCATTGCTCTTTGTATCCAGGTCAATGAGAAGATTGTTGCAGCAGCAAGTGCCTTGTTTAGGTGTGATGCTGATAGTAGGTGGAATGTATATTTGTTGCGCGAGGCTGGTCTCCACATTAGAGATATTTCTGGCATTTCCTGTGAGAGTTGGGACATACTGAAGCTTTCTGTAGCTGTGAAGGTGATATGTTGCCCTGACGAAGAACTCACAGATTTTCATGAGGTAATTCATACTTACTATTGCAGATTTCGTGGAAACCTGTATCATACAATGTGCCGAGTCATGTTCCTTCCAGCTTCTTTCAGAAGATGAGCTATTAAAGTTGAAAGGTGATGCACTTAAATATAGTGGTATCACTGGTAGATGCTATTGGTTGGGGGCCTGCAAGAGAACTGTGTTTACCCACCATCTGAGGATTGCAAAGAAAAAGTTGTTGGGGTCCTTGGTTAAGGAAGCATATGAAGAGGAAGAAAAGCATGCACAAAAGAGAGGGAGCAGAGCACGAGCGAGGGGAGAAAACGGAAGTGGACGACATTGGGCTTTCTATGGGACTGGGTTTGCCGCAAGCCGTCAACCAAACACCAGAAAAGGCAGTCTTGCCCCGCCTTGTCCCCCGAAGATTAGAATCAAAATCTAGTCTAATGAACAAATTTTGAGTGTGCATAGCACCACGGACACAACAGCTCGATTAGAGATGATAATGAATCAAATAAGGTATGGGTCAAACAATTGATATATCTAAAGTTTTATCTGCTCATCGGCATGCCTGCTGATAATATTTTCTACCTGTGTCCATGTCTGCCGGGTACCCATCAGTTATATTCATGAGAGACCAAATAATAAAACTAAAGTGATATCGAATAATGAATATGTAGTTCAAAAACAACAAATATGTCAATGTCACTAAGCCATTTTTCAAAAAAAAAAAGTGTCACTCAGAAGCCATAATACATTACAGAATCATTATTGTTGGGTTCTTCATGCTCATACAAATAACACAAGGCAAGAACTGAAGTATAATAAGTTAACATCCAACACATACTTGAATTGTCAGTTGACATATTTACACATGCTGTGGAATTGTGGGTACCCTTGTCAGCTTTCCGTGAAATAAGCTAAACCCGTGCTGACAAATAACCAACCCGTAATGAATATTAATAGGGAAGGTACAATAATGCTATGAATAACCAGTATCGGTAATAATATCAGCAAAAGAACGCCCGATATGTCCATAGCTATTGGGTATGAAACCTGCCGATGGGCGACTGTCTTTCCAACCCATAAAAAGAATAATGGTCGTATGGAACTATTTGGAAAGAAAAAAAAAGTCTAATTTACCTCCTCAACTATGGTGGTTGTCCAATTTTGCTCTATAAATACAAAACCAGTTTTATGGACCCACTCAAATTTTTAGACAGTTCGTTTTTGCACTTGTGGATGGTTTTGCTTTTTTACCACCAATACACCATGTCCAACGGCTAAATCCGACTAGGTTGAAAGTTATGGATGTACATTAGGCTATAAATATTATATTAAAATACAAAAATTAATAAAAATAAAAATCCATCCAAATTTTTATAAGGAAAACTAATACGATTAAAAAATCCTAAAATCAGATTTAATATTAGAAAATTCATATAATTTTTTTTTGTTTTAGCTCCGAAGACTGTGTAGCGCATTTCATATATTACTTCAATAATCAAGCTCTATCTTAGGGTGCCTAGCTTGAGACAATTTGAATGTTTCTGGGCTCATTTTGGTGCTTATATTTCTTATTAGTAGAAGCTCTCGTGGATCGCTCAGACTACATAAAAGTGCAGTGGAGCATCGTCAGGACTAATATTGGACGTTGGTCCCTGCCCTCGATAAATTTTCGAAGTCATTATTTGTATGTACCCTTCATTTGTTATATTTACTAGCAAATGTACCTGTGCGTTGTAACAGAAAGAAAATGGTACATTCTTATTTATATGTTCTCAAATGTGCCTGTACATTGCAATTGAATGTACAACTTAAGTAAAGCTTAGTTCTATACATCTGTGATTGTGTCATTTATTCTAATACAACTTGAAATATTAAATACTAGCCATTGTGCCCAGCGCTTCACTGCAGGTGATTTGCTTTTGATAGATCAAACATTGTGGACCATATAGATATGTGGTACTTGAAAGTATCTCAATGGAAGATAATTGGTTTTTACCACTATCATGTTTTGGAAGATGATCTTCTTATTATATATCAACTCATAAGGATCATATCTCAATAGAAGCTAGTATGTGTTTTCCACCAGGGTGTTATGGAAGGCAATATACTTTAGCATCCATTACACAATACCAATTCTAGGTCACCAATAAACCTCTAGCATATTAGCACAGAGAAATGGTTGCTAAAGTGGAATTCAAGCAAATGACATTATTAAACTCAAAGCACAATAGCACGTGGGAGTACATTATAGGTGGAAACAATAAACACCACAGTAAGCATTCTTGAGGGGCCCTTGTGTCCACTTAGATCATTCTTGGTAGCTTGCGTAACTAATCTACTTTGTTGAGTTGAATGGCCTCAATCCGGAGCTCCATGGGTCCTTCAACTGAGTTGGTCATGGGGTCTGCTTCTTCTTTTGGTGGCGGTTGGGTGAGGGGAAGAAGAGGCTCGGTGTCCAGGTCTTCTGATGGTAGTGGAGCTGGTGGTACTACAGGGTCTATCATTCTTCTTTCTATAGGGAAGATGGGAGTTCCTTCCAGGATTACAGGCTCTATCTCCGTGCATGGGTGGCAGGTACTGGAAAGGGTCTGACTGCTGGTCTATAGTAACATGCATGGCTGATTTTGTCTGCCACTTTTAGCAAGATGCTGGACACCAATAAGCAACAAGAGTTGTCTATAGTAACATGCATGGCTGATTCTGACACCAATAAGCAGCAAGAGCATCAATAGCATCCTTGGAATAGGCACTCTACCTTTTCAGCAGGCATATGTTGCTACCTTCCATATTTGACCAAGCGCTATTTACAAAGCATGAGTACTTGGTAGATACACACACATGGAAACAACTAACCTTCTTTGTTTGCCCTTGCTTTTGGCCTCTAACACTCCTGTCCTAGCTCTGATGCTCTCTTACTCAAACTTGCAACCCTCCCTAAAAGAACGTTACAAAATAAGTTGATGAACCCAAAGAATCCACCCTAGTAACCTAATATATATAGAGGTCCATGGCTAGCGAAGACCACACTATGTCTTCAACTGATTATAAGCATACATCAATAACTACTGCTTTCTTTGCTCTTATTATAGACTTTCGATGCTCCCTGCCTCTCCCGTATCGTCCTCCCAAAAGATGGTGTAACAACTACTAGAATATTGGTAGCAATTTTTCTGGTTATAGACAACAAAAAATATATCTATATATATAATGCAAACACAAGAGAGTGCACTTGGCTGGGAGGAGGAGCCTTCTCTCTGCCTCTTCCTTGTACTGGCGCTCCCTCCATGAAACATTATTGGTGGATCACCTATAGGGAGCATAAAGCCATCTCCATACATAAATAAAGGTCCTAAGTACAATAAAAGTGACAAGAAGCATGATCAAATGAGATCATTTCTTGTTCAACCGGTTCCCAAGAAAAATATTTAACACAATTTAAACCCGAGCATATTTTGTGCATGTAAATTTACAATTTTAATTTCTTGACATGAGGTGATCACAAAATTAGACATAAGGAGGCTGCACAGTACTACCTTTTTTAAACATGTTTCACAGGACCATCAGTTTCAGTATATCTCACTTGATATTATGGCACTAGATGCTTCCTATTTCACTTTCCAGTGCCCTACACGATGTTTCAGATAGGAAGGCAAAGGCAGGTGACGGAGTGCGGTGAAGCAGCAGGAAGACCTTGATTATATAGGCAAGAGGAGAATCTCGAACACACTATCCATGGGATCATGACAAAGCATGCACCCCATCTGTTGCCCTTCTGGCCTAAATAAAAGTACAAGAAATTAGTGTGACATGACTTGGCATTGCAGTAAATGGCACCCTGTGTCGGTTCATGAACATGCATCAGACAAACACAACATCCCATTTGTCTACTGTGTAATGAAAGTGAAGTATCACCATGGCTTAATAGGACCGTTCTGCCGATTATTTCTATGGTTCTCCGTTGAGTGTAGGTGTAGGATCTGATGGAAGCCTAGAGGGGGGGTGAATAGGCTTAACCCCTGAAAATCGACCTGTTAAAACTTGGACACACTGTCAGTACACTAGATGCTTGACGCGCCAAGGTAAAAGTGGCGCAGACGCCGCGTGAAGCCGATGACGACGAGGCGAGACGAGAGAAAGAACTTCTCTCGGCCGGAAGGCGCGGCACTGTTGCGTCTTCGGCTTGACTTGCCGCGGGTCACTTTGCAGAGGTGACTTTGAAGTGGATCTGTGAGCTGTGACTTGCTGGATGATGAGTCACCTTTGTTCCTGCACACAAGTACTTCACAGAACACAAGCTAACACTGGCAGAAACCCAGCAACCAAGTAGATCGGGTCGAAGCCCTTTCTCACAAGACAAATATGCAACAAAGTAAAGGGAGAACAAGTGAGACAAGGATTTGACCCGTGGTTCACCGCGCCACACAGCCGGGCTACGCCCACGTTGTTGAGGTTGCCACACAAGGCTTAGCTTGCCCACCCGGCTTGCTTTTTCCCTCGTTCACAAGTCTAGGGAGTTAACCCTAGAGATGTGGGGTAATGTATTGCTGTAGAGTGAGGTTACAAACCTCCCAAGGCTGCCACACGAAGGGGGCAAGCTCAAGGGCGACGCCTAGCCGCCTAGGAGCAAGCTCCAAGAGTAAAGAACCCTAGGGTTCCGGCCAAACGTGAACCAAATGCTCTTTTGAGTGGGGGGAAGTAGTAGATCCGGCCTCCACAAGCGGTTTGTTGCCTTTTCCCTCAAGATTTGATGGTGGAATCGAAATCTTTGCTTGGGGAAGGAGGAGCAACAATGGAGGAGTGAGAGAGAGCTAGAGGTCGTTTTTCCGGCTGTTGTCGCGAGGTTGAAGATGAAGTGAGCGGTGTGTGACCGTTGGAGAGGGGTAGAATAGGTATTTATACCCCACGGGCCCAACGGTGCGATTTTTAAGGCGCGACATCGCCAAGATCGACACGCAGCATCGCCGCGAGTAGGGCGCGGCACTATCGCTTTCAGACCATTGCGCTGCCCGCCGCCGAGCAGCCCGACAAAAGGTGTGAATCAAGTGGAATTGCCGGGTCGGTCGGGGCTTGGAGTTGTGTTGTGTCCGGATTTGATGTTTTAGAGCACTTGGTCCACGTGTACCGAGAATCCTAGGATCCCTCTTAGTAGTACGGCTTTTCCTAACCTCAAGATTCGAAATATAAAATAATTTAAACGCCTCGAGCTGGAAACACCACTGTCTAGTTTGATTTGGTGCCTTTGGACCTGTTCATCAACTCCATATTTTAATCCCTGCATGTCATCTTCGTAAATCTCATTAGTCCCCTAATTCGGTGGTCATCAACGCCAAAACCCACTTAGAGCTTGATTGCACTTACGGTAGGCAACAGTGAATTGTAATGTGACAACATATACGTGTACACAATTAAAATAGAAGAGTTACCATGGGTTCAAATTATTAGCCCGTTCCATGAAGTTCAAATAAAAAATTATCCATGTTCGAAATATCAAGTATAATAATTGAACGCTTGAACAGTTTTTTCATTCTATAATGCATCACTTATACAAAGAAATAAAAAGCATGGCCACGATAGCCTGGTGTATTAGACCGGTCTGATATGGTTTGAATGGTTCAGATCATTGTGTTCATGTTTTGGTGTTCCTCCTCTTCTCAAAGTGTCGATATATCGCTTTCACAGCTATGCTACTGCACATCTGCCTTGCTCGCATTCATCGGTCGCTCTCATGAACATCATGTTACTATGCCACTGCAAGATATCTGTCATGCATCCTGTATCAAAAATATGTTCATGCATGCTTCTCTATTTGTCTTATTCTCTTGATGAAGAGCATCGATCATGGCAAACCGTTCATGCATGCTACTACACATCTGCCTTTGCTGCCATCTGCATTCATCGGTCGATCTCATGAACATCATGTTTCTATCTTTGTTGCAAGATATCCGCCATGCATCCTGTATCGTAAATATGTTCATGCATACTTTTCTATTTATATTATTCTCTTGATGAAGAGCATCGATCATGCACTACTACGAATCGATTTTCCGTGGCGGATTTTTTTTTTCGATTTTCCGTGGCGGACTTTATGACCGCCACGAAAAGGAAGGTCACGGAAAATCGGTTGATTTTGCATGGCGGTTTTGGAAACAAAAAAGCCTGCCACCGTTAATGAATAAAAAAAAAAAAAAAAATCCAATTGAAACCCTAACGGGCCCGGATCCGGGCCGCCGGGCCCGTTAGGGTTGCGGCTGCAGCCAGCGCCGTGCCTCCACTGTGTGATCCGCGCGCCGCGGGATCTGCTCGTGGCCGGGCGGATCCGCCGCGCCGGCGCCGGATCCGCTGCCGGAGCCAACGCCGCCGCCGCCTTCTTTGGTGTCGGCCCGCCGCCGCCCGCCGTCGTGGTGTGGGGGGGGGCGCGCCGCCGCGCGGGAGAGGAAGGTGAGGGGCGCCGCCGCGACGAGAGGAAGGGGAGGGTGCGCCGCCGCGGGGAGGGGAAGGGGAGGGGCGCGCCCGCGACGGGAGAGAAAGGGAGAGGGCGCCGGGCGGGGAGGGGAGAGGGTGAGAGGGGCGACCGGTTGGGGGAGAGGGTGACACCGGTGATTGAAAAGCGTAAGTGTCGTTTATATAGTAGACTGTAATTTGGGTTCTTTGGGCTCGATTTGGGCTCGATTTATGGTGACGGGTTTTTAATAAAACCGCCACGATTAATCGATTTACCGTGGCGGTTTTATGACCGCCACGCAAAATAGGAAATAACCGCCACGGTTAATCATGATATTGCTTGTGATGGTTTCTCAAATGCCCGCCACGGAAAATGAAATTCAAACACCACGTAAAATCAATTCTCAGTAGTAGTGATGGCAAACCGTTCATGCAAAGCATTAACGAATGAGCTCTCTTTCCTCCAATTATGCATGTCCTAAGATGCAGCTAGCTGTTACAAGTGAGTGGTCAGGAATCCATTCTTCTATAAATGGACAGAGTAGCATGGCTGTATGGTTGTATACGACCCTCCATCCCAAAAATAACTCCTCAAAAGCTACGCTGCTGCCACTATGCAGCAATGGCAACAAACAGTTTTAACATGCATGAGTTAGTAGAATGGTGATGTTGACTGTAGAGCAAAGCATGCTGCTGGATTGACAAGGCATCAGTCATGAGTCAGTAGAATAGTGATGTTGACTGTAGAGGAATGCATGCTGTTGGATTGACAAGGCATCAGTCATTAAAATAGTATGAATGCTAGTGGCAGGCAGGCTCATGTGGTAGCATAGTTCCTATGAGAGCGATGGATAGGAAGCTAGTGATCTGAACCGTAGAAACCACAACAGACGGGGTTGAGAGACGAAGCTAACGTGGCCATTCTCCGAGGCCCCGGATACGGCGCGGCCTAATATTCTTATTAATTGTGTCTGACATGTATTGCTCTAGGTAGCGCTCGCATGTGTACCGAAGGTTTTTAGAATGATCACACCAGGCGTTTCATTGTAGGATTGCCAATTCGTTTAAGAATTGGGCTTGATATTTAAACAACCAGCTTTAGCTGAGTGGGTTTACGAAAACACTCGGTGTTTCATTTCAGTCAAGGTTTTGAGATCCGTTTTGGAAAAAAATTCAATCCCAACTGAAATGGACGAAATTCGGGAAAATTCGGATGAAATTCGGACTCAATTCAGTGAATTTTTGGAATATGATGCATATATTTCGTTTCGGAGCTCACCGAAATGGACGAATTTCACCGAAATTCGGATTCTTTCGGTCGAATCCCAGAACCGTGATTTCAGTTTTTTTTTTTTTTTAATATGGGCTCGTCTCACACGCTCTAGGAAATTGTGTGTGCTTCCTTCAAAGAATCGGTTGCACCCTGTCCTGTCCTCTGTTTTCACTCGCACAACCCGTGATGATATGTAACCGCCGAGCTCGGCGAGGCCAGGCCTCGGCTGCCATGCCTACGTCGATGAGCTCTTCAAGCACCGGCGTCTTGACATGGCCAGATCATGGCTCCACTTGAGGGTTCTTTGTTTCTGATCGCATTAGTTGGATTCGGCCATTTAGTTTTCTCTCCTTATCGATAAGGTATAGATTTCTATTTTACAAACAACTAGATTTAATTACGTAGACCATAGGCCGGAGGTAAATAGGTTTTTTTTTTTTTTCAGCCGTCGGAGGCCTTCGAGGACTAATCTAATCTAATCAACCGGCGGCGGCTCCATTCAGTCCCAAACTCCGGCCACCGCTCCTTTACAATCGGCCAGCCTTCCGCGCCGGTGGAGGATGCCGGCAAGGGGAAGAGGAAGAGGTCGTTCCGGTTCGCGAGCGGGACGAGGGCGTTCCGGTTCCGGCCTTTCCGACTCCAAACCGGCAGCCTTGCGCCGGATTACGCGACAACGCCGCCGCCAGCCTTCTGTCAAAGGGATTTCTGGTACGCCAAGTAGTGCAGGTTCCGGCCCTAGCTTCCGACTCCAAACAGTGGCAGTAGTACTAGCATAAGTTGTGTAGGAGTATTCATCTCTGCATTGTTTATTCTTTGTCAGGATCCAAGAGTAAGGAAAGTCAAGGTGCTAGTCAGAGTGTTCCTCCTACTGTTTCATCATCATCATCATCTTCACAACCTACAGAAGTAGGCAGTGACAGTGCCAGCAGTTATGACATCTGGACTAACTACATTGGCATTGACTCTGGCGATAGTGACGATAGTGACAGTCAAATTGGAGGCTCTGAACCTGATGAGAGGGGGGAAACCAATTGCCAGTGACAGTCTAAGTGGAGCCTATGATCCATATGAGAGACAGATGCTACTTTCTGCTATAAGTGAGGAGCTACTTGCTGTCTATGTGTTTTTTTTCTTTTCAATCCTGCTTGCATATAAGTTTAGCTTGACTTCTTGTTTGCAGAAACAAGTTTGCCGTATCATGGGATAATGTTGCTGCTGTTTGAGGCGCCCTGTGGCTTCGTACTTTGCACTTTTCCTGGGTCTTACTGCTACCTACCTGATAGTGTGGATGTAATGTTCTTCCTTCCAACCTCTGTTAACACTATCCTTGCTTGTTCATGTGGTCTATGCCAATGCCTAATTTTCAAATCCATCATTTGTCTCCTACAGGATATCTGGGCACAGTTTGGAGACCCCCTCAAGGTAGCTATGGTTAGTTCCTCCACCTTCTATCATTGCTCTTCTCATATGCTTGTTAAATTAGTCCAAGTAGCTGTGTCTTTGCATTGAGGGAGAATATGAACTCGAGCTCATTGTTCATTAGCAGCCTCAAAACACATTTTCTCCCCCGATTGTAAGCATGCAGCATGATGCTAGTTTTGCTGAAATGTCACAATAGGTTCAAGGACTCTAAATAATCAAACAATGCACACTGAAACTGAGTATTGTTGCTGTGCACCATAATCTAACTGGTAATGGCTTACTAGATAGCCACCCTCCCCCTCTTCTCCTGTTCCAGAGACACATGATAATTTCATAAATGTTTCTATGTCCATTAACATGCTTGCTGTTATTTCTTTACCAGATTATTTTTCCAAAGGGAACTCTACCTCTTGAGGACAAATCCAGAGCCATCAATGCTGATACCGGTGTTGACAATCAGCTTGCTGATCTGATCAAGAAGTGGCACAAACCTGGGATGAAATTGTGCGTTGGAAAGCCTGAGTACAAAACGATCATTGAATCAGTGTTGGTCAGTATTTGCTCCTTGTCTTGTATATAGTTATAATTTTTAACAACTTTGATTGCCATTGTTGCTGTGACTTTTTCAGAAAATACCCTGCATGTGTTGTTCAACTGTAATGGAGATAATGTGGGGCCTACAACAGCAACTGCATTTATTATTTCCTTTAGAAAAACAAAAACCAAAGCTGACTAAAGAGGACCGCTTACCAATGAGTCAAGGACTGATGAGGTTCCTGAGGAATTGTGGATTTGACATCAAACCAGAGATGGTGAGTTCACTAGTTGGACTTGACATTCTTTCTGCCCCTGCCATTTAGTATTACATTATATATGATAGCTTGTGTACTTTGGATTTGGTGCTCTTGACTTGGAAACCTTCAGGGACCAATGTTTGGGATTCAAGCTTTCATAGAAAAGAGTTGCTTTTAAATTTTCTTTTAGCTATAAAGGATTGCCTTTTGTATCCAGGTCAATGAGAAGATCTTTTTGACAGCATGCGCCTTATTTCATTGTGATGTGGATGACAAGAAGAATTTAAGACTCTTGGGCAATGCGCGTCTCGGCATTAGACATATTTCCAGCATTGCTTGTGAGGATTGGGACATACTGAAGCTTGCATTAGCTGTCAAGGTGATTCGTCGCCCTGAAGAAGAACTCACAGATTTTCATGAGGTAAATAATACTTACTTATTTTGTATGCGGTCTTGGCTGTTCAGTGTTTCATTTCATTGAAGCCTGTATGTATATATCATATAATGTGCTAAATCATGTTCGGTACAGGTTCTTGCAAAAGATGTGGTATCAAAGTTGAAAGGTGATGCGCATAAATATAAAGTTGACCCAACTAGGATCATTTGGTTTGAGGCTGCTGACGATGTTGTGTCTAGCCATCACCTGAGGATTGCAAAAAAAAAATTATTGGAGTCCTTGGTTAAGAAAGCTAAGAAAGCATACGAAGCAGAACAAGCAAAAGTACAGAATACTAAGTTGGACGGAGAGACAGAATCTCTACACAAACCAAATCATTTGTATGCCACCAATTTGGGTGGTGAGGTGTTAAGGCGCAGTGCAAGGCTGAATCCAAATACAGCTGCACCCCCAAGTATTCATGAAGCCCCCTGATGAGCGTGACATGATATCTTAGCTCTGCTTTTGGGTTGTTTTATGATGTATGGAAGACCTATATTTTACTTGCAATGTCATTGTTTGGCAGCCATCCAGTAAACTTTGGTTTGATGGACTTAGTTAAGTGAGGATGTTCTGGTTAAAATAAGTGGTTATGTGCTGGTTTTGTTGGCCTTCAGCTTGGCCCTAGCCCTTAGCCAGATTCGAGGGTCTTATCTTTATTTCTGGTAACCAATCAGTGTACCGCAAAGCTGCATTCCATGTGGACAAACTGTGAAGCATGTGTGCCGTGCCATTGTGTATGTACCAACATGTAGCAATAGGTTAGAGATGGACAGTTATCCCCCAAAAAGGAATGGAAATGGATCGGATTCGGGATGAAAATGGTTAAATGGACCTTATACGCATAGGGATGGAAATAATCATATTATAAAGTTCCCTGCTAGCAGTCGCATCTTACTTCTCAATGAGTGTTCTCAGCGTTTGCCACGTTCTTTCTTTTACGTTTAGTGTGGTTCATCCTGTCCATCTTCCTCCACCCCCATATCAATGTGATAAAGTTCTGCAGTCTTCCACTCTCCTCCACAATACAACAACATCCCCCACCCCCCAACACACACACACACTTCATAGTCTTCCACCACCATGTTTGTTAGGCCAAGGGTCCACCTAAAGTCCTAAACCATTGCATCCTCCTTCTTTTTTTTTTTTCTGTAACAAGAAGAGAATCTCTCTCTCTCTCTCTCTCTCTCTCTCTCTCTCTTTCTAACTTCTAGAGCTTCACAAGCCCCCAAACTGCGGGGCGGTTGCCCTATCCCACGCCGTAGTCTTCATTGATCCTTGGGTTGTTCTAAACTATCAGACGGTTGCCATTTTAACTTTTAGATCTCCACAAGCCCCGAACTATCAGGCGGTTGCCAAGTGCAACACCACAATCTTCATTGATCCTTGGGTTGTTACGAACTGTCGGATAGTTGTTATTTCGACAGAAGCAAGTTTGAAAGAGACATTTCTCGCAGAGCACCACCACATTTTTATAAAATGTTGATGCTTTTCTTGAAAGGCCATAAGACAACTTTGAAATTTCACCACAATAGAAGGAACTATAGTTTCTATGATTAATTCATAGCTATAAGTCCAATGACAAAATTTTTTTACTACATCTAAATCATACAATGAAATTTTTATGATGGACTAATCATTGTATGATTTAGATGTAGTAAAAATTTTGTCATTGGACTAATCATTTTTTGACACTCTAAATCATACAAACACTATAGTTGGACATCTAAATCATACAAACACTCTAATCTTCGACGACACTTGGACATGCCATATTAGCGCAGTCCAATCTTTTTGTCTGCCTTAACTAGCGTCCTATAAGCTGAACGGACTGCAAAAATATCGTTTTTTCTCATAGTGCCAAGCCCAGAGAATCACTTTGGCTTCGTGTGCTCAAAGGAATATTAACAATAACTTCCCTGTCCATAGGAGCAAAAAACTCACCTAGCGTTTGCATGTCCCATGACATTATTGTCGTAGAAGGTTAGCTCGGACATCACCGGCCTCAACAAGCCGTCAGGCGGGAGCCAATTCATGGTCCTGATATCTATTGCCTCTCATGTACCAATACACCAGATCAAACCTTGGTTTAAGAAATATCTACCATCCAAAATCCTGGAAGGTGTATTACCAAGCCTAGCTTGTAGGATTCAGTATCCACGGTAAACAACTTTATGATGCGAGCACTTGGAGATTGCCCTCACTATGGGAAACTGACCCTCGCCGAGAGTACAGCGATTTGCCGAGAGACCAGGAAACTGGCCCTTGGCAAAGTTACTCTTCGCCGACGGCCCCTCTTGCCAACAAAGAACTCTCGGCGAAGACCTCTTGCCGAGAGGAGGCCTCTCGGGCCACGGCAAAGAATAACCCTCGGCCACGTTGTTCGTTGCCGAGAGCCGCTATCGGCGAAGCACCCACCCTCGGTACAGCCCTAGCCAAAGTAAAACATCCATCCATACCGTCGTTTTTTTGCCGACGGCCCGCCATTTAGCTCTCGAAAAAGGATCCACCCTTGCCAAGAGGCTTCGTATAGGTCTCTCGGCAATGTTTTTTTTTTTTTTTCACGGCGGCGCACGACGGAGCCACATGTCAACGTTTGCCGAGAGCCGCATCAACAAGGCTCTCGGCAAAGGTTTGTCTATTATTAATTGGTTTTACATACCGAACTTCCAACGGCGCCACGTGTCACCACCCTTTGCCGGCGTCCTCGCCGCCGTTTCGTGGAACTGCCGTTAAGCTGTTACCTTTATTTGCCGAGGGAAAAGTTGCCGAGGGGATGCGTACCAGGTGCTCTGCGAATGACCATTGCCTACTTAAAATTTCCCCATAGGGCCTTCGCCGACGGCCGGGTAGACTTCCGCTCGGCGAAGGAATCGCCGAGGGGATACTGCCTTCGCCGAGGGGGAGACCCACTCTGCCTCCTGTAGTGCCTTCATGCTTGCTTTGCTAACAAAGCTAGATTGAAAAGTTCAATATCTCTGAAACATAGACCACCGAGGAACTTTGGTCTTGATCATGTGATCCCAAGCCACCAAAAACACGCCTTTCTTTTGCCCTCTTTACTACTCCACCAGAAGTTCCACAAAATACCATTGACATGATGACACAAAACCTGGGGAGTCATGTATGATAGTTTTTTTTTTTTTTTTTTCAGGGGCATGTATGATTGTGTTTTTTAGCAAAATGTATGATAGTTGAAGGAGGCGAAGTAAGGTGAGCTTTTGGGTTTGGGCCATACAGAACTTATATCCGGAAACGTGGTCAACGGCGGTGGCCGGGGAGGGAGGCCTGCCGGTGCCAGGCAAGCCACGCCCACGATCGATCAATCGGCGGCCGCTCCGAAAAAGCCACCGCTACTCTACCATCGGCAGCTTCGGCGCCGCCTCGGCCGGCCCCGATTGATCGGTCGGAGCTCTTCCGGCCTCCCCGTACCCGCGCGGTGGAGGATGTCGCCAACGGAAGACGTCGTTCGGTTCCGGCCCTTCCGACTCCAAACCGCAGCCTTGCGCCGGATCATGCAAGAACGCCAGTCTTCTGTCAAAGGGATTTTAGGTACGCCGCCCGGCGCTCAGATTCCGCGAACATCTGGTATTTGGTATACTCCCTACGTCCCGAGAATGAAGGGCGTTAGAGCAGGGGGCGGATACGGGGGGCTGCCCGGGCTGTAGCCCCCTTGATGAGGTTAAGTCCCTTCTAATTACTGCAACTTAGTCTTTAATTCACCATTATATCACTTAATTTTCATCAAACCTCCACTAATTAGCCCCCCCAAGTGCTCATCCTGCCTCCGCCCTATGTCGGAGCATTAAAAAAAAAAAAATGAAAGACGTTTTAGATAGAATGGTACTTCACTTGTCAAATCCATCATCTCTTGTCGCCTATTAAAGAAGTAAACAAATAAAAAAATAGATGGGTGGGAGGAGATGTAGTACTAGTAGTAGAGAGGAGCAGCTGTCTCCCTATAGGAATCTGACAAGGAAAGAGAACATGCAGGAAAGGAAGAACTAGGGGTACGCAGGTCATCTACCATCCTCATTGATACTGGTGCTGGATGCTAGAACATATATTATTTTGGGATAGATGGAGTAGCGCGCGCTGTCTCTCTCCACCCGCAAATAAAAAACTAGTGCTATCTCTCTCTCACCCTCTCGATTCTACTGCTTCAGATCCCGATTCCTCTGTTGAATCGATCGATCCCCTTGTGAATCAGAATGAATCACTAAAATCGTTTATGTGTAGAATCGATTTGCCAGGTCGATAGATGGCCGGAGGACTCCGCTTGTGCTTGGTGGTCCCCACACCTTGGACTTCTCTCCATGTACCCGCCAACCCGTCCACGATGGGGACGAGCAACCCAGACGAGGGCTACGTGGAGCTTGAGTGTGGGGAGCGAGCGCGAGTGAGTTCCAACCTGAGAGGGAGGTGGAGAGGGAGAGGTACCAAAATGGCCCAAATTGTAGAAGTTAGTAGTACGGCACTGGCCAGTAGAAGTAGGATTTGAAATTTATAAGCAGTGGCAGTAGTATACTAGCATAAGTTGTATTCATCTTTGTATTGTTTATTCTTTGACAGGATCCAAGAGTAAGGCAATTGAAGGTGCTAGTCAAAGTGTTCCTCATACTGCTTCACCATCTCCATCATCATCATCATCTTCTTCGTCGCTCCCCACAAAAGTAGACAGTGACAGTGACAGAGACACTAACAGCGAATATGAACTTTTCGCTAACCATGAATTTCGCATTAGCTCTGACTATGGTGATAGTGACGATAGTGATGGTCAAATTGGAGTCTTTCAACTTGATGAGCAGGGGAAAAAAATTGCTGCTATAGGTGAGCCAGCCATCTGCTGTCGATTTTTCTATGTGCCTTTTCTTTTCAATCCTGCTTGCTTAAGTTAGCTTTACTTCTTGTTTGCAGCTGACACTTTGCCGTATCGTGGGTTAATGATGCTGCTGTTTGAGACACCCTCTGGCTTCGCACTTTTCACTTTTAATGGGGTTTTCCTCTTCCTAGATAGTGATATGGATGTAATGTTCTTTCCAACCTTAACAATGTCCTTGCTTGTTCATGTGGTCTATACCAATGACCTAATTTTCTTCTCTATCATTTGTTTCGCACAGAATCTCTGGGCAGAGTTTGGAGACAACCTCCGGGCAAGTATGGTTAGTTCAACAACTTTCCTTGCTTTCCCATCGTTATCTTTTATGCTTGTTGTTGAATTAGTCCAAGTGGCCATCTTTGCACTGAGGGAGAATATGAACTCGAGCTCATTGTTCACCAGCAGCCTCAAAACACATTTTCTCCCCAATTCTAAGCATGCAGCATGATGCTAGTTTTGCTGAAATGTGACCATAGGTTCAACGATTCTAAATAATCAGTGAGTCAATCAATGCACACTGATCCAGAGACGTGCATGAGAATGACTTCACTACATAGACCCCCCCCTCTCTCTCTCCTGATCCAGAGACGCGCATGGTACTTACATGTTTGCACCCATGAACATGGTTGCTATTTCTTTATTAACAGATGGTTTATCCGAAAGGATTCCTATCTTTTGAGGACAGATCCAGAGCCATCCATGCTGATACTGGTGTTGACAAACAGCTTGCTGATCTGATCAACAAGTGGCACAAACCTGGGATGAACTTGTGTGTTGGAAAGCCTGAATATAAAGCGATCATTGAATCAGTGTTGGTCAGTATTTTCTCCTTGTATATTGTATAGTTATATTTTTGAACAACTTAGGGTACCATTTATTCCCGTGACTTTTCAGAAAATACCCTGCATTTATTGTCAAACTGCGTTGGAGATAATGTGGGGCATACAACAACAAATGCGCACGTTAGTGCCTAGAGAAAAATCAAAGCTGACTAAAGAGGACCGCTTACCAATGAGTCAAGGGCTAATGAAGTTCCTGAGTAAATGTGGATTTGATGTCAAACCAGAGATGGTGAGTTCACTAGTTGGACTTGACATGCTTTCTGATTTATATAGTTTCCTGCTATTTAGTATTACCTTATATGTAGCTTGTGTGAGACTTGGAGACCTTTATTTAACGGACCAATGTTTGGGATTGAAGCTTTCATAGAAAGACTCGCTTTTGGATTTTCTTTTAGCTATGAAGCATTCCCTTCTATATCCAGGTCAATGAGAAGATATTTTTGGCGGCATGTGCCTTGTTTCATTGTGATGCTGATGACGAGAAGAATTTAGGAGTCTTGCGCGATGCTGGTCTCCACATTAGAGATATTTCTGGCATTGCTTGTGAGGATTGGGGCATACTTCAGCTTGCAATAGCTGTTAAGGTGATATGTCGCCCTAAAGAAGAACTCACAGATTTTCATGAGGTAATAGTACTTTGCTGCTCACTGTGCATTTCATGGAAGCTTGTATATTTATCATATATAATGTGCTAAATCATTTACCTTTCAGGTTCTTGAAGAAGATGTGGTATCAAAGTTGAGAGATGATGTACGTAAATATAAAGGTATTGCAGTTAAGGTCTGCTGGTTGAGAACCTACAACGCAGTTGTGTCTAACCATCGTCTGAGGATTGCAAAGAAAAATATGTTGGCGTCCTTGGTTGGGAAAGCTAAGAAAGCATATGAAGCAGAACAAGCGAAACTATGTGAGAAGGTTCAGTTGCATGGAGAGTCGCAGCAAATTGCTCAAGACGACATGACCGCTGTGTCCAGTCCATCCACCATTTTGCCTGGTGATCCCACCACTTTGGATGGTCAGGTGATCAGGCGCAGTCCAAGACTGAAGCGAAAGCTACATGAGAACAATGATGAGGGTGCTCCCCATAAGCGGCCTTAGATATGCACCCCGTGGAAGTCCTATGGCAATGGATGATTAAAATGCTGGCCAGCCTACCATCTTGGGTTCATGGTGAAGCCCCATGATGACCGTGGCATGATATCTTAGCAGAAGCTTTTAGGTTGTTTTATGATGTAAGGCCTATATTTTACCTGCAATGTCGTTGCTCTTTGGCTGCCATATATCCAGCTTCGTTCTAACTTCTAAGTGAGGATGCTCTTTATTAAACATTAGTTTGTGAGGATACTCTTCAAACATTAGTTTGCTTGACTTGTTAAAAAGTGGTTATGTGCTCGTTGTGTTGGCCTTCGGCTTGGCCCTGGCCCCTCCTGAACTCCTAATTCGAGGGTCCCGTTCTGATTTGAGGGCCTTTCATACTGTCTTGTCTATTCCTTAAATATGGTATGACTGTCGAATTTTGTGTGTGTATCACTGTACAGCGACGTGGACAAGTATTTGTGCCCTGCCTTGCATATGTTCCAACATGTGTCACATCCCAAGCCTGGTGCGAGAGCGAGACTGGCATATTCCAAACGGATGGAAATTGATCGCATGCGTAATACTGTAGAATACGACTGTCATCTCAATAAGGATGTAAATTGATAGGATACCTAATAAAATAGGACTGGCAGGATGGAATTGGATCGGATAATAAGATATTGGATACACACAACACGTTTCCAATGAGTTTGGAAAATTAGGTATAGTATAATGATATATATATATCCAAATATAATATACAATGAATCGTACAAGATCAAATCTCCTCGAGGCTTGCTGTACCCTGAGCCGGTGGAGGATGCCGCCAATGGGAAGAAGAAGAGGTCGTTCCGGTTCCGGCCCTTCCTACTCCAAACCGGCGGCAGCCTTGCGCCGGATTATGCCAGAATGCCGCCAGTATTCTGTCAACGGGATTTCAGGTACGCCGGAGGACGCCGGTCGTGCTTGACTGCTTGGTGAGGGGTCCTGCGCCGCCACGCTACAGCAGCCAGGGCCATGTCACATCACCATGGAGGCCGGGGGAACAGAGATTGAGGGAGAGAGCTGCAAGGGTAGGGGGAACTTGGTAGCCGGAGCGCTACCAAACTGGCCCCCCTAAATTGTAGAAATTAGTAGTAGGGCACTAGCCAGTAGCAGTAGCAAGTACTATTTGAAATTTGTAGCTTACTACAAGTTGTATTCATCTTTGCAATTTTTATTTTGACAGGATCCAACAGTAATGCAAGTGAAGGTGCTAGTCAGAGTGTAACTCGTAGTGCTTCATCATCTTCTTCGCTATCAACAGAAGTAAGCAGTGACGGCGGTTATACCACTGGCTTTGAAGAGGAATTTGGCTCTAACTATGGCAGTGATAGTGATGGTCAAAGGGGAGGCTTTCAACCTGATGAATTTGATTCTATAGGTGAGCCAGCCATCTTCATCTGCTGTCGTCATCCTCCTCGATCTCCAGATAAACGAACGAACATGCGATTCGATCGTCTATGTGTGTTTTTTTTCTCTTCAATCCTGCTTGCTTAAGTTTAGCTTGACTTCTTGTTTGCAGCTGCCACATTGCCGTATAATGGGATAATGATGCTGCTGTTTGAGACACCCAGTGGCTTTGCACTCTTCACTTTCTCTGGGGTTTTATGCTACCTACCTGCTAGTGTGGATGTAATGTTCTTCCTTCCAACCTTTGTTAAGGATGTCCTTGCTTGGTCTATGCCAATGACCTAATTTTCTATTCCATCATTTGTCTCCTACAGGAAATCTGGGCAGAGTTTGGAGACCCCCTCCGGGCACCTATGGTTAGTTCCTCCGTTTTATCATTGCTCCATCCAAGTAGACATCTTTGCATTGAGGGAGAATATTAACTCGAGCTAATTGTTCATTAGCAGCCTCAAAACACATTTTCTCCCCGGTTGTACGGAAGCATGCAGCATGATGCTAGTTTTGCTGAAATGCCACAATAGCTTCAAGGACTCTAAACATCATACACACTGAAACTTCAGAGAGTACCATGATCTAACTAGTAACGGCTTGCTGTTATTTCTTTATCAGATGGTTTATCCGAAGGGATTTGTATCTTTTGAGGACAAATCCAGAGCCACCAATGCTGATACTGGTGTTGACAACCAGCTTGTTGATCTGATCAACAGGTGGCACAAACCAGGTATGAATATGTATGTTGGAAAGCCTGCGTATAAAGAGATCATTGAATCAAAGCTGGTGAGTATTTGCTCCTTTTGTCTTGTATAGTTATATTTTTGAACAACTTTGAGTGCAATTGTTCCCCTGACTTTTTTTTTTTCCAGAAAATACCCTGCCGCTTGTGTTGTCAAACTGTGATGGAGATAATGTGGGGCATACAGCAGCAAATGAGTTTATTTGTGCCTAGAGAAAAATCAAAGCTCACTAAAGAGGACCGCTTACCAATGAGTCAAGGACTAAAAAAGTTCCTGAGTAATTATGGATATGATGTCAAACCAGAGATGGTGAGTTCACTAATTATCTTGACATGCTTTCTGCTTTATAGTTACCTGCAATTTAGTATTACATTATTATATGATAGGTTGTGTGCTGGACATGGAAACTTTTATTTTCACAGACCAATGTTTTGGGATTCAAGCTTTCATAGAAAGACTTCGCTTTTAAATTTTCTTTTTAGCTATGAAGCATTGCCTTTTATATCCAGGTCAATGAGAAGATTGTTAAGACGGCTTGCTCTTTTGTTTCATTATAATGTTGATGACGAGAATAATTTAGGAGTCTTGCGCGATGCTGGTCTCAACATCTCCATATAGGAATCCTGCTTCCAAAAGCGGGCCAGTGGATCGGGCCACGTCGCCCGTTAGTCTGATATCCGTTGGATCAAGCGAACAAGCAATCTGGTCCGTTCGATCGGGGTCTTCGCGGGTCTGCTGCCCACTACGCCGTGAAACTGGGCACTCGTCGTGAATCCTCGCGAACCCGATCGTGGGCGACTCCCGCACCGCCGTCCTCCTCCCGGCGCGGGATGGCGGGGCAAACGGCCCCAGCGCGGGGTGGGGTGCAGGCGCCGCGGGAACGGCAAGCGCCTCCCCAGCCGCGGCCGTGCTGAGCAGTCCAGCAGGGTCCCGAGCTGCGCGGGCGTGGCACAGCTTGCCGGCCGGCCAGTCACCGCCACTGTGGCCGTCTCCGACAAGACCAACGCCAGCGTCCACAGACTGGCGACCATATTGTAAGTGACAGCGCCAGAGTCTCCTGCAAATTATGAATGAATCTTATCAAATTCTGAAGGGGAGTCAGGAGCAACTCCTCAGCTCTTGCCACCGCGACCCTCTCGACCTCTCCTGCCGCGTAAGCCGCGCTCTGCGGTTCTGGCGTGAGCCCTGTTGCGGCAGCTGCAATAGAAGAGATTGCTGGCTTCCTGCAGATGCGCCACCACCACCAAGTCTCTTCCATGGAATTGCCTTCCTCTAGAAGTGCAGCTAGATTAGTTTCAGAGATCTGCCCCTACCTGGTGCTGTTGGATGCTGGCATGCTGCTCAATATGCAACTGTTGCAAAATAGCAGAACTCAATCCTGGTAACCAGCAAAATTGCATGTCATGTGTATGATTCTTTAATGTATCGTTTTTATTTGTTTTGTCTATTTTCTTTTTGCAGATCTTGCCATCGCCAGATTGCAGGTGTCAATGAGGACTAAATGATCAATCCAATAACTTGAGCAAGCACCTGTGGTGTGAATTCAGTTTGGGAGATCAGGTCTGGAAAGAATATGATGCCATGGTTAGTATGTTTCATCTTGATCAGTTGACGATGAATCCATTTCACAAAGAAAGAGAATAAAATAAATCAGATTTAGTTTTATGCTTTTCTGAATCAAATATTACAGTCTCATACCTAAAAACATTACCTAAGAGACTAATCATGTTTGTGGACGTGTTTCAGAATTTGATAAATTCATTCATATAGAAGGTGTATCTAAGATATAATATAGTGTCCAGTGGTTATTATATATAGGGCACCAAAGATTCTATTTTATAGTTCATGGCTCCTTATTTGCAATTTATTATATACAGATAGCAGTCAAGGATATCTACGTGAGTAAGCCAGAAGTTACATTTGTTGTTATGGATGGATTGGAAATCTTATTTTAACTGATATAATAATATGGTTATTCTTTTCTAAGGTTCTAAAACATGCTGTGAACTAAATCCATCACATGCCTCAGAGTGTCGAAAATTGTATCACCTCATTAACTTAGAGGATACGTGAGGAAATGAGACTTATTTTAGTTTACACCAATACTAATTCCAGAAAACAGAACACACTAAGAATATCATTATAATACAGATTTAAATGACCCAAACCTAAAACTAGAGATGCATGAATGATGAAATATTATTCTGAGAGCTGTAGTTATGCTGAAATAATTTTGACACAAGATGTTGCTGCAAGTTCTTGAACAAACTATTTTATTTTGCTCATAGAAACAGGCTTGAGATCATACTGACATTCAGTATATGGCCACTAGGCAAACAATTTTCTGTAATTGGGAAAGCTGAGCCTCACTTGTTATCCCCCAGTCTGTAACACTTCATATTCATTGAATATGGGCCAATTATCTACATGGTTATCACAAGGCTTTAGCATTCCTTAATCCATGTGATCTGAGAAATAAATACAATTAGCAAGAAACCAATGCATATTAATTTTCCTCAAAATTTAATAGCAAAATCATATCTCATTATTACTAGAGTACTTTCTTGAATGTCAAAGGCTCAGAGGATCAGGTAATTGAGTATGGAAATCTATTTGTTGTATGTTAAAAAAAAAAAAACAGTTTTTTGCATCTTGATTGCCTACAGTGCAATTGATATTTGACGTCCATTTTTTCAATTGACTCTGAATAGCAAAGGGGAACAATCAGAATGAGATGCACGAGCAAAACCAGTACATCAGAACAGGACATATTTCAGCAGTGCGCAGCCTTTTCATCCGAAACTATGAGGCAACACTATAGTATGATGAACATGCTATAACTCAAAATATGACATCCTTTCCTTACTCTCATGTATAATATCAGTTTTGATGTACTTCCTTTACTATTGCTTTCTGGATCTGAAAATACTTCCTCTGTTAATTGCAAGTGTAGTATGTTAATTACTGTACCTTGTCTCACAGGAATACCATAAAATGTTTCGAGGCTGCTAGTATAGTGGTGGTGTGCACTGGGAATCTTCTAAGGCCATTTGACATGCTCATCGTGGGTTTTCAGTGGCTGATAATCTACTTGATGATGGGAAACGGTACTGTTGCATTGCTTTTTTACAAGTAAACTAATGCTACACCCACTTTCTCACAACTAATAGCAGACACCATGATTTCAAGGTTGGATGCAGAAGTGAACACATTTCTAGCTACAGTAATGTATTTGCATTTACTTATTGCTCTAACTGGTTCACCATGTACTAGGTTTCACAAAATGCAACAAGGAGGGTGGAACCTGTTGGTCTACCTGATTCAAGCTTCATCATGTCAAACTTACCAGTCGCAAGACCTATGCCTCCATCCACCGCAAGATGTGCACTACTAGGAAAGCGCAAGGGCACTACCTCAACTGACCAAAAAGGAGAAGATGCTAAGAAGAAGAAAAAAAAAGGCCTCTGCACCTGCCAAGAAGACCAAGAAACCTGATGAAGCAAAAGCTTGATCTTTATTAGTGATAGAAAGATGATCCTTTAGTGTGTATATGCATATATTTTGGCCAACGAACTTATACAGACAATTCATGGCAATGTACAGAGATGCACCAAAGACAGCTAGATGGGTGCTCTCCAATCTTTTGTATGTGATATATAGATGCATCAAACCGTGATGCTTCTCATGGTCACTTGTATAATCTGAAACTGTGAGATGCTTAGTTCTCATATATGACATATCAGTTCAGTAAAACAGCTACATGTATGTTCCAGTATTTTCTGATGATTTAACTGTCAAATATGTATTGTCTCAAACTGACTTTACACATTTTTTGAGGGAAGTCTTTCCACATTTCAGACCTGGTGCTTTCACAACAACTGGCATTTCAGAGACCTTGAAAAACATAACTTGCATTCAACATATACTTACAAGATACAATTGTTACTCTACACAGCTCACACCACCTAGCAGGCTAGCAGTACTAACATATATCACGGGTACATGGAATTGACTTCACCAATAATACAATGAGTATCAGAAACTACACTAAGAATATTCCAATACAAATAACACATATATCGCTCATGTTTGTATCTAAGATTAGTTGTTCAGTATATGTCCTATCCTATGTTAATTATGGTGCTTCAGTCCCTGTCAAGTGCCTTATTCAAGTCTAACAATTAGATGAACAGATTTTCACACCTCACAAGTCACAACAAGGTACATACGTGCATGAAGATGTAACACACTTGGGTCCAGGCACAATGATATTTTGCTGTAAATATTAACCATGACTCAATGACAGCTTAGCTCAACTCCAAAATCAACATATATTACTAATGGTGATCTCGTCGCTCAACCTTTTGCAGTAAATATAATGGTAAAAAACTACATCGGTGAACTCCAACAAGCGGCAAAGCCGCGCTGAGTTTTCTAGTTAGAATTATTTCTGGCATTGTTTGTGAGGATTGGGACATACTGAAGCTTGCAATAGCTGTCAAGGTGATATGTTGCCCTGAAGAAGAACTCACAGATTTTCATGGGGTAAATAATACTTACTATTTTGTATGAGGTCTTGGCTGCTCAGTGTTCATTTCATGGAAGCTTGTATATATGTCATATATAATGTGCTAATCATGTTCCTTTCAGGTTCTTGCAGAAGATGTGGTATCAAAGTTGAAAGGTGATGCACCTAAATATAAAGATGTCCCATTTAAGATCTGTTGGTTGAGGGCCTCCAAAGAAGCTGTGTCTAACCATCATCAGAGGATTGTGAAGGAAAACTTGTTGCGGTCCTCGGTTAAGGAAGCTAAGGAAGCATATGAAGCAAAACAAAAGAGGAAAAGGGTGAGTTTCAGGGAGAGTTGGAGCAAATTCCTCAAACACCATGTAACCTCTATGTTTAGTCTCTCCACTTGTTTGGTTGGTTGGCTGAGCCCAAAGCTGGGTGTGTTGGCCTTGGGCCTGAGCCTAGCCCTGGTCTTAATTCTAGGGTTGTGGTCCTTGGTTAAGGAAGCATATGAAGCAAAACAAAAGCTGAAGAGAGTAAGTTGAAGGGGAGTTGGAGCAAATTCCTCAAAGACCATGTAACCTTTGTGCCCAAAGCTGGTTGTGTTGGGCTTGAGCCTGCCCCTGGCCCTGGTCCTGATTCTAGGTCTCATACTCTGTTTCTAGCAACTCGGAGCATGCCAATGCCTGAGGGTGCTCTGCCATGATGATGACCATATGTCTTCCATTCATCTGATTTGTTTTAAACAATGAATAGATTTTTAAATAGTCTGTGTGGCAATCACTATATTATGCTACAAAGTAGTGTCGAATGTGGATAAACATCGACGCATTTGAGCCGTGGCCCAACCTACAGCACATCCCGATTGCGCGACAATTTTGTTGTGCCAATAGAGATAGAAACAGATTGGATACGCAGGAATTTGGATACGAGTATCGTATTTACCATATTAGAGATGCTTCTTTCTAGCCTTTACAGAGTGGAAGAAATAGTAGAAACAGATTGGATATGCAGGAATTTGGATACGAGTATCGTATTTACCATATTAGAGATGCTTCTTTCTAGCCTTTACAGAGTGGAAGAAATAGTAGAAACAGATTGGATATGCAGGAATTTGGATACGAGTATCGTATTTACCATATTAGAGATGCTTCTTTCTAGCCTTTACAGAGTGGAAGAAATAGGCAAGAGACAAGAAGACGCACGTCTGCATAAGCATTCCTACTAGGCAAGCGGTAGTAGCTAACATCAGTATTTTACTTATATGGACATGGGTGTAGGCAAGTAAGTAGCAGATTCATGCGGCATAATTAATAAAAATACATAGCGTTGAAATATTGGCAACAGTTTTGTACAAATATTTGATCAAATGAAGTTATCTCTCATTTTCATTTGGATTGCAAATTTAACTCTTGTGCAATTATCTCTATAATGTAGCTTACATTCAATTGTTTGGACTTAATAATTGACTAAAAGTGCAAATCTTCTTGCATATATATATTTATGCCTTCCACATCCAAAATGACCACTAGTTGTAAAACTCTATCTCTTGTCTTCATGAGAATCACTGAAGTAATATTATCAGATGAGATACACAATCCATTCAAATCGGCATCAACTTGCGAAGATCCTTTTGTCAAAACTATGAAAGTTGTATTCCAATTGGTACTTGTGAAATATGTCTTCAATTCATGTCTCGTAATGATAACAAGAGCTAGCAATGGACCTTCAATTGTGATCAAGCACATGTTTGGGAAATATTCATGAATTTCACGATCAAGAGGACTTTCAATTGTAATGAAGCACATGTTGGGAAATATTCATGAATTTCATGGTCAAGAGAGATGGGCATAGTGAAAGCTCTATGTTTAGTTTTGATAATTGATACAACTAGTGGACTAATCTTTTTGCTAAGTGAATGATTAAGCCAGGATAGAAGTCCATCCTCAGATGGAGAGCAAAGACTTGGATATGGATGAAGGGTGATCAATCCAAATTGGAGCAAGCTCTTACTTGAAAAGAAAAATGAGAAAAGGAACAAAAACCTTATACAATGAATGCAAGGGTATATAGGGATTTTGTTTTGTATCATCGTCAAAACGCAGTAGAGTGCCTAACTAGCATCCTCTGCGAATTGCGTGTCCCAGTATTCATAACGTTCTAGCACTGCATTAAAGTGTCCAAATTCAAAGATTCATCCATGCATATGGACACATCTGCTGTCGAGAAACTTTACTGCACCTTATTCAAAGCTAAAACGACAAAAAAAAAAAGGACAGGGAATATGTTGTACTGCCAAAGTGAACAGACAACTTGCCACAAAATTTTCTTTTTTTTTTCACAATGTATTTTTATGAGAATGCACGTGCCAATGCCTGATCCACCATTACTTCAAACTTCCAGAAATCCCAGGCAGCGTTATTCTATCATTTTTATCAGTTAAAATTAGCTTACAATTCTGGTCATACAGCTGTTAGGCATCGCATTACAGAAAAATGACAGCCTGAGCATAACGGGATCAGAACTACAAACAAATACAAACTGGCTCATTCACCGGGCAGTGCAGGAACGCTGCCTTTTTCTACTGACCTACTAACTGTAATCCATTGAATTTTACATCAATTAAAAATCTGAAAGCATGTTTTAAAGGAAGCAAGGATGAATACTGGCGGTGGTACCGACGTGATCAGGGCGAGGCATCCGCAAAAACATCGAAAGTGTCAGTACAATCTGTTTCACACGCGTCAAACGTTAGAATTCAGAAAGCTACAGTTTACATGTGTCATTCTTATCACTTGACTTTTCTGCATTGACCGTGAACATAGGCTGAAACAAGCTAATTCAATAGTGTTTTTAGAGAGAGAATAACTGAAACAAGTGAATAGGGGTTAATGCAAAGTTTCAGAAAGCTGCAGTTCAGATTCAAAAGAAGTGCAGATTTTCAGAGAGTTGGATACTTGAGTAAACAGATATTAAGATTTCTGAATTTAAAATTAGAATAATGCTATGAAGTACTACAATTGACAACCCTTTCATGCTTTACTATTAATCGTCATCATTTAATAGGCCCCATATTGCTCAAGGTGCTACTTTTGTGTTTACTGAAACTGAACAAGCAGTTAATTCTTATTACTGAACATCAGATATACTTTACATGTCAAGGTCTAAACTGACACAAGGTATTCATTCATGTCTTGTACAGCAGTATCAATATCCCAATCTGTCAATGTTCAGAACAAGCATTGTCTGATACAAAGCAGTGAAAAAAAGGGCAGAAACTGACAGTAAAATTAACAACACCTGATGGACCAAACTAGGTAAAGATTTCTACAAGTTACTATTTTAGCACTAACTGCATATATCATCGTTACCTTTTTCAGCAGTTAGCTTTGTTCACGAATTGATAGCCTGGTTTTGGCCACTCTTTAGAGCTCACTCATCCTGCACATGCGTAGACAGGAAGGGACATTGCAATTGAGACAAGAGCGGAAGTGGAGGAACAGAGAAGTCAGTATATATAGATAAAAGCACAATTGAGACAAGAGCGAAGTGGAGGAACAGAGAAGTCAGTATATATAGATAAAAGCAAACACACATGTTTCTTTTTGGAAGATCTATCCCCGCTGTCCTTTGGTTTCTCACCCGCAGCAGCCTTGCTGCCCTCTGAATTGGCATCATCAGAGTCCTTACTGGAGATCGGTAGCCACAGCCTTGTCATTGCAATGCTTGACATCGGTAGTCCCAGCCTATGCGACGCCCTCATCCTCCTGCCGTGCATAACAAAATGCCATTTTGTGTTAAGAAGACATCAAATATCCAGGCAGAAACCTTGACCTTGAGCACAAACAAATAAATCTGCAGCTTAATTACATGTGTGTTGCCATGGTTCTCCTTAGTGTGTGCAGATTGTAGTCCTGTCAGGAACTTAACATTAACAAAACAATTATCAACTGAACACATTTTGATTTTTGTTAATCATAGAGGATTGCGTATCAGGAAAATAATAATATCCTTCAAAAAGAACAAGGATTCCATTTATTGAAATCGACTATTTGTGAACTACTCATCAAGCCTCTTGTTTTCAGCCTCGCCAAAGGCACCCTTCACAACCTGTGACAAACCATGACACTGTTCAACACAACCATACAATGAAACAAAACAAAACAAAATAAAACAAAACAGAAATACTAAATCCAGATAAGACAACATATATACATCCTTCATGCTTCCTCCACTCGCTTCCATCTCTCATGTCTGACCACATGTCATTGCTCCTCCAAGGCAAACTAGGCCACAAGCCTATTGGTTTCTTCTGCTTCGGGTTTAAAGCTTATGATTTCAAGGACAATGACGACACATTTCTCAGGATGGGCAGCACGTGATGTCAACCTTACTCCAGACACAAGCACATTCAATTTGGGAAATGTTGCGCAATGCATTGAGGGGTGTTCATCTTGGGTACTGAACAAAATATTGAAGTGAAGATGTAAATAGAAAAGGCTCACAGAGATTTAATGTTTCCAGTTAGTGCAACATTTGAGGGACAAAATATTATACTGCATGTTGAAATGTTAAGGTGATCTGCATGTTGAAATGTTAAGGTGATGGGCAAAATAGTCAAAACTAGAACAATAAATGAGGTGTGGTACACATTATCAAGTTTAGCATCTGATCACAAGCCAAAGGCAACATTTAAGTTTAGCATTTTTGTCCACCAAATTGAAGAGACCGGATTGAAGAGGATCCCGCTAGAAGGGAGAAGATCCTAGGTGGTGATGACCGTGGAGAGTGTCATGTTGCTTGTGTTTTGTGATTAAATGTTAAACTTCTATTCCAAATTATAATTGCTTGACTTTTTTTTTTGACCCCTAGTTTCACCACCCGCCTTATTCAAAAAATTTGTGCAAACATAGTCAAATTTAAATCATTCTAAAAAAATTTTGTTAATAAAGCAAGCCAAAAGAAATGAAGTGACATTTTGCACAAATTTTTTAATAAGATAAGTGGTCAAACTTGGGGTAAAAAAGTCAAACAAACTATAATTTGAAATCTAGTAATACACCACCTCACTTACCAAATCAGATTTGGCCATTTTGTCCACCACATTAATTTAGAGTATAATATTTTATCCCTCAAACTTGATACCCACTGAAAATACCAAATCTTTTGCGAGCCTTCAGCTCCAATTCATCACTTTAGTATCTTTCTTAGTACCCCAGGGCAGCAGTTGCTGCTGGGATTACACAACAAAGTGTGTTCTTAGCTTCCCCCCATATAGTCACAAATGATCCCTCCCTCCCAACCTATACTTAGTAGTAGTAGAAAATAGAAACTTAGTTTCCTTTTGACAACAGCTAAGCAGTCAATAACAAAAACCCCTCTCAAATTCATGGCTACAGAACAACGAATGGACTGCAAGAGCCGGCCAGCCAATCGGATGAACTTGAAGTTGGCATTACAATGGACTAGCTAGCGAGGCAACATCCCATTTCACATGCCAGCTAGGTGCATATGTGCTTGTAGCATATCATGTAGGAGGCCAGGAGCAATGGCAGACCTATAAAGAAGCAAGACGAGGGCTAAGTAATACAAGGGTAAAAATTTTACTAGCAGCACACTAACAGATACAGGTAATAAATAACGGTATCAATTTAAAATGCCCAAGCAATGTGTACAACATTGTGAATAAAATTAACAGATAGAGAGCATCCAATCCAATAACAAAAAAAAAAAAAAAAAAAAATACATGTCACACTAATTTTACATTAAAATTCGTAATGGATTGAAGTAAACAAATACGGCACGCACCCTTCATTTCTTTGGCCAGGGAACTTAAACATATGGGAGTAGGGATGATTAGACCTTAATTAACAAATGAACTCACTTAACCAACCCTACGATATGAGATATTGCAAATTACAGCGCAAATTTTTTACAGAGTAGACATGGGGCATTCTGCATTGATCGAACACAATAAAACAGAGAAACTGATACTCACTGTCAGCTCTGAGCTGTGCAACAACAGCAGCAAGAAGGGTGCGCGCGGAACCGTGGCCCGTGGGACTGGATCATTGGGGCAATGGGGGAGCCCGGGCCGGCGGCCGGGCTGGGGCAGGAGCGCAGATTCGCAGAGCAGACAGCAGAGGGCGGAAGCCGGAGGGGCGCAGACGCGACGCCTAGGGCAAGCCGAGCGTGGGCTGTGGCGCGGTTCAGGCTTCACCAGCTCGTGGCGAGGGTGCCCCTCGCTGCCGACGTCGAGGCCCCGCCCGCCCCGGTGCCGGCCACCAACGCCCCGGAGCCCGCCTCCCACGCCGCGCAGCACGCCGCAGTGCCGCTCCTGCGGCGGCTCCGACGAGCGGAGCGGAGCACTGAGAGAGGCACACAGCGATGGTGGCGGCAGCTGCTGTGCTGGGCCTGCTGGGCTAAGAGATGGGCTTTTATATGGACCTCGTGGCCTGGCTATAAGATGGGCCTGGTGGCTTAGCTATGAAATGGGCCTTTATATGGGCCTCGTGGCCTGCCTACCGAAGCTGTTGGCGTGGAATAGGGACGAGGAGTAGTTATCGTTTTTTTTCTCTCCCATTTCATGTCCACTGATGGGGATGAAATTGGTCATATCTCCTTTTTTTCTAATGAAAAATCTCAATATTTAACCATCAATTAGTTTGCACGCCTCTTGATGTTTGACATCTAATACACAAGTCTTTTAAAAAAGCGGTTGGATGGTACAAATTATATAAACTAGATTTTTTACTCAAATGGTTCTGTAAATAATAATCTGTAAAGTCTTAGAAAGGTTCTTGTAGATGCTCTGACTCCTCCAAGGGTTCGATAAAATAAAACAGCTATGACATTGGGGTAAAACACTGACCAAACTCTTTAGGGCTTACATGTATTCACCTCAATCTATGTATGTTAAAGTGGAGCCTAAAATTAAACTAAAAGCATCTCCAAAAGTACCTAATAATCCTTCGACCGTTCCTAATCTGGTTTTTAGGAAGGATGAAAGATTCATCTCCAACAACTCCAAAACTCACCTCCAATCTTTTTTTGACATATGGGAAAACCACCCTTTACGCATAAAGATGTGATTCATTGGTGACCACCTTCATTAACCAATTAATGTAGATGGGTGCCTTAACATGTTCGCCTTTTGGTAATGGTCTCTAAAAAACTTAAAAAATACAACTTTTAAGGATAAAACATGTGACTTGTCATTCAACACTACTTCTCTACAACCACACCACAAACTCATCTATGACTATATATAATATGCTATCATTTTATATATCAATATTTTATATTGTATTGAATATGTTGGCAACTAATGAACTCAAATGAAGAAAAAACTTTTAACTACAAAGTTTTAAAATCCTAATACAACCGCCTCGCTTAAAAAAAAACCTGTTATTCCATAATAATGTCAATGTTGAGCAATCCCCAGGTAGACCCCCATTTTGGTTTCCATAAGTCGTGACTAAAAATCAATTGACTTATAAGTCATGCCTGTTTGGTTGCAACCGACTTATAAGTCAAGGAAAAAAAGAAGAGAAAATGGGTGACTTATAAGTCGTGGTGAAAAAAAGAAGAGAAAATGGTTGCAAGGGACTTATAAGTCCCATCGCTTTAAAAATAAAGTCACTTATTTTGAATTTTTGACTTTTATAAGTCACCTAATATATGGAAACCAAACAAAGCTCTTAGGCCCAAGAATCCAAAGTATGTGCCAACAGGATTCATGAAAAAATTTTTTTTTTTGTCAAGACACGATTCCAATGCATGGTTGTCAAGTATTTTCTATATATTGTACACATAAAAAAAAAAAAGATTTCACTAAGAAAGTACCTATATACATTGCTCATTTAAAGGAATAATACTCCCAAGTGATAAGAGCCTCCTATCAGTCCTTGTGTAACGGAGTAATAAGAATTAATTTTTGAGATAAGAAACGTCCACAGACAAATTTATTATACGAGATATTGAAATTAAATTCCAATAACACTTGGAAAGAAAGCCCAAATCTCAAGGACCAAAATAAAAAGGACAAGCTCCGATGAATAAGAAGTGATGTCGTCCCGGTTCAGCCCCTCCGACGCCTCCCAATAAAAAAAAAAACCGCCACCCCACTCGCCGGACCCGGAGCGGAGCCCGGACGGCCGCCGGGATGCCTCGAGATTCGCGCCCAGCGGGATGCGCCTCTTCGGCGTCACCATCGCGTTGTTGCCGGCGGATCCGCCGGAGCGGGATCCGAGCCCCAACCCGCCCGTGGCGGCCAGGGAGGACGTGATGCGCAAGTGCAAGAGCATGGGCAACCTCGCCGCTCTTGCCGGCAGATTGCTGGCGCGGACGGTGGAGGAGGTGTGGCGGCGGACGGAGGGGGCGCCGGCGACGGGTACCTCTCCGACGGCGGGCTGATGCAGTCGTCCGGGAAACGGCGGAGGACGCAGCAGGAGAGGAAGAAAGGTGCCGTTTTTTTTTTCGCTCCTCCTTTGTTTTGCCTTGGGAATCTTTGTTTTGTGATGCAGAAATGCATAGGAATACGCAAAGATCTGGTCACCAATAGTCCCATTTGTGTCGCAGGAATGGTTTTAGTTTCATACTTTTTGCCTTTGGATATAGAAAGATGCGCCATTTCTGGATTTTTTATGCAGAAATGCTAGTCCTATTCTTATGTATGTATGCGTGCATGTTTTATAGGGTTAGCAAAAATAAAACAACTGTGCTGTATTTATATGATTGGTCTGCAGGTTTATGTGTTGAACGCATAAAGCTTGTTTCTTTGTTGCAATTGTACCTTAGCTTGTATGTGCATCCGTTTCTTGTTTTGGCATGTTGATTTGTTTAACGTGTAAGCATCCTATGTTTTGTTAGTTTGTGACTTTATCTTGTACGTTTATAATAGAGTTTGGGCTTGGCACTTGGCAGTACACTGTGGTGGATGATTGGGAGATATAGAACTTGGATTTCATACATCGAATGATATTGTGTGATGTTGACTACTACTGTTATATAAATGAGTTATGAGCTTGACCTTGTGTCTGTCAAGATGGGAGCTTAGTAAGAGTTAAGGCGGTTACCAGACCTGTCTTTGATGTATGTCATGGTGTGTGGCCATATTGAACACTGCCACTTTGTATACCTTCGTTTTATCGCCACAGACATAAGACAGGAAAAGTTTTAATGCTTCTGTTCTGGTGACTTGTGTAGTTTTATATTGATTGATTCTAGCCATCTTGCGCTCAGAAAAGATGGCCTCTTTGTCTTCTATCAGGAAGTGGTGATGTGTGATGCTGAATTCTGCTATTTTCCACTGCTTGGTAGCTCATATACTGTCAACCAGATGGAACAGCTCTAGTTGAAAACTCCTTTTGGCATCACACTGATGCATGCAGCCCTGTTTGGTGCCATAATTTGTCCTTGTAGTAAGTCATTTGGGAGCCAGTTTTTCTATTGGCTGAGGCATGATGAAACACTGAAGCCCAAGCTGAAAGTTGTTGGCTGCTTGCAGTTATAGTTCTGTATTCTGTTTGATGGGTTACTATATTAGCTTGTTAGTCTTGTTCCTCTTAGATATAGATTGGGGCTATCCACATTGTCCCAATGCTTCCCAAGGTACCTACACTCTTTTTAAATTTTAAATGGATAAAAAAAATTAAATCTATCATGTCATGTTTACTATTGTAACATCCACTTTTCACTAATTGATTGTATCTACATTAGACCATGGAACGATATCCCATTTGTTTTGCTAAGCATAGCATGTGACCATGCTTGTTAGCGATGGTGATCTAACTCATACAAACTTATACTAAATATACTTGAATAAATAATGAATAATTTACACTTTTGTTTCAAATTATAAGATGTTTTTGTCTTTTCTAGATTCATAGCTTTTTGCTATGCACTTAGATATATACTATGTCTAGATGCATAGTAAAAATAATGTATCTAGAAAATCCAAAACGCCTTATAATTTGGGAACGGGGGAGTACCCAATTTGTCTTTACTTCCTGCATTAGTTTTAAGAAATTACTCTGTAAGAGTTAGTGGTGACTTCAATTTGGTTTCTTATACTACTGTCTTAGCCTCTGCTATGACACAACTTATGCCTATAAAAACCTGAAACTATTAGCAAAATGATATTGACAATATCCTATGTGGCTGGTGGCAAGTAGGTTTTGTACAGCTGTTTGAATAGGTTTTGAAATATAGGAAAAAGGTAGATTCAGGAATCATTGATGAACAAGTTTGAGTTAGAAGGTGTTCATTCTTCTAATTTCTAAGTGGTTCTGAAAGTTTTGTCAGATATTTAGTAAGATGAGTAGATACACATATTTGAAAAGTGAGGCTTATCCCTACAGCTTAGCCCCATTTATCAGAGTGGTGGTGGTAGCAAACTGTTAAAAATTGAAAAATTTCAAAACCTACAAATGAAAGTTTTTTTTCCCACCATTTTTAGTTAATTTTTATTTGAGTAATTATTTATTGCATTGGATATTTGTGATGTTTGTTTGGTTCTTGTTTACCCTTTTGTTTAGACAATAACAACTTATATGGAGATCAGAGGTCATGTAACATTTTTTTATTTTTTTTGGACAATTGTATTAGTGAATCATTCTAAGAGCCAACTCAAGTCATTTTTCTATGTTGAGTCGATAAAAGAGTGATGGATGTCTCTAACTACAATTTGTAAAAGCATAACATTTTTCCATATCTGATAATACCTGTTAAATTGTTTTATTTCTGCTTTGCAGCTGTTCCTTGGACTGAAGAGGAGCATAGAACATTTCTTGCTGGTCTTGAAAAGCTAGGGAAGGGAGACTGGAGGGGTATAGCGAAAAATTTCGTTACCACCAGAACACCAACTCAAGTTGCTAGTCATGCTCAGAAATATTTTCTTAGACAAACTAATCCAAACAAGAAGAAGCGCAGATCTAGTCTTTTTGACATGATGCCAAGAGAGCTGGTACTTTCTGGCAACCTTTGCAGTATTGCACTGACATCACAAAAATTGTTTCTACCCAATGCTTAACAAACTTGTGAATTGCAGTCACCAACACCAAATTGCCCCATATTACCACCATCGATGGCAAAAGTACATGACGTGGTAGCTATGACGAAACAACTCCAGAATAGCAACTTGGTATGCTCATGATCCATATATTTAATTTCAATACCATACTTTCATTACTGAATTGGAATTGCCAATCTCACTTTCAGGAAGGAGCCTCGTCTTCCAATGCAGCTAATGTAGCATCTCAAGTTGGAAGAGATCTCCCCAGTTCCATCTTTTAAGGCAACAAATATAGATTCAAGTTTCAGCAAATTTAGCCACATGGTAAAACTACTATATTATCTCTTCTGTCATACGCTTAATTGTGTTAATCCACCCCAACAGAGTTGCCAAAAGATGGCTATGAGAAATTATATGGTTTTCCCTTGATATATACATGCATAATATCATATACTCCCTCCAGTCACAAAATAGTATTGTTCTGTAGTCTGTACATCTACGTGATCATTGACCACTAGTTAATAGTAAACATATTTAACTATAGCAAGGTTCTAATGAAAACCTCTTCTCAAGGAAAATCTAGCTATACCGTTTTTTAAAAATTAAATTGAATTGTTATAAGATATATTGATGTTTAAAGTTGAAATATGTTGACTGCATGCAATGAAAAACAACCATGTTTTGTGATTAGAGAGATTAGTATGTTCATGCCCATGATGAGTTTGGATATTTATGGTCGTATGGGAGTCCAAATCTTTAGTGTTGGTCCCATTTTGTATGATTAGCTGCTTTTTTTTTTTTATCCACACCCACAATGAGGGTTTTTAACTTACAAGACATTGGCATAATTATCTTACTATAGAGCCACAGATCACCATTATCACTAGCTAGATGAGCCTTAGGTATTGGTGGACACTACAATAAGTAAAATGGCAAACCAAAAGCCTATTCATATTTACCTAGAGGACATATTATGAGGAAAGTGAAGTTCCATTTGGTGGTTTGCTAGGTTTGCCCAGTCTCTCGGCATTTAATGGTCATCTGAATCATCACTAAAAATGAATTGGAAATGTAGGTACAAAATCATGTATCATCCTACAAAGTTGAAGTTTTGAAACAGACAAGAAGGAAAGGTATTCAGCTGCAAAATATATAGAAGTGAATAGAATCAAATAGAAGTAGAAATCCTGTTCAAGCTTTGGTGAACTTTGTTTACTCTGTTTCTCATGTGTGAAGACATGCACTGTAATTGGACACTAGGCCACCCTAATCCTTAACCTCTAATTTTGTAGAACCTATTGTGATGATTTGGATGGTCGGCTGTTGGAGACAGTGTTGAGCTTTGAATAGGTGGGCTGCACTATGTATAGGTGTTGTGTAACACACCCCTACAGTTTAGTGTAACCTATTATATTAGCCTCAACTATGAATCCAACAAGTAGCAGCTAAATAACTCTTCCATTTTCCTAAGACATTTGAAGTTACCCATTATTATTTTCATACTGAAATGTTCCTCCATCGTAGATATATAGCACATTTTCATTTGTCCTAAGTCAACCCACCTCATGTTTGACTAAAACTATAGGGAAACATATTAACTTCTACCACATTTAAAAAAGGTAAGTTATAAAAATACATTCCATAATGTTTCTAATGGAGCAATACACTATATCCAGGACAGAGGGAGTATATGACACAAAATATGGAAGTTGTTGCTAAACTAAAGTTATTTGGCAATTTAACCGCCACAGGAGTCTGTGTGTGGTGTCAGAAAGTTCTGTTATTAAGACAATGTGGGAAGATTTCTTCTTTATTGTCCTGCTGTTTAAATGTTGATGTTCTTATGAGCTAGATTTAAAAATTTAATATTCATTTCATTGATTATTAATTAACTAATGCTGTTGTCCTTTTTTCAGGAGCGCTACTGGAGAACTCCCTACTCATTCAGACCAATTCCTAGAGCCCCTCAAGGGGCGCCGTCAACTCCTGGTGCTGCGAATATAGCTGTTCCAGCCTCTCAAGCTAACCTGACCGCATGTACTAGCACATTCTTGAGCCAGCGAGGTGATACTTCGTCATTGCCTCCGAAGGGAGATCCTCCGTCAGAGGAGGAGGATTTGGAACTGACTGTTGCCCCACCCTCCCAACAACAAAATATGACCAATATGTCTTCCCAGAATGCGGTAGGCGTGATTCAAGTCATCTAAGCTAATATTTTTTTCTAGAAGTTACTGTGGTTATTGACAGTTAACCTAATAAATCTTAACATTCTATTAGCAATACATGAATAAGAGCACGAGTTACGAGACGATATCATTGTCTGTAATTTGGCTTGCTCCAGTCAATCTTATGCCTACTGCCTCTTTTAGTTTTTTACTTATTTTACTTCTATATGTTTTAGGAATTGGCACACGGTTAGCTGATCATTTTGACCGCATTTGTATGCCAGTTGGAATTGAGTGCAGTGCATGTGCATGCATGGTTCTCTACATTAGGTCCAGACAGAAGGCATCTCGCATTATGATATCAAATATTATCAATGGGAAAAGTGAGAAAAACAGAATGTTGTCTGGCAATAGCACCATTATTATTGTTGGCTTTCCACCAGACTCTGGTACGCTGCTGTGGTACTTGGCAGTTGGTACTGTGGTGGTACAAGAGTAGCTTGGTGTATTTCTGGTGTAACTGAAAGTGTGTACCTGAATGTATGTCTCCATGAAGTGTTTGGAGATGATGTACTTAGCGCAGATTGCAGAACAGAGGACTCTACTATGAAATTCTTGTCTTAAGAAAGTTAAACGCAAGTCTGAGCATCATCACCTGGTGAAAGCAAACATCTGAATCTTGGATGGATGTCAGTAGTCGAGCATAGAAAGTTGGGAACTGAGAGTCTGTCTGGTCTGCAATGTTCAGAATAGAAAGTTTTGCAGCATTGTCAGTTTTGGAGCATGGGAAATTTGGAAATAATGTTCAGTTACTTCCTCCACTCCAAATTTCTTTTGCCATTCTAGCTAATTTCTTGAAAAGTTATTTATTTATTTATTTTGAAAGAAAGGCAAGTTATTTGAATTTTGTCATATGATTGATATTCGGAGCTCACTACATCCTTATGAAAATGTGAAGGAGGCAAGGACGTACATTGGCTTGTGTAGTCCCTTGCATCAGTCGCATCTTCCCTTTTCCACAATTGACTGCCCATCCCATGCAAATCCGAACGAACAAAAGCGAATAGATTCAAAAGAACGAAATTGAAAAGCGTCACTCACACTCACACTAGAATATAGAACACAAATAAAAAGTCCATCAAACGGCTGTCGGTTGAAAGATGGAAGAATATTTTGGAGAAATTGCAAGGATTGTATCGAGAAGACGACACTAGAGCCAGGGGGTGAATTGTCGGCTATCATACTACATGCGTAAATATTGCATGTCCACTACTACACTCCTCTACTACTAGTTAGTGCATTTCAAAGCCTAACAAACTCTGACGTTGGAAGGGTCGAAAATGAAGGATGGATGGATGGATCATCGACCGGTGGATGGTCGTTGGATACCGCATGTCCACTGCACTATTATTCGCGCCTAGTCCTAGCTGAATTAGCTGCATCCTTACGAAAACCAGTTGAGCTAGACCACAGCTGAGACAGAATCATGACACACTAGTACACTATATCTAGCTGCAAATGCGGCTAAAAGAATAAAAAAGGTCACAAGCTAAAAAGGCTCATCTATGGTCCCTGCGATGCAATGGAATGCAAAATAGATATTAAATATTCATTCATGCTAAATTGAACTGATGATTAAACAAGAATGAGAGATGACACTTTATCCATGGAAGCAACAACTGAGGAGAGGAGCATATGTGTGTGTGTGTATGTGAAGGGATTATATATAAAACGAAGGAGAAAGGGTGCTTGATCGAATCCGTCGGTCCACAGTGACATGCGATGGATCGTATCGATCAGCTGCCATGTGACGCTCCAGCTAATTGTTTGCTTTGCAGAAGTCCAACTCCACCTAATGACCCACGCAGAGCTGATGCAAAGTTCTGCTGGTTTCACCGACGGAAATCTAGTTATATTTATTCACTCGTTGATTCATGTGTCAGGCCAAATGAAACATTATATTATTGCTCATTTTCATATATATTTTGTATGAGAAATTTAATAACCTAATAACCTCCTCCGATCCAAATTATAAGGCGTTTTTTGGCTTTTTCTAGATACATTACATTTCATTTCGCGTACACTTTTGATACATATGTGTACCTATGTATCCAGAAAAGTAAAAATGCCTTATAGTTTAGAACAAATGGAGTAAAATGGTGATGTAAGAAAGTAAAAAAAAAGAAAAGTAATGGAGTATAATAGCTATATATTCCAAGATATATATAAAATAAGTAATGGTCATGTCAAAATTAAAGCTTGTTAAGTTTTGGTACCACATATAAATATATACACATAGTACATACATGATGTATCACACACTGCTACAAATCAGTTCTCTGTAGTAGTGACTTTTGATACTATATATATAACATATATGGAAAGGTGCTGAAGCCTATCTTAATGAATTACCTAAATCTCTGCAGTACACAGCACTGCTTTTGGCATTATGAATTACTAGCTACTTGATAATATATATAAGATATACATACGAAGCACTTTTACTTTTTCTCATGCAACACAAAAACTAGTACATGCATGTTGCAGGAATTATTAGAAAAACGGACAAAAAATGATGATCCATATTCTTGTTTATTTTTCAGGTTAACTAAAAAACTAAAGCCACAGACGACTATGCATGTATAAAAGTACGTACTATTTATCCAGAAGAATGCGCACTTGCCGTGCGGCATCTCTTGCTCGCTCGCGGTTAGCCTGGCCTCCACTTTGCGGCGCCAAACTACGCGGTAGAATGGTGGCTCGACGCGCTGCCTCGCGTTGCAGCAGCTTTAGGTGGTGCCTTCGACTCTCTTGTGCTCCTCGCTCTTCTAGGAGGCTTGGAAGAGCATAACCGCAAACTGTTGTTGCTGTCTCCTCACTCCCTCTATAGTTTTGTTTTGATGTCGATCCGCACGCCGAGGCTAAGGCGGGCGGGTGGTGTTTGGGAGGCCATCCGGCCGCGTGATCGCTGGTGCTTCCGACCACATCTTTCTCTTTTTGTAGCACAATACATTTACTCTTAGTTTACACATAAACTGCTCCACCCGTATCAGTTGATGCCTTCGTTAGTAAGTGTGCTTACTTGTGTCAACTCCACGACACTCGCTATGGTTTTGTCACAGTGCGGTATGAACTTTTCTATCTTCTGTATGGGCAAAAGCCCGCTGAGATATTCCCGATTATTTACGGATGGAGAACAATATTAATATGTCTGTAAAATAACAATGATATTTATTGTGAATTAGAAATAACTTATTCTTGTTTTTCTAGTGTTTTGTTTCTTTTGTGTGGTTGTGAATGTTATTTATTAAAATTATCATTTTTGCATTATATGATCCCTGGTGATCAACCAAAAAGGATCTAATAGATTCTACATACACGAAAGATCTCAAAGGTGACCTTGACCTCCTCCACATAGGTCATACTCCACTCCACCACATACAAGTTGATGAGACCGTAGACATTTTACTGTTACAGTGACACGCTGTTTGATGGCCAAAAACAGAGCAAGATTACAGAGCACGGACGCAACTATATGGTGAAACGACATGACCAAAGAGAGCAAGATTACAAAATTGGCGGCGCCTAAGGTAAAACGGACAGGACGACCAAGAGAGCAAGATTGCAAACGATACCTGGGTTTTTGAGTCTGATGGGCAAAATCAACTTGGAAGATAGCTTACATAGCCAAAATATAGATAATGATTTTCCCTACAAGAGAACAAATGACAGTAGGGCCCACGTGTTACTGTGTTAGCACTCGATCGAAGAATTAGTCGGACACAGTGCCCCAACCCTTTTGGGAGGCCCAGCGTGGTAGCTGCGTGGGAAAAATGGCATATGCCGTCGACGACAGATCGATGGAGAACGTACACAGAGCCATCGAGAGCTTGATAGTGAAATCTCCCATACAAAAACGAATGAATCAGACCGCGAAATGTGTACGTGAAATCTCCAAATTGTACGTAGGATCGGAGACGTCCCCTTCACATCTCTGCAACCATAAGAAGCTTCCACCCGCAGCATCTCATCTCATCATGCAGTAGGACAGATCGATTGGGATTTGAGCAGGAAGGAACAGTAGTAGAGTGGCCATCTGATCCAATTCATCAAGTCTAGCTAGACAAAAGCAGGATTCTCCGGTAACCTCACTGATGTGTCACAGTGATATTACAATCCCATCCAATCATCATTGTGTCCATGGATTCTTTTCTTTTCTGATGCTGCTAGATCATAGTACTATCAGAGTATGTACCTGCAGCAAGTGCAGAGTGTGTACCTTTCAGACTTTCTGCAGATAGATCATGCGTCATGCTTTTTGTGTGTGTAATGTGTATAATCCTCATGTATCCTGTAGCAAGTACAAGGTTGTTAAGCATGCATCCTCATAGGTACAATAGTACAGTATTATCAGTCTAGAAAACAATAACTATATGATGCTCCACAATGGAGTAGGGGGAAAATAGAGAGGCTTGATGCAGAATTTGGGAAACAGCTTTGTTCCAAATCAGAAATCTATACACGAGCTAACCAAAAAGGGAGGAAACTTCACCCAGTTCTAAGCAACCCGATTAACTTGTCTATCGATCTCTGTCTGACAAGAAGCATAAGAGACATCTCTAATTGCCATTGCTCAAAAGCAAAACAACCATACATGACACATTAAGTCCCCTGTGTGATGAACAAAACTCAAATCCTAGCTTATGCAAATTACACACTGGTCGATTCCAACTTTCTAGACAGTGTAGACAACACTGGTCACCCAATTCCAACATTACTCTTGAAACTAAGTAGCAGCATTGGTCACTACTCACTACTACTTCTAGTTCTTCAGTTAAGACTGAATCAACAGCATGCAAGAGCTACCAGGTAACCAGTTTGCCAGATAGATTATTATTTATTCACTTGCTGTACCTGTACGGCTGTACCCCATAGTGTGTCTTTGAATCCATGTAATAAGTTTGCACTGCTGTGTCGTGTCAAAAGAAAAGATATATGTTTCTCCTGCAAAACCAAGAGGTGAAAAGGGACAGGTATCTGAAAAAGTTACGTTTACTTACCTCTTGGATGGGCTTCCTGATTAACTTTGGTGATCGTTAGAAGTTCCTGTTCGACTGATTTGTCTGCTGGCTGATATGTCTTGCTGAATGTATGTGGTGAGGTGAGCAGAGCTGCTATTTTTCTAATGGAGTAAGAGTGAAACAAAAAATGTTGTTTTCTAAATCGTTATTTTGGTAAATTAAATTAGTTGACCTATGAGTGCAATCGGAGCATCTTTACAGGTTTTTGGTGAAGCATCAGAGCCAACAATTGTGCTGGTTTACTAGGTTGGTCCCCTAACAAATCAAAGAATGTGAGATGCAGTAGAAACAAAAGCAATCTGTTACATTGAGAAACGGTTGTTTTCGTCGTTGTTATTTCACCAAATAAATTAGTTAATCTTCAGTACTCGATTTGAGGACCATGCATCTTTCTGAAATTTCCTCCAATAACCGACAATGTGTTCTCCGTTTGTGAAAGCATCGGTGCCAAGAATCGTGTTGGTCTTCCTAGGTTGTTCACTAACAAATTGAAAAATATGGAGAGATGGAAGTACAAACAAAGCGATTCGTCTTGTCCATATGTAAATCATGGATCCCAAGCAACAGTGATTACAAAAGTGATGGTCTGGGCAATTTGCATTGGGATGCCAGGGAATTTTGTGAGAAGGGCCTTTGAACAACCGAATCCCAAACATGTGGTCACATTTTCAAACTGCATGTGTGTTTTGCAGTTTTGCACGCATGACTGGTAGGCTACACAAGTTGCTGCTTAATACGATCAGTTGATTGGGGTGGTCTGGACCTTGGGAGCAGCCTGATCCAAAAAGGCTGGCACAAGCATGTAGCCCTCTTGATTTTCACAGTTATTTCTAAAGATTGGTCTTGCATTATCCATGTAAGAATTAGTTCTTATTTTTGCTATCTAGATTTAGTTAAATTTTAGGGTACGTTGTGTTCGCAATGTCTTCAGATGTTCAGATCTCGAAGAACTATACTTAGCTCACTCTACGCAAATTCCATTTTGCCTGCCCTAGTGCTTCAGAGTCTCTACTCTATCAAAACATAAAAGCACAATATGCAATGGCATTAGGATCCCCAAATGCTCTTGGAATTGTGTGTTAATAGGTCACTGTCACAAAAGTACTGGCGTACGTTTGATTGCTATTGCTTAGTGTTAGTTATGGTTGTGGTGTGCCAATAACGTCTTTCTATGGCACAGTAGGACCAGCAGCAGCAGCAGCGTGGAGTGTTGATTGATTGATTGAGGCATATAACTCACCATCTGCGATGTGAGCATCTCAAGCTTCCATATCCCTTTTCTCTTCTTGTTCTATTTTTTGCTAACATGGGTATGCAAAGCAAGCAATCCCTGGCCATGGGTGAATAAAACAAAATATTCAAAGGAAGGAACAGCGTGGAGACTTTTTAAAATAAAAAAAATCTTATCTTTGCTTTTTAAACTGTAGGATGCTGATCTTGAGTGCAATAATACATGCATCATTATATATGAAAAAGGTAATATATATATACATACTGTATCCACCCACATATATAATTTCAATGGAATCTCATGTGTTGACCAACGAATGCTTGGAACCTCATTCTTCATATTTATGAGGCCATTTTTGGTGGAGGACTCACCGCTACTACAAAAATCTGTAGCAAGACGTTTAGGATTTTATTAACCATGGCGGTTTTTTACATTGAGAAAAGCGTCACGGTTAATTGAGCTGGGGCAAACCAGCCCCACAGGGTATAACGCCACAATATGTCGATTAACCATGGTTGTTTTTGTAAAATAAGCGCCATGGTTAATATATAATGCCGTGGTGGTTATTTTATAAAAACCTATATTAGCGTGGAATCATTTTACAAATAACCACCATGATTAAAAGGCCTCGAGGCCCTATAATATAGAAAAGCCCAGCTTCGACCGTTGGCGGTTCTGCATATATATAGCGAGGGAAAAACCCTAACTCCTCTCTCCCTCCCCTCTCTTCTCCCACTCGAGCGGCCTGTCCTCCCACTCCGGTATGGGCCATCCCTCTCTCTATATAACTCTCTCCCGTCTCCTCCACTCCCGGCCTTCGAGGCTCCTCACTCACTCACTCACCCCTCCCCTTCAAAAGGCCCTGACGGGGCGAGGATCGGTCGGTGGCAATGCGTGTCCAAGCGAGGCGGCTGGCCAGTCGACTATTTCGGCGGCGACACGCGTCAAGCGGGTGGCAGCGGTATATGCCCTCATCCTCTCCCCCTCCCCTTATCCTCTCTCATCTAGGTTGCCTCTCACCTCTCCTCTCTTAGATGCAGTGGGGATGGTGGCCGGGGCTGGCGATGAGGCGGCAGCGGATGGGTTGGGGCCCAAATCGAGCCTCCATGGCGCTCCGGCAAAGGATCTAGGGCGCCACAGCGCCGGGGTGGCGGGTCTAGGAGGTGCCGAGCCAATGATCCGGCGGCGAGGACCAGATCCAAACCCCATCTAGGTTTGGCTCTAGGCTTTTCCTTTTTTTTTTTATGGTTAATGCTTTGTGGTGGTTTTGGGGCGGTTTTTGGGCGGTTGGTTCCATTCGTGGCGGTTAAGAAACTGCCATAGTTAATGAAAACAAAACGCCACAAAAGTAGTAGTGCACTGCAACTTCTAACCCTTGTGCGACAAAAAACATTGCAAGCCCAATTTTGTTAAAAAGGGTAGGATAGATGTTGGAGCCGTCGCGTTCGTTGTCAATGGTTGCAAAGGTTTGCAATAATATATTTCAACAGTTGCCATGGTGTGTTTGCCTGGAGGGGCTAACAAGCAGTCAGCATGGAGCCCTTCACCCTTGGAACCGATGGAGTCCCTTGTCTTGATGTGTCACACTTGTTGCATGACCTTGGGTCCGTTGAATGATAGATGGTATAATATCTTCATACCTTGGGTGCCAGATGGGTTTCTTGAGTTCGATCTGGCCTGTGGCTTGGGACACCCAACTGTCATTGGGTAAAGGTCATGCTGCAGACGAGCTCCCTAGCCTTGAGCAGCAACTACGAGCATTCTCAGGCTTGCCCTTAATTACTCCTTCTAGGGGGGGTACACACGAGCGTACACGATGGGTATAGCCCTCGCGCGATTCATGGGATTGGTCGATCGAGGGGGTGTCTGATGTTGACTCTCTCTTTTAAAAAGGACTTAACATATCCCTATGTTAGACTCTGTCAAGTGGGCCACTAGGATATGGGGGCTATTGGTGGGGGTTGGTGTGTCAATGAGGTGGTGTTGGGGTGGTGCTATGGTAACTGAGCCAAAACGAGGGCATTGAGTGAGGCGAGAGGGAAGGGAGAAGGAGAGAAGAGAGGAGGAGGAAGTCACGCGACAACTAATAAGTACGGTGAATATTGGGGGGCCTTAGGGATGCATTTGGGTTACTTATTGGGTCAATTGTATTTTCCATAGAGGCAACCCCATATAAGATGCTCACCCGAAGAGAAAATATATTTTTGGAGGTGAGCATATTTTTCTAGTGTTTGCTAAAAATCTATATTTGCCTCCCTAAAATAGAATACTTAATTTTATTATAGAGGAATGGGTGATGAAACAAATAATATATATATCTGATGACTTGTATGTTAATTAGATTAAAGATTTAAGATGACATGAACATTTTTTAAGTAATTAATAATAGAATGGCAGCGGCATGGACTCAGTGAAGAATAATATGGACACCATATGCATGTAATTTAGAAATCATCTAGTGGGGTTTAGCTTTATTAGAGTTATAGATTTCCGTTGTAGTGAGAGGCACGTGCTAATTTGTAAAATGAATGTTATGATGGGATTATAATTAATACCAATAATCATTCAGATGCCTATATACTCCGACATGAACCAATACTATATGCTTTTCATTCAGAATAAAAGAGAACCAATCGATGTTGCCTACTTCATGTTAGCTCAAATCAAGCTACCGTGACCTCAAAAGGCAAAACAAATTAACAAAGGGCACGCATGCAGGTAGATACCATGAAAAAGGCATGCAGAAAAGGAACAGTTAATAGTGGAAATACAGAGTGGGTTATTATAATCACATAGCTTGAGTGAGGAACAGTTGCCTACTTGTTTGAATTAGGGGGCCACTGTAGCAATCAGGGAGGGGCCTTTTTGTCAAAGCAGGGGATGGGGACATCACAATATCACATAGCTTAGTGAGGAAGGAGCATATCATCTCAGGCAGGCAGCACAAGCTGGGCCTACAAGTACTGCTCGCACTGGTCTCCCTAACGCATAGCTTAAACCGATTCATATAGAGCCTAATTTCTGCTCACCGTTCAGCTGAATGCAACAGATGCTGCTTATATACTCTGCTGTCACACGCACTCTCTAGCTAGATTCGATATCATCGATCCAGTTGGTTAAGCTAAACCATTCCGAGATGGTTAAGACGTCGCCCTTTCTTGTAGTGTAGTCTCCTCTATTATCTTGTTGATCCTCTCTCTCTCTCTCTTCTTTTTCCTTTATTCTCTCTAGAGATCTCTGTGCTGTGTGATGAGCATTCATTAGGGGCTCTGATCCTACGAGCACCCCTTATTAGGGCAATGTGTTGTTCTCTACTGCATACTAATAAGCTAACCAGAAAACCCCTAATCATGCATTCAGTTCTGCTCAGCAGTCAGCAATAATTCCTTTTCATTTTGGAGGACACAACATCATCTATCATGAATTCAATGATCGATGGATGGACCGATCGATTTGTGCTCCAATTATATTCTAGCTCGTGGTGCATGGGGTAGCTATCTATCTAGCTTCATCTCCCACGCAAGCACTGTTGTATGCAATGGGACAAGTAAGAGTGAGGAAGAAGGACACTTTCGTACAGCGAGGCCTGTAGGTGAACAACTTACTGATAATAATATATATACAATTCCCTGTTTTGCAAGCAGAATATGTCTTAGTGGGGCTTAACACCGATGCATTCACACACACTTTTCAGTGGCTACCATGGACCCTAGCTATCAAGAATCTAAAAGGTCATTGACGCATATGCCTACACAAATTGTGTCTCGTTTACAAGGCACGTATTACGTAGGAGTACATCTCAATCTCTGTTGGAGTTTATCAGTGCTGACTGTCAAGAACACGACATTTAAAGAGAGGGGCAGCAAGCGTCGACATGTATAAAGTCCTTTTCGATTTCATAATCTCGTTAGAATCTAAGAAAGTGATTAAATCGGCAAAAGCTTTTATTTGCGTGTTGGGAAAAAACGGCGACTGTAACTAAAGCCAATCAAATTAATTTTGCTTAATTGTCATGTTTAGATTAGTCTTTTTTTGTGTCTTCAGTCCCTTTTACACTACTAACGTTTTACCTCAGACATACAAACTTCCTATACTGAGGCAAATTGGACGGGGGTTATAAGATTTGTTGTTTTCCGTAACCACAACAAAACCATATATCAATTCAATAATATTTGTGTTTCCGATTGTCATGTAGCGTTTACAGTTACCATTTGTCTTTTACCTCCAAATGGATGGCTAACAGGATTCTCCCATCATAGCGGATTCGAACGCTGACCTGGCGATTATGGTCGACAACTTTGCTTGGTTGGAAGGACGACATTTATGTCGACCCTATCCTTTGCCGACATGGTTGTGTAAACTTCAAAATCGCCAATTCTATGTTAGTGGATATTTATGTTTCCGGCGGTCATGCATTTTATTTTGAGAATTGTTCAAATATATACCATTTGTCTTATTTTGTGGTTCAAATGGGTGGGCGGTCCAACGGGACCTTACCCACTATAGTTTCAAATCCTGGTGCTTTCGTATTTTTTACGGATTTATTTCAGGATTTTACGGGCACCATGCATTTAAGTGGCGGGTGAGTCGTCGTCGGCGCGAAGGCGCTGTGGTGTCGCCGTGAACTTCAAGATTTACCCGGCTCCGATCCATGAATGTGCTCCACGGGGGTAGAGGGTTTCGCGTCACGTGTGTTCGTAGAGGTGAGTGTGCATGCGTCTTTGGGTGTACGCGTTGTAATGTGTAATCTAATTTATTTTTTTGCCAATTCTGTATTAGTGAATATTTATGTTTCCGACTGTCATGTAGCATTTATTTCAGACTTGTTCAGATATAGCACTATTTGTCTTGTTACGCACCTCAATGAATATGACTAATGTTCTCCAAATGCGGATTTACAACGAGTTGAACTAATTATTATGAGGTGGCTAAATTAGAGGTATGTGTGTATTTTTAGTAATGTTTTGGTCTATATGATTGACCAGAAATGGGTATTTACATGTATTTTCATGGTGCGGACATCTCCCGTAATATTGGGATTTTATATCTCGTCATTTGAAGACCTTCAACTATTTCATAACTAGGAG